>CM053581.1:54305108-54338589 GCA_028627135.1 Pseudochirops cupreus
TTTTACTTTGTAATTTCATCTTTTTTTTCACTCTCATACTTGAGGTTCTCTTTTTGGATTTTCAGGATTTCTAATTTGCCATTAAAAAAAAAACATTACCTTTCTCAATTGTATTGTTCTTGCTATTTTTATTGCATGTACAAATACTTAATCTGTTTATTCTCTCTTCTGTTGATGAAAGAGCCATATAATTTTCTTTAGGGATTACTTTGGCTGTATCCCAAAAATTTGCTTTATTTTCATATTGTAATTTTCTTTGATAAAAATATATAGTATTTATATCAATTTTTTTACCCACCACTCTTTAAAAATTGAATTATGTAGATTGAATTTTAAATGTTGATCCCTTTTTCAAAGAATTTATATGGGATAATATTTTTTAACTATGTCTAATCAAAAATACATTAAATACATATGTTTTTTCTTTTTTTATTTGGGAGCTATTTATGCCTCATACATCTTTAACATTTGTAATGTTGCCATCACAACTTTGAATATGTAATCTCCTTTTTATTCTCATTCAGCAGTCTAACTGTTCTAAAGTTTTATTCAGATTCTTAACTTATTCTATTGATCTTTTTTTTAAAATTAACTATATCTGAAAATTGCACAATGAGATCTCACACTGTTACAGTTTTACTTTCTATATTTGTAATCAAACATATTCGTGTGTGTGTGTGTGTGTGTGTGTGTGTGTGTGTGTGTATCAATACAATGTCATTCTTTGTCAGGTAACCTAATTATCTATTGTACCTTTAAGAATTAAATTACCTCTTTTAATTATGTCTATTTCTACTGTTGGCTTGGTCAAATTCAGGCAGCATCTGAGACCATGGAAGAGGAACAATGGAAGCTGAGAGCATGCCTCAAGTCAAGATGAAAAGACCTCTCTTTGAGTGCTTAATGCAAACTGAGAAAATCATCACTCACTGTGGCCTAGGGGTGGAGAACTCTGACATTTATATTTAGATGGTTGAGATAAGGACTTCTCCAATTAAGAAGAAAGAGGACTTTTTCATTGAGGAGATTAAGACAACGTGACCTGTGGTGGAGGGCTTTGACCTTTGTACTTTGTGTCAATTAAGGAGGCTTGTCTCCCTACAGATGATTGAATTAAGGACTTACTAAATGATTGTGTTACTAAATGAATGTTAACTTTGTTTAAAGCTACTTGACCACTTTGGTGAAAACTATATGGCCATTTTAGTGATGAGTTATTATGCCATAACATAGTGAATGCTGTATTTTGATTTTCTGTGAATGTTTTGTCTTAGTTTGTTACTGAATAAATAGAGACTTCACTATGCTATGTAATCAGAACCTTGAAAGCTGTTCACAGCAGTAGTCCTCTGGAAAGCTGCTCGTGTTTGGCTTTACAAATGCCTATGTATTCCTCCTTTTCTTACATGTTTATGTTATCTTAATCTCTTGTATTTTGACAGTGAGATAGAAAATTCCTTCTCTTTCTTCCTTTGTTTTTTCTTTCACAATATATTACCTTTTTCTTACTTTTTCTTTCTTCTCTTAAAACCACAAAAAACAAAAAAGAACAAAACCATCCCCAGAACATATGCTGGGTTTATTCAACTTGCTCTGTGACCCTTGAAGATATTAGGAGGCTCAAGAAACACCTCTTTACATGCTTTATAGGGTGATCCTGATTGTGGCTTCCTTGATATTTGAACCCTTTTTTTTTCTGACTCCTATTGTTTTGTTGTTGTTTTTAATTTGATCTGGAAGCCTTGGAATTGGGTTATAAAATTCCTAGGAGTTAGTATCTTCAATGAGTGAGCAGTGGATTCTTTCAATTTTCAGTTTATTCTCATATTCTAATAGATTTGCACTGTGAATTCTTAAAATATGGTATCCAGGTTTTTAATCTGATTATTATTTTTTGAGGAATCTGAAGATTTTTTTCTCTCCTCACCATGTTATCCAGTTAATTATTTTTGCTGGTAAATACCATAGATTTCCCCCTCTGTTTTCAAACTTCAGCTTTTATTTTCCTATTTCTTATCTCATGGAGTCACTGGTTTATTTGGCCCACTCTAATTTTAAGGGATTATGTTTCTTGGGTAATATTTACCACATTTTGCTTTAAGTTATAAATTTTCCTTCCAAGTCTTTCCTTTACAGCTTTCATTTCATTTATAATGTCTTGCTTCACATTTTCTTAGTACTCTTATAGTCATTGTGATCAAGCCATTTTCTTTTCTGAAACTCTGCTTATAACTCTTATGGTATTATTCTCCTCTTCTGGGCTTTCCTCAGACAATTCTTGACTATTATTTTTATTTCATAATGTTTTCTTCTATTTGCTCAAGTCGAAGTCCAATTTGCTCCTGACCATGCTTTTCTGGCTTCTTGCTGTTTTCTTCCATTTCCCTCAGTGTCTGTGTGGTCAAAGGAAGGGCAGACTTCAGTGCTGCTATCAGAACTCTGCAGTTGGCTTTCCCCTGAGGCTTCCTTGATCAGACAACAGCCTCTTTTTGTTTCTGTGGGCTCTTCTGTTAAGGGAACTGCTGTATTCCTCCAAGGAGATTGTTTCAAATTGTTCTACTGACCTGAATTGCCCCATTTCTATGATGGCTTTATGTTGATTTCCCCCTCTTGTGACTTAACATAGTGATTCTTGTTTTGCCAGGCACTTTTCATACAGTATCCCCTTTTAATCTCATTTCAACCCTGTGAGCTACTACAGGAATTGTCATCACTCTCATTTTACAGAAGAGAAAATTGAGGTACGTAGAGGCCCATGGTTACAGAGCTTGTGGCAGGTAGGTGGCGCCATAGTGTATAATGCACTCTATGTCAGGGAGACTCATCTTCCTGAGTTCAAATCTGAATTCAGATAATTACTAGCTGTGTAATCCTCGGCATGTCACTTCACCGTCTTTGCCTCAGTTTCCTCATCTGTAAAATGAGCTGGAGAAGGAAATGACAAACCACTCCAGTAATTCTGTGAAGAAAACTCCAAATGGGGTCACAGAGAGTTGGACACAATTGAAAAGCAACTTAATAACAATGACAAAAACATTAAACAGCTGATAAATATCGGAGGCAGACTATGAACCCAGATCTTTTTTACTTCAAAGCCCTGATTCCATCTTCTATACCTGACCGCCTCACATGGTAAATATGTAGTCCTCCATGTGTCTTTTATTTCTGAAACTAAAATCCTCTGAGGCCTGACAGATTTATTTGTGTGCTTCTTCAGACAGTAATGACTGTGCCCACTCTTCAGGACCTTGAGAAACAAGCAGAAGGTCTTTTTTTTACAATAAGCATTCTAGCGTGTGCCGGTAGGTTGTCACAGGAGGGAAGTTAAGGTAAGTGACTAAGCTTTAAAAGGTTAATTACGATTAATCATTATAAGAAGCTAGCTTATTATCAATTCATAAATTCAGAATATATTTATTTTGATGACAAGCAAAATCTCTCCATTGACCCCTGCCCCCTGATTCTTATTGAAGGCTGATTATTTTTTAAATTTAAATTTTATTATTATTATTATTATTATTTTAGATTCAGGTATTCATAGCAAAGGACTGCCTTACACAACAGGCACACACAGCACAAGGGGAAATCTTAAATACTGAAAGTTCTCCAATTGCTCCCACTGACTAAAAGACTGAAGTCGTTATGAAAACTATTGGGAGAGCTATGGACAGGAGGGCCTAGAATTAACTATTTAATTAGTTAAGTCCATGTATTTATCTTTTTATCTAATCTATTCTATCTGTATGTATACATACATAATGTGTATCATGCATGCATGTGTGTACACATACATGAGTATGTGTTTATACACACATAGATATATACCCACACATATATGTGTCATATGTTTATTAAGTGTTTTTGTTTCTATATATGTCTGTTAATTATGTGGCTTTTCATGTTATATATTGTTATATATGTTTATGCTTTTCTTAAATTTAATTAATTTTAAATTTAAAAAAATTACAATATTTTTAAAAATGATAAAAATAATAGATGCTTTTACCAAATAAAAATACAATAAAAAAATAAAGCAAGCTTTTGAGATGTAGCCAAGGAGTCCCTAAAGGAAATTGTGTAGCTCTTTCATCAACAGAAGAGAGAATAAACAGATTAATTAATTAATTTAATTAATTAAATTCATGTTATATATGTTGAAATATAAACATGCACACCCACACACCCAGATCCCTGCATCCACACATTTTATCCAAAAAAACCTCCAAAACATACTAGGCATACATTCTGTTGCAGTGAAAGGAAAATTTGATTAGGAAACAGAAACCTGGAGTTTGAATCCCCACTTTGCCACTGATCAGCTGGTGCCCACAGGCAAATCTTTTTTGCCTCTTTATGCTTTTCCCTCAGTATGCTCATTTGTAAACTATAACTAGTGATCCTTGCACATCCTATCTCAAGGGACTGATATGGAGAAAGGATTTTGTTCATCTTAAAGTTCTGTAGAAATAAGAATTTATTGTTTTATCTCTCTGGATCATGGAAAGAGAAAAAAAAAACCTTAGAATGAGAATAGTATGAGAACAGATTGGGTTTCACTGTAAACACCTATTCTAAAAATTACAGGTATTCCAAATTCAATCATACAGCTTTGCTATGTAGTGAGATTCCTGTCATTGTAATTATGGACAGAATCTGGATGGCCTGTCCTAAAGGCTTTAATGGGGAGCCTTTTTACTGAGTAAGAACTGTACTAGATGGACTCTAAGATTCTTTCAAATTCTTAGATTCTGTGATTTTTATAGGGGCTTAATAACTGTTGACTGAATAAATGTTGAATGAGGCAAGGAAGATATGGCTTAAGAAATAGCACCATGTGCCCACCATCTGTCTTTGTGTGTTAATATTTATTTAAATATTCCAGGGGATCAGATGGAGCATATTTTCAGATTGCAATTGAACATGGTATAAAATACTGGGGAGCTGTCATGGCCAAGCCAAGCTGCCTCCGGACTAATGACCTGACAGTTGCATACACATTAATCAAATTGTTTTTCTGTGCATCTAAGGAGAGAAGAATGCAAATATACCAGTGACCTCAGTCCTGTCTGTTCTTCTTTCCAAGCATGCTAGATATCTTACCTGGTATTTTTTACTTTCTCTTATCAGGCTAAATTTCTTCATTGATGGAAAAACAGCAGTTAGAATCATAAAACCTCCCAAATCTCAGAATTGAATAGAGACTCAGCCACTATCTCATTCAAGTCACACATGAAAGAAATCTCCTCTAGGCCATACCTGAGAAGTGGTCATCTAGCCTATGTCCAAAGCCCTCCAGTGAAGGGAACCCACTACTGCCAAAGGCAGTCTATTGCATTTCTGCACAGTATTTTCTTTACATTAAGCCCAGATCTGACTCACTGCACCTCCTCTTTGTTACTCCTCACTCTGCTCTCTAGGGTTAAAACACAAACAAACAAAAAAGTATAAACCTCCTTCCATGTAACAGCTCTTCAAATATTTAAAAGCAATCATTGTGATATTTCTCCCTCAACGTCTTCTCTTCTGTGCGTTAAACATTCTCATTTGCTTCAAATCATCTATGTACTTCATGCACATCAAATATGAGAGAGAGAGAGAGAGAGAGAGAGAGAGAGAGAGAGAGAGAAAAGAGGAAAGAAGAGACAGGAAGGAAAGAGATGAGGGAGAGTGGGGAGAAGAAGCAAAGATGAAGAAGATGAGGAGGAAGAGAAAGAAAAGAAAGAGAGAAATTTTTGCAGGGTTTTTTTGTGTTTTTTTTTTTTTTTTGGCACAGAACATGAAGTCAGGACAGAAAAAGAAAGATCAATTTTCTATTAGCGGATCTAGGTTCTAATGCTTCGTTTTCTACTTGTTCTCTATTTTGAGGCAAGTCTCATAAACCATCTGGGTCTCAATTTCCTTGACTATAAAATGAAATAATTGAACTAAATGATTCTAATACCCCTTCTAGCTCTATAAGTCTATGCCCTCAGGGAGCATACATTTAATTAGAGAAAGATAACATATATATATATATATATATATATATATATATATATATATACACACACACACACATATATATACATACATATATATATATACATATATACATACATATATATATATGTGTGTGTGTGTGTGTGTGTGTGTGTGTAGGAAGAATGGTAGCTAAGGAAAATGATTAGGAAGTTAGAGCTTTTGTTGTTGTTTGTCCTTCATTCCTGAAGAGGACCATGACTTCAGGAAGATGATGCTATGACTTGTAAATGAATTGGATTTAAGTGAGGGTGGACTAGGCAAAGTTATCAGTCTCATTTTCTCCTCCAGAGCCACCTGGGTCAAGAGGCAAGATACAGATCAGGACAACTGGAGATAGCATGGATGCAGCAGAAAAACTTGGCAAGTCTTTCCTAGGTCTTAGTTTGATTGAGGCAACACCTATTCAATAATTAAGGTTAGGTAAAAAATGAGGCAAAGAATGACCTCTACTACCTAGTCAAAAAAAAAATCCATCTGAGAGGGTAAGACCCTCAAGGTTTCTGGCTAAAACAGAAACAATTACTATTTGCATTCACTATGAGCCAACCAGGGGCTAAACAGTGACCCAGTAGGCTTAGGCTGGGACCTGTTATTGGATAATAAATGAGAGCCAGAGTAATTTGGGATTAAGACATGTTCCTTAAGAAAGAAATCTATCCCATAAACCCCAAGATATCTTTCAAGGTTTCAGCAATAAAAATTTGCATTGCTTTGGGCAGAGCACCAGCAGGTAAGGGTATGATACACCTAAGTGGACAGAGAGAGAAGAAAGAAAGGGGAAGGGAGAAGGAGAAGCCAGGAGGGAAGAGAGGGGAAGTTGAGCAGTCAATTGACAAACAGCCTTCCCATAAATAAAGCTACTATTCAATTTCAAGTATGTGGGAAAGCATGAGGTAGAAAGTGGAGATGGGGATGGGTGGGGGTGGAAAAGGGATATGACTCAATGACTAACCCTACCCCTAACCCAAACCCTAACCTATTTTGCAAATGCCCCATATTCACAGGCAGATAGGAAGTTGTTCTGAATAGATGTCTAGATGCCTAGATGGGATGTAAATATCCAATCTGGCCTTATGATAAAAGACTTAACTCCCTTAGGGATCAAATTGATCTCCCTCATTTTGCAGATGCCAAAACACAGGCACAGAGTGACTTGCTACAGGTCGAACAACTCTCAAATGTCTCAGTAGAAACTTCAACCCAATCCTTTGCGAACATCAAGCTCGTCACCATACACAGCACACCATGCTTCCTCCACCAAAGTCCTAGATGCAAGTCTATTGCTTCCCCTCTTGTAATTTCATTTCAATGGGTTTCATTTTTAAAAAGAATATAGAAACTTTTGCATTCCCTGCCTCTCTGAGCTTTTGTGGAGAAAGTCCTTTGTGAACCATGAAGTTCTATAAAAACTGAAGCTGCTGTTGCCTCAGACCTTTACTGCTTTTGATGACCACGCCTTTCTTTCTCTTTGTATCCAGAACACTCATCTCAAGCTATTTCAGAGGAGGTGGATTGCATTTGATAAGGGCCTATGCTTGCAAAAGGGAAACGGATGTAGATATCAGGGTCAATGCAGAATCTTGCTTTCCAAGTCCATTTTTTTTAATTTAACATTTTTAAAATTCATTTCCTAGTCACAGCAAGGGAGATTTATTCTAGGAAGCAGCTAAGGTAATAGGAAAATATAAATCTTTTGGCTGATCATAGAGATTTTTAAAAGCTACAGGATGAATTGTGGAGTCTGTGTCATTAGGTAAGTTAGGGATGTAGATGCCTCCATTTCCACAGACAGGCCTCAGTCACAACGTCATTTTTGAGTGCGTGATGTTTTCGGCCTTGATTTTCTCATCTCTCTGCTCTCTCCCTTACGTGTCTTTTGGAACATTTCAGGACATGATATTCACAAAGAGCATTTGACAAAAGGCTCCATGCCAGGATAATTGGGTGCCAAGGCTTTGTGACTAAGATCAATTATCATGCCGGAGGCCTAGAAACAGTGTCTTTCTTGAACTAGTGAAGACATCATGATTTAGTGGATCTTATCAATCTGTATCCTCCACAAACATCTTCCTTCAGTCACTGACTACAGTGTGGGGCTGACCCAAGTTTCTCAGATGTTATGACAGCAGAGCCGACAGGTCCTTCCAAGATGGGAAGGCTCCAAGCATGGGCCACAGTGAACAATGATGAGGGATGTAACTAACAATGCCTGCACCTAGGCAGGAATTCAACAGGGGTCTTTGGAAGTGGTTCAAAAGATAGTCTGAAGTAAAGAATAGTCACACCAGAAGATAGTTCAGATCATCTCCTAGGAAGTCTGACTTGTGTTACTATGGGAATTGTTGGGCTTTGGGAGAGAGGAGCCACAGGGCTAGAACCCTGGAAGTGGCAGCTCAAGAATAGTCATATCATATACAAGAACTGGAGAGGAAAGACACTTGGAAAAAGGTACAGATAACAGTGGTTGCTACAGGAAGTAGGTTTGCCCCCTGGATGTTTGTATCCTGGGACAAAGCCTCAATTCACCAATTCTAGATCGAGTTTTGCAAAGTCTGGAATTCAAAAACCAGCCTTCATGCCATCAACTAATGCTTAATAAATAAGAATTTGTCACACACCCATGATGTACCAGACACTGTGTTAGGCACTAGATACAAAACAAAACAAAAAAAAAATAAAAAGTCCCTCTTCTCAAGGAGTTTATATCCCATCAGAGGAGATAATATGTACACATATGAATATATAGAATAAATACAAAAGATATATACTGTGAATACAAAGCAATTAAATGTAAGGCAGCTAGATGGGGGAAAGGATCCTAGCAATTGATTATAACATAATTGTGTTTATACAAGAAGCACTTGAACTTACTTTTGAAGATTGTGAGTATGAGAGAGTCTGATTTGGGGTGAGAAAGGCAGTGCTCAAGAAGTATTGAAAGCCTCATTAATAGAGATGATTTTTTGGGGGGTGGGGCTGATGGGGATACAATAAGGAACGAGGACTATTTCCTAAAGCATGGAAATGGAGAGGTTACAATCTATGTTAGTGGATGAAACTTTGAAAATAAGCAAATAATTTCCTTTGAAGTGTTTATAACAAGGATGATACCAATGTTGTGGTTTAAACCCAGGGACGCCAAAACCTATTGTGCTGGGGGCTATGCCCACCCAAAAACTGTTGCAGTTTCATGACGTGGTGGAACCATTTCAAGGAATTCAGAGTCAGATAACCTCCAATCCAAGTGTAAGCATTTATTGAGATTGACACCTCTCATGAAGTTTTGAGAGGAAGAAGCAGCTTCAGAGAGAGTAAGATGGATTTTATAGGGTAAAAATGCAATTATGTAACAGAAATCATGAATATTAAAAAGGCAAGAGGGGTTGGTTAAGGGATTAGGTAATGGAGGAGGGGTCCCATCTTTGGTTTGGTGGTTAAACATTCTGGTCATGCTGCCCCCCAGTTGTCTAGCTATTGTGGTCCTGTCTTGGGTTAGCTCAGCGATTCTCAACCTGTGGGTTATGTTCAATTTGTAACAATGAAAATACACCCTGCATATCAGATGTTTACATTACAATTCATAACAGTAGCAAAATTATATTTATGAAGTGCAATGAAAATAATTTTATGGTTGGGGGTCACCACAACATGAGGAACTGTATTAAAGGGTCATGGCATTAGGAAGGTTGAGAACCACTGGGTTAGATGGATGATGTGATTGTGGTTGAACACAAGAACACAACTGTTTCTGTGGGAATGAGTCTGGGGGCAGTGACTAGGTAGAGGCAGTAGCTGGGTTCCCATCACACAAACACACCTGTTGTTTCTGTGGAAACTAAGAGTTCAGGGACACACCTGTTGGTCCAGTGAGCAGTGAGGCATATATGAAGAAGTTAGGATATTGGTGGGAGAGAGGCTAGGTACAGTAGACCTGCTGTTCAATGGGGGCAGGCCTATAATGAAGTTAGAATATTGGAACTGGGGGCAGCTTTATTAGGATTCCATCACTAATATTTCACATTTCTATGAGGCTTTAAGGTTTATAAACCCTAGCCTCACAAAAGATTGTGAGGTAGATCAATCACATGTTATGACGCCTGTTTTAAAGATGAGGAAACTGCAGGTCTCAGAGACAAAGAAATTTGTCCATTTGTCAAAGTTGGGATTTGAACCTGTGTCCCTTGACTCTCAGTTTAACCTTCCATTATATCACACTGCCTTCTAAGTCCCACCTTATGAAGTTGGACCTACTTTGCTGAGGATACTTTTCATTAGTCTCACCTGTGCCCCAATGTAGCTGTCTGAAGAATCTAACAGCTCTTAGAATGGCTGAATTTTAGAATTTGAAATGTTTCCTTTCTCAGTGAAGTCAATGGTGTCATTGTGTTTCCTTCAATCAACAAATAAGTGTGCAGCATCAAACTGTAGAGAACACAAAGATAAATAAGGACTCATTCATGCCCTGTAACCACACAGTCTAACTTAGGAAATGAGATGTCTAATCAACCAACCAACAAGTATTCATGAAGAACTTGTACATACTAGGGTGTTGTTCACTTGTGTCCTACATGACCACATTTGGGATTTTCTTGGCAAGGTACTGGAGTGGGTTGCTATTTCCTCTTCATTTGACAGATGAGGAAACTGAGGCAAACTGGATTAAGTGACTTGCTCAGAGTCACATAGCTAGTGAGTATCTGAGGCCAAATTTGAACTCGGGAAGATGAGATTTTCTGACTACAGGCCTGGCACTCTATCCACTGTGCCATCTAGCTGCCCTATGTACCATGTACCTCTCCAAGTTCTAGGAATGCGAATGCAAAAAATAAAGCAATTATTTCTCTCAAGTAGTTTATAGTCCATTGAGTGAGATGCCTTCTACAAGGAAGAGAAGTCTATATATGACCAAATAATTAGCAAATTCAAAAGTTCAAGGATGCCATTTCTCTTTTATTGACAAAGAGCTTTTACTAAATCAGGCATTCTTGACATTTGGTTGTGTGTGTGTGTGTCCTTGGAAGTCTGGTGAAGTCCATGATCCCCTTTTCAGAATCGCATTTTTAAAAAATTGAAGGAAATGCTAAATTTCAGCTAGAAGTTAGTAAACATAATGTATTTTTTTCCCATTTGAGTTTGTTAATCCCCTTAAATCCTGGATCCCAGGTTAAGAACCCATGTAATCAAATTGGAGAAGGACTGCCGTATTCCTGAGTTGTAGAAAAAAAGAAAGATCTATGACTTCATTTATGGGAGCATCATCTCCACTAACACAGAGCCCAGCTCCTCTTTGTCTTAGTAGATCAGAGGATTGTTGATTTAGAAAAAGAACTGGGAGGCCATTGAGTCCCAACCTATCATTTTACAGATGAGGAAACAGGCTGAAAACAGTTAAAGTGACTTTTTCTAGGTCATATTGATCCAAAGTGTCTGAAGCAGGTTGTGAACTCAGGTACTGCAGACTCCAAACCCGGCTTTCTATCAGTTGCAAAATCCCAACTGCCATGGTCTCCATCAGTCGCTAGCCAGACAGCAGTTCATTTCAAAATTTTATTGAGTTTTAGTTGATGACAAGATCAGAATCAGACAAAAAAGCTCATACTGTCTTAGGTTTGAAACTAGATGGCCTTTGACACACCTATAGAACTCAAAGATTCAATCATACTATGATCCTTTAGGCAATGGGGAACCATTATAGATTCTTAACCAAGGCAGCAACATGATGAAATCATTGTTCTGGAAAAATTAATCTGGTAGCTCTCTGCCTAAGTAAATGACTCCCCAAAGGCAATTTCTTTCTCCAGGTAGAAATTTGAAACATAGGCACAATTTAGGAAGAAAGTAACTAGAAAAGATTTTTTTTTTCACAAAGTCACACGATTTCAGAATTGAAGAGAGCTCAAAAATAATCTTATCCAACCTATAACTGAGGGAAAAATTCCTATCATAATTCAATAAGCAGCCATAAGCCTTTAAATTGGGGCAGCTAAGAAAACCTCCGTTTTCCTGAGTTCAAATTCAGCTTTAGACATTTACTAGCTGTGTGACCCTGGGTGAGTCACTTAACCATGTTTGCCTCAGTTTCCTCATCTATCAAATGATCTGGAGAAGGAAATGGCAAACCACTCCAGAATCTTTGCAAGATAATTCCAAATGGGGTCATGAAGAGCTAAATATGAAAGAAATGACTGACCATCAAAGCCTTTAAATCATGACTTTCTATCAGGTATTCCAGTCTACTTCTGTGTAGTGAAAATTATTAGGAAAATTCATTTTTGTTTTTTTTTTTTTAATTTCCCCTCACATCTATATCTATGAATCTTTTGTTCATCACCACTAGTTGTTCTCTTTGGAAATCAATTGGAAGAAATCCAATCTTTTTTTTTTTCATATGCAGTCCTCCAAACACTTAAAGAAAACAATTATATCTCAGCTAAGCCTTTACTTCAGTAGCCTAGCCACTCCTAATTCCTTACAATGATCTTCACCTTACTAGTTTCTAATTCTTTACTGTCCTGGTCTCTCTCATTTGGATATAATTCAGTATCCTAGCTTAAATTTTACATCTGGAACTAAATATCATGCTCTAGATGTGTTCTGATCTAAATGCTATCCTCTCCTTTGTCCTGGATACTATTCCTTTCTTAAGGTCACCTTAAATCTTATTTGCCATTTTTTTTTCTCTTGGCTGTCATGTTGACTCATATAGACTTGTAATCTGATAAAATTATGTTGTTTTTTTGCCATAGAAAATGCTGTCCAATCCTGATCTCTGTGCAATTGATTAGGGGATTATAGCTATAGCTATTCCATTCCTGAGTAAGAACTGGAATTCAAACCCAGGATTCCTGGTTCCTAGCATCTTAATGAATACAAGACAGCATTTGACATCCTTTTGGAAAATTACAGTCAGTGAGCCATGAGGGTCACCTCACTAGATAACCCCTGGTTTTAAAAGATTATTTAAAAAGTATCCCCAAGGATCCAAGTGTAATTTTGTTCAACCTTTATTTAAAAATCCACCTCTACTACTACCAATTTTTACTGGTCCCTTAGGTGATAATTTAAGACAGATTTCTCTGTAATGGTTTTATAACAATTTAAGTCTCAAGCTCATTCATCTCATTTTATTTCCCACATCTGTAAAAGGAGTCTGAGATTAGATTGCCAGGGAAAAGAGAGGAAATCAGGTAAGTGGCAGGAAGAAAAAGATTTTCTCCATGATACTCCCTTTCCTTCTAGCCTGTTGAAACCCATGGAGCTACTGGTTATGTTCTACCTCTTGGGAAAAATGCAAAGGCTGTAGAAATGATGGATCTTTGATCAATTCAACTCCTTAAACCTCAGTTACTTTCTCTTTCTGGTACCCTTGGCATGCAATTTAATATAATAAGTTCAGAGGTGAATATCAATTTAGTACTAGACAGGGTCTAATTTATCAAGTAGAACTCCTTCCTCCCTCTCCCCCCACTTTACAGTTGGGAAACTGAGGCCCAGAAACAAAGTTAATTTGACCAAGGTCACTCACTGAGTTAGACACAGCAATAAAATTGCAATTCAAGTTTCTTGACTCCAAGTTCAATATGCTTATATAAGAATATGAAATTTGACAAGAATTTATTGATTCTGTTTTTAATTCAAATCGACAAACATTTATTAAGCATCTACCATATGCAAGGCCTTGTTCAAGACACTGACAGATGTGTGCAGCAAGTTATATATCAATAAACACAAAATTACACCCCCCCTCCCCAACACACACACCTAACACCAAATTTAAAGGAACACATACACACACATACGTGTGAGCATAGACTCATAGGCTATTAGGTTTGGAAAAAGACCTAAGAATAAAGACTCTTTCCACTGGGAAGATACTTAGGACTTAGATTTCCAGATAGAAAAGAAACATTAGAAACACAGACTATTAGAACATAGCACATGGAACATTAGACCTGAAGAGACTTTAGAATATAGATTGTTAACACTGGAAAGGTAAAGTTCATTTATTCTAAATCCTTCTTTTTATACATAAGGGAGTCCTATCTCAAAAAGACTTCTCTAGGCCTTGAATATGGGAGTCAGTGTTGATATTTATAACTTGTAAATCTCTGAACATATTCAGTTGTCCCTAAAGAAGTTTGGAATGGGAAAGGGGGTTAGAATATAAAATTCAAAGATTCTTAGGCCTAAGCAAAGTACAGAGATCAGTCCTTGATATGACACTTATGACATACATGTAACCTCAAGCAAGTCACCTAATTTCACTGGGCCTCCATTCCTTCATTTGTAAAACCAACAAATGAACTAGAATACCACTAAGGTGTCTTTCAATTCTAAATTTATGCCCCTATACAATCCTCTATACAGTAGTATCTTATATAAGATTTCATTTAGTCAACCCTTTGCTTGAAAAAGAAATCTATTCTAAAACATCCTTGACAAGTAGTCATGATGACTTCCCTTAAACTCCTCCATTAATAGGGAATGTGTTACCTTTAGAGGTGTGCTGGTAAATGTTTAACAACGAGATCTCCAAAAAAAAATTCTTTAAAAAGTATGCACATCCGCTTTTAAATTTAATCTGGATTACTAGCGTTCACTAAAGTCTAGAAATTAATAAAATGATAAATAAATAAAAGTCCTGATCTTTTTGATATCCAAGGTATAAATGTTTGCACTGAAAATTTAGCATTAGGCTCTCAGCAAACAAGTTCGAGATGTCTCCAGCCAACACATCCCTGGCTACTTCCCAACACAGTCACTTTTAGAATCATTTCACTTTAGGAAATTATTATATTAATGTAACTCCTGCCTTAAAGCACATTGGCATGTGACTCTCTCCTTATTGGTGGAGATGAAGGCCCTGTCCTGTGTGAGAGGCAGGACAGAGTTAGAAAGAGTTTCAGTATTTTCTTTGCCTTATAGATCATGCAATTCACGAGGAGAGGGGTTGTTTCTTTTTTGTTCATGTATCTCCAGTACCTAGCACAGAGTATAACCTAAAATAATTATGTGATAACTGCTTGTTGAACTGAATGTAATTGGTAGCTTCCTTCCAGACTGCTTAGAATTAAGTTACTAGGCTCTTTTGTTTATCCATTCCAAAATTCATTCATAAGGATGACTTCTGTGTCTGCTCTTTGAAGGCTCTAAAATTATTTGATTAGTTATTCAGCAGCTCTGGAGAGATGCAGCTCAAATTTCCTTGCACTACCTCTCTATTAACTAACGTATGACACCCTGGTCCTAGTCCATGGCCTCTGTCCTGTACCTTTGTCCAGATTTCAAATATTCTATACTCAACTCACTTGAATGTGTTCTCAGATAAATCTTCTGTGCCACTGTATCACAAACATCTCTGAAGTCTAAGGTGAATTATGTCCCATTCCTGCAGTTTTGTCTTCTAATTTTTTAATGTACATTAAAAATTCACAAAGATTTGTGAAGCATATTATTCCTTTTGTGAATCTACCTACCTGGAAATTTTCTTTCTAGTCTTATTTTGTCCCTGTATTATAACAATTTTCAAGGCAGCTCTTGGTAGCTGATGCATACTTGCAAACTTAAGGTGGTTACAAACTTCAAACATTCTATATTTTAAAGACCCTTACACGTCTATCATTTCATGTGCCAAGGTCTCTTACATAAGGGAATTAGCTACATGCTGGTCAGAGAATCATAAGAATCATTAGAAATTGACAGCACTTTTAAGTTTGCACATAATGATTTGAGATTTGCAAAGTGTTTAATAAATATTAACTCATATTATTCTCACAATAGTCCTGAGTAGTCACTATTATTATCCCATTTTTTGGATGAGAAAACTGAGCCAGATTTAAGTGGCATGTTTTGGGTTATACAGTTGGTATCTGAGACAGGATTTGAACTCTGGTCTTTTTGACTCCAGCTCTCCATCCACTGTACTACCTAAATGCCTGATTGTAATCCTCCTGTGACATTCTTATGAAGTGGCCACTTGACCTTTGCTTGAAGTCCTCTGACAACAGGAAATCCACCTCTTCCCTAACAATCTGCTTTTGGACAGCTCTCATTGATTAGTTGAATTTAATTCAAAAATCTTTATTAAATACTTGATTAAGAGGAAGGCGATGTGTATTAGATTTTCCTCATTGTTTATATGCTACTCCATCTCGTGCTCTACAATCCAGCAAAGCTCTTCAACTTGCTGTTGCTTTCAGATAGATAGGTGGTGCTGTGGGTAGAGTGCTGGGCCTGGTGTAGAGGCATGAGCTCAAATTTGTCCTCAGAGACATACCAGACTGAGTGACCCTGGGCAAGTCATTTAACTTGTGTCTGCCTTAGTTTTTTCGGTTATAAAATAAGAATCATAATAGCACCTACTCTCTAACATTGGTGTGAGTATCAAATGAAATTACACACACACAGACACACAGACTCACAGACACAAGTGTGTATGTATATGTATGTATCATACATGTATATGTATATGTGTGTATAGAGCTCTCTCCTTCTCTCTGCATAGTACCCAGCACATAGTAGGAACTTAATTTTTTTTTCTTCCTTCCTCTTTGCCTTTGACCAGTCTAGCCCTCCATGTTTGGAATCAATTCCTCTTCATCTCTGTCTCTTAGGACCCAGCTTCTTATGCTCAAGAGCATAAAATCTTTATTAACTTGTCCCCTGCCCCACTACTCTCTCTAGTTCCCAATACTCTCTTAATAATAATAATAATAATAATAACAAAAATCTTTTATTTACTTTGTCTAGTGTATTTAGAGAGAGAGTGTGGTACAGTGGATAGACAGACAGCCTTGAACCTGGGAAAAACAGGGTTCAAGCGCCTCCTCTGACATGCTGGCTGTGGGTCCCAAGGCACTCAAACTCTCACTGAACTAAAAGACTTTTTTTTAATTATCATTTTTTAATTTTCTAAATTTATTAATTTATTTATTTTTCATTTTCAACATTCACTTCCCTAAGTTTCCAATTTTCTCCCCCTCCCTCCCCAAAACGGCTTGCAGTCTAATATGGGCTTTGCATATACAGTCATATTAAACACACTTTCACATTAGTCATGTTGCATAGAAGAATTATAAAGAATTGGAGAAATCATGAGAAAGAAAAAAAAACACAAAATAAAACGAAACAAAAAAGAAAACAGTCTGCTTTGTTCTGCATTCCAACTCCATAGTTCTTTCTCTAGATGTGGATGGCATTTTCCATCGTGTGTGTCCCTTGGAATTCTTTGAGGTCTTTGTGATGTTGAGAAGGACTAAGTCCATCAAAATCAGTCCTCACACGCTGTGGCTGTTACTGTGTACAATGTTCTCCTGATTCTGCTCCCCTCACTCAGCATCAGTTCATATAAGTCTTCCCAGGTTTTTTTCTGAAGTCCGCCTTGAACTGAACAATTTCCTGAGAAGATAAGTTGCAAAGAAACTGCATTGGTAGTTCCCTACATGGAAGTTTTCTATTTCAAATAAATCATGGATCTAGTGCCTTCCCAATCCTTGAATCAGACTATAAAGAAAAGATTAAAGAAAGGATTATCTCCCGACAAAGAATATTAAAACTGGAAGAACCTTAGAAGTCCTGGAACAGGCACAATGGAAAGTGAGGAAGAAAATGGAGTGAGGAAGGGCTAAGTTCAAATCCTGTCTCAGACACTAACTAGCTGTGTGACCCTAAGTGAGTCACTCCGCCTGTGCCTATCTCATTTTCCTTGTCTGTTAAATGGGCACAGTAACTGTACTTACCTCTCAGAGATGATGTGATGATAAAATGAGAGACAGTATTTACGAAGTGCTTTGCAAACCTTAAATTACTATATAAATGTTAGTTATTAGTGATAGCATTATGGTGCAATCCAACCTCTTCACTTTTGTGAGAGATGCTAAGGCTCAGAGTTGAAGGGCCTCCCCATGGTCACTTGTTTAGTCAGTGGCAAATCTGTATCTAAAATCTGAGTTCCTTCCACCTTCTCAGTCCCTCTTTCCACTGCTGGCCAGGACTATGTTATAAGGTGCTCAGGAAGGCCATGGCTAAAGGCTAAGAACATGCAAGGCAGGGCTGGAAGTCCCTGTTCCTGGGTAATTTTGTTTGATATGGGGAATTTTCTCAGTCATAAGCCCACTGACGTTACGTAGGTTGGTTCTTTTGAATAGTTTGATGCACCTGTTTCGGAATATAAATTCAGAGAGTTGAAAATTTGGCAGAGCCTTAGAGTCTGGGACTGCGGAGATCATCCAAGCCCATTAGGCCAAGCCTCCTTAGATTTTATGTCCAGGTGTGTCCTTATATAGTACATTTTTATCTTTCCAATATTAGCTTTGGTTGTTGTTGTTGTTGTGTGTGTGTGCGTGTGTGTGTGTGTGTGTCTCATTTTTGCCCATTTATTCTTTGGCTTATTTATCAATTTATTTTCTTTGTTCTCTGCCCACATTTATCCCAGAAAGGCCCCCCACACATTTCCGGATGCATTAAGTTATTAACTCCATCCATTTCTTTTCTGTCTTTACCTAAGTTAATATTACTTCATCTCTTCCTCGCCATGAAAATGGACTGGCCTGAAACCCAACCTCTGCAGATCCTATCTTCCCTTCCTGCCTGCCTAGAGCTTTTATTTTGGCCCTAATTACAAGCATAATGAAGTTGTGGCCGTAATTTTTCCAGGTTTTCCTTTTGATGTCTCCAGTCATAACCCCTCTGGACACCACATCAGATGCATTTCTCACTGTGATGCTTGAAGAAGCGGCCCAGAAGGCTCTCCACAGGCAAGTATGTGCTCTTGCTCATTCCCTTCACTTCACATAGTATGTCCCTGCCTTCTTCCCCTGCTTCTCTTAGGCAGCAGCATGGTGTGAAGGGATGTGTGGCTGATCCCTGCGTGTGACATTGGATCTGCAATGCAGTGCCCGTCTCCCTCTTCTCTGTGGAATCTGGGCTTCCTTCAAAGCACAACCAAAGGTCTACAATCTTCATACTCTTCCCTGACCCCTACCCCTCTAGCTGCTCTGGCTTTCTGTCTCTCTGTCATTCTCTCTGTCTCTGTCACTGTGTCTCTGTCTCTGTTTCTGTCTCTATCTCTCTGTCTCTTTCTTTCTCGCTCTCTCTCTCTCTTTCTCTGTCTCTCTCTCTCTTCCTGTGTCTCTCTGTCTCTGTTTTTCTATGTTGATCTCTCTGTCAATGTTTTTCTCTGTCTCTTTCTCTCTCTGTTTCTGCATCTCTCTGTCTCTCTGTTTCTAATTCTGTCTCTCTTCATCTCTGTCAAACTCTGTCTCTGTTTTTTGTGTCTATCTCTGTCTCTCTTTGTCTGTTTCTATCTCTCTGCATCTGTCACTCTTTTTTCATTGTCTTTGTCTCTCTCTTTCTTTCTCTGCCTCTATCTCTGTCTTTCTCTGTTTCAATCTAAGTATCCTTCTCTCCATTTCTCTGCCCCTGTCTCTAACTTTCCGAATCTGTCTTTCTGTATTTCTCTGTCTGTCTCTGACTCTCTCCATTTCTCCCTTTGTCTGTCTGTCTCTGTCTTTCTTTCTGACTCTCTCTTTCTCCCTCTTTCTCCTCTATGTACATGTTGAATTCCCTTGATCTTGATAGAATATAAGTTCCCTGAGGGCAAATACTGTTTTCCTTTTTATCCCTGGTTCATAGAACAATGTCATGCTTATGCTCAACAAATGTTTGTTGTTCAATTAAACTGTGTTGAATCAAAACCTTTTTTTAATTATTAATTCCATCTAATGACTGCCCCTTATAAAATTTTCCTATGATGCCTCATGATAAAGGGGAGTTCTATGTTCTTGAAAACTATTCTATCAGTAGCAGATCCCACCTAGATGGAAATACTTGAATTAGGGGCCCAGCCTCCCTCTGATGTGTGTATTTAAATATGTGTATTTCTACTAAGTGGTTGGAAGTTCTTCACCATGGGAGTGTCCATGATGGTCAGTGGGGGAGTTTAGGGAGGAAAGGGACTGGGAGTACACAGAACCTCAGCAAACCTGACAGCTAAGTAGAAGGAGTGCCCCATTGATGGAATCACAAAAGTTTCAAATATTAAAATATATTGAGCTAATCTTAATAGCAACAGCAATATGGTATATAATGAGTCATAAATTGGGAGTCAAATGATCTGCATTCTAATAGTCACTCTAATATTTCCTCTGCCTTTTGAGAGCTGTGTGATTTTGACCAATTCACTTCCCTCTCTGGGCATCAATTTCCTCATATGTAAAATGTAGATGCTGGATTATAAAACATCTAGGATTAACGTTTTTCCAACTCTCAGTCTACGATACTATGAACAAGAACTCAAATTCCTCATATCCTGGCTTCAAACTTCCATGTTCCAATATTCTTCAGACACTGACTGATTGCACACTCTCTGATTTTAAATTAAATTCAAATCCAGGCTATAATCCCAGTACTGGACCTGTCTTTTTGAAGATTCTTTAAACATAAAAAGTTTATGGGAAGACACGAACTCACCTACTGTTAGTAGTGAGGCAACTTAATGAAGTTGTTAGCTAATTATTCAATTTGCATTTCATATTGGGGCTCTGGGACATTAAGTTGGAAAATATGCATGTTCATGACCCAAATGACTCCCACCTTTTTTTGCTTGCCCATTTTGAGTTTGAAAAATTGGCATGAAAATTGTTTTCCGACACATCTTTTGAACCTTTAAATTATGTATCTATGACTAATAGCAATGTCTCAGGATGTTCCCAGTGAGAGGAAATCTACTTTCAAAATCTGTCCTTTGTTTTAAAATTCTATTTCCCAAGTCATTGTCTCCCTGGCCACTGAGGCCTACCCAAATCTAGTCCTGGAAAAATCAGTCTCTTCCAAACTTGATGCCTTGGTTTTTGGACAGTTCTTAAGGAAGTTCATGATCTTGTTGGACAAAGAAGACACACTCACAAAACATTCTGTAAACACTTCTGTGATAGTTCCTGGATGACACAGGACCTGAGTCATGAGTAGAATTTAAATGATTTAGACGGAAAAGGGAAAAGGGATAAGGATTTATATAGCATCTGATATATGTCAGGCAGGACAACTAAATGACACAGTGAGTAGAATACTGAGCCTGGAGTCAGAAAGACCTGAGTTCAATTCCAACCAACATACTTACTAGTTGTGTGACCCTGGGCAAGTCACTGAAATTTGTTGGCTTCATTCGTAAAATGAGGTGGAGAAGGAAATGTCAAACCATTCTGGTATCTTTGCTAAGAAGAAACCAGATGGGGTACTGAAGAGTTGGATACAAATGGAAAAATGTGCCAAGTTAAGAAATTTTGCAAATATAACATTTGTTTTCCTCAAGATAACCTTGCAAAGGAAGTGCTTACTGCTGTTCCCATTTTAAGGGTGAGAAAACTAAGGCAAACCGAGGTTATGTGACTTGTGTTGAATTGATCACACAGCTGTTAAGTATCTGATGCTGGGTTTTGGACTCAGATCTTCCTGTCTTACTAAGACAACTGGATGTCTTAGGAAATAAAGCACTGGGACTAGAGTCGGGAAGTTGCTGTTATTTAATAATTTTTCATTCACATCTAGCTTTTTGTGACTCCTTTGAGGGTTTTCTTAGTCATTTCCTTCTTCAGCTAATTATATAGATGAGGAAACTGAGGCAGAGTGAAGTGACTTGCCCAGAGTCACCCAGCTAGCAAGTATCTGAGGCCAGTTTTGAACTCAGAAAGATGAATCTTCCTGACTCCAGGCCTGGCATTCTATCTACTGAGCCATCTAGCTGTCCCAGAGTCAAGAAGATCCAAGTTCAAACCCAGCCCCAGACATTTACTCGTTGTGAGATCCTGTGCAAGTCACTTACCCTGTTTGCCTTAATCGACTGGAGAAAGAAATGGCAAACCATTCCAGTACCTTTGCCAAGAAAACTCCAAGGACAGTATTGGCATGCTATGACCCATGGGGTCATGAAGAGTTAAGCATGACTGAACAACTGAATAGCAGCAACTTCCTGACTCCAGCACCCGTGTTCCATCCACTACACCACCATCTGCTTCTAATATGTGAATGAGGAGAGGATTCTATAAAACCTGAGGGCAAGAAGTTGTCTGGTCTTGGTTTTCAGCCAAAAGTCACTTGTTGGACAGGTTAAAGCATCTATTCCTTCCATGGATGAATTAGGCTAGATAGACTCTGAGATTCTTTTTGGCTTTCAAATTCTGTGATTCTATGATTGTAGATGCTGAGACCAGACAGGCTGAATCACAACTAACATTTTTGAGAGCAGAAGAAGAGAAATATCTGGAAACAGCTTACTGTTAGATCAAATTTTTAAGGAGGTTCATGTTTTAGCCACCCCTTCTTCCCCAAGATACCTTGAAAGCTGTATAGAAACAGTATGGTTCAGTGGAAGGAACCCTGGTTTGTGAATTAAGACATGTGGGTGCTAATTCCCATTCCAGTACGAACTTGCTGGACCTCAGCTTTCTTTCACATGAAAAGACCTGTGATTCTCATCGAACATAGACTTCCTCTACTAATCAAGTCAAAACTTCTAAGTACCTTAAGAAACCAGTCTTCAACCCACAGATCCCACTGCTAGAAATAAAGCCCAATGAGACTGATGACAGAAAGGGATGTGCCATATCAACCTGTATAGTCATCATTTTTGTAGCAGCAAAGAAATGGAAACAAAGAAGATACTCATCAGTTACCGAATGACTAAACAAGGTGGGGGTAAAAGAAAGCAGTAGAATATTGTGATTCTATAACAAACAATGGATATGATCAGTTCTGGGAAGACTTCTAAGAATTAAGTAAAGTAAGCAGAATGAAGAAAATATACAAGGCATCTGCAGCAATGCAAATGGAATAAAACACAACAGCAAGAACAACAATAGAACTGAATGCTGAATAATTTTAATGACCGTGTTCAGCCCCAAAGAATAGAGTAGAAAATGATCCTTTCTGTGAAGAGGTAGAAAAACTCTGTGGATTGAAAAGGGCAGATGCTGTCAGACTCAATTCTGGCGCTGGTAGGCTTTGCTGAACTGGTTTCATTCTTTTCTTTTCTTTTTTTTTAATGAGGGGTAGCTCTTTGGGGAAGGGCAAAGAAAGGGATATATTCTGACATGGTGGCAATAGGAAAATAAATATATATATATATATGTATACTTACATATAATATAAATGTATGCATTATGGTATGTATGTGTATATATACATGTGTACATATACATATATGTACACACATATACACATATACATGATTTAAAAAAGAAAACTGCCTTGATGAACTACTCTGTTTATAAAAGTTTCTCACATGGAAGCCACAGCAATTCATAAAGACAATCTCATAAGATTTGGATGTGTTTGCTCCCTGTATCACTGAAGAGGGAGTTGCCTCAACTGATGAAATCAGAGCTCTTAAGTATTAGCATAAGTAAATGTCATTTTGTTGTCTTTAGCTCAGCACTTCAGTCCATCAAGGTCTTTTTGGATCCCAGTCCTAGCATTCAGGCTATCTGTCACCACTTCCTGTATTCTACGCAATCGATAAGCAAATCATTCATGTCCCCATTGAAGTGAGTGAAAAAAATGTGGAACAGAAAAGGGACAAGGGAGCAAAATGAAGTGTCTGCACAGATGAGTAAAGTATCTAAATCAATATAAGAAAAAGTGAAGAGAAAATGTAAATTAAATGATTCAATAAAATGAAATTCTTTATGAATTAAAGGGAATTTTTTTAAAGGTACAAAAACTAATGAAAATAAAACAGTGATATCTCAATGAATTGACGGGAGAGACCCCATCCCCTAACCTCCCTTGTCTGAGGTCAGATATTGCTGTCATCCAGTAATGCACTGAATGTCAATGGGGTAAAACAAATAGACAGGGTCAGCTATGAAATTTGTCATGACAAGTATGTATGTATTATTAATGCTGACTACTTGATTACGTTGCATGTGTTGATGGAAAGAAAATCAACCAACTAGAACCAATTAGAATCTGTTTGTTTGTACATGAGATCACTTTATGTTTCTTTCAAAATTTAGAACTTAGAAACTCACGTTGATTTGAAATTTTGGTGGCCTCTTCTGGTACCATAGTGGTCTATAATAGTAGGAGATATATATCTGTATATGTAGATATAGACAGATATGTACATGTTCTAATATACAGACATATGTGTATATATCCTACTCTGCAGACATGTATCTATATCTCTCTATATCTCTATCCATATCTATATCTATATCTCCTATATCTGTTCTCATTTGCCCATTACACCAGTGGAAGTCTTTACAATGCTTGGGCTAGGAAACTCCCCTCCCCCCCACTCCAATTTCCTCAATCTGGTTTACCCTGTCCACTGAAATGGTGTACCAGGATGTGATCACTGCACATGCTACAGCTTCTTGAAGCCACAAGTGAGAGTTAAATAGATCATGTGGACATCAAAGGTGGGAAGCAGCCTTGAAAAGGGCTTGGTAGCCCTCATGCTATAGGTACTAGTCTTCCCTGAATACACCCCATACCCGAGATAAAGATATAGGAGATAGATATAGATACATATCTGTACAGTAGGATATAGGGCAAGCATTTACATGATGGTCAAAATAAGTGATACAAGGATACTCTCAAGGTCTCTCTCTTAAAAACTTTGGAATTGATTGTGTGACATAAGAGACACTGGCACAGGACCTCTCAACATAGTGTGCCCACATCAGAGAAGGTGCTGTGCTCTCTGAACAAAGCAGAATTGAAACAGCTCAAGGAAATACAGAATGTATAGATTTGGAGAATCCACCCCAAATGTTCACACTGATTATTTGTTCCTAAACTGTGGCAGAGCATTCTGAGTTTGTATTGGTCTCATCAGCCACAGTTGGACACATTGAAACTTGACTCTAGCATAGTGATGTCATTTTGATCCCCTTCAAGAATGACGGACAACGACCAACCATATCTCTATCTACTCTATGTACATCTATCTCCTATATCTATATCATACTATATATACATTCATATGTGTATATATACATGTGTGTGTATGTGTGTGTATGTGTAAATATATCTTGAGGGATATATTTGTGAATATCTCCTACTATATATACATATGTATGTGTGTATATACATACACACATACATATACATGCACATATAGTGTGTATGTATATACATATGCAGATTCTTTTGATTTGCTTTACAAAGGAAAGACATCTTTGAAGGGGTTAACAATCCTACTTTAATTACACAGAAAGAAGTGAGTATAGAAAATACAAGCAGAGAAATCAGCACAAAGACAAACAGCCAGGGCTCCAGTTGTCTGTACATAGCAATATTGAATATATTCCAGAATATATAATAAAGAGTCAACCCTTGATAGGCTAAGAGCCAGAAGGCAGGAAACCTACTTGACTTACCACAGCTGTGAATTATCAGGGTTGAAAGGAGATTAATTCTTCAGCTGTTTACAATTTAGCCTAAGCTTAGGAAACTGAACTCCAACATCAAGAAGGAAAAAAAAAAATCTCACCTTGCTTGTTATCATACACACACACACCACATATATGTTGCACTGTACATATATGTGTATATATAGCATATGCACATATGTGTATATATGTTTATGTGTCTATAGATAGATATAGATACACTTTCAGAAATCCCCTACTACATATTACCTGGGTTTAAACATATTTCTTATGTTTATACAATGGTATGCATTTTGCCTCCCACATTAGAATGTGAGGATAGGGGTAGTGCTCGTGTCTTTCTTTCTACCCTCAGTGCTTAAAACAGAGCATGGAACATTAAAAAAAAATGCTTGTTCATTTGGCTTTATGACTGTCTAGCTCTCCATTTGGCTAAGGGAGTATTTTGTTTCAGAAATTTCTAGTTATACTTTCAGATATTAAATAAAAGGCATCACTACAATTGTGTTTAAACCTAAGCTCAGCCTGCATCTAACAGCATTTCAACACTGGAAAACTCATATAGAAGAATTAAAATCATCAGAATCTTTCCCAGAATCCTATCAGTATGAGATGAGGCAGCTAGATGGCACAGTGGATAGAATGTCAGGCCTACCGGCAGAAAGACTCATCTTCCTGAGTTCAAATCTGACCTCAAACACTTACTAGTTGTGTGACCCTGGGCAACTCATTTAATCCTATTTGCCTCAGTTTTCTTATCTATAAAATGAACTACAGAAGGAAATGGCAAAAACAATCCAATATCTTTGCCAAAAAAATCCAAAAAAGGGTCATGAAGAGTCAGACATGACTGAAAAAGACTGAATAACAACATCACTATTGGTTTTAGAAGACAACATTTATATGTGACTGGATTACCTTTATTTAAGCTTAAGGGTAGCCTTGTACTAGGTTCAGAGTAATTTTTATAGTATGTATTTGGCCTTTATGTCAAGCTACTATTTCCCTTAGGAAGAGGGCTGACACATGTCAGCGATTACTAGCAATTAATTGACCTGGAGGCAGAGAAAAGACCAGAGAAGCAGAGACATGTCTAATCAGAAATGGAAAAGGGTAACCGAATTCTGTGCTAGATGAAAACCAAGTAGTTCACCAGTGTGAACATATCCAGGGGGCAATGCAAAAGCTATGAGCTCCTTTTGGAGCAATGGTCCCAAATGGAGCGAACTGAAGGATGGAATAAGAGGGCAGTTGACTTGCTATCAAATGTGGTTGACATAAAACAATTCAGTAAGTAACAATTCCATTCAAAATCCTCCCCTGGAAGCTGAACTTTTGCAGATGAGAAAGATTAGCCATCTCTTCATCCTTTCCTATAGATCATTTCTCTGAGACTCAACACGTCATCCAGTTTCATATAGTTGTTATTTGGGAAAAAGTCTTTACTAGGAGAGAAGTTAGTATCATAAAACACAATTGGTAGGTATATTAATGATCTTTCAGTTCAATCCCCTTATTCTCAGAGGTCTAAAAATGGGGAAAAAAAGAATTAGCCAGGGTCATTCACTTAATAAGTAGCAAGTGTGAGACTAGAACTAAATTTATACTGTGATTTCTTTGTTCTTTCCATTACACCATGTATTTCCTCATACTTAAAAAAGAATGACTTTTATCTAATCTGTGAAAGCTTTTTTTTCCTTTTCTTCTCTTTTTTCCCATGATTATTCTTATTATTCTTTCCAATCTTGTGTGCAGTTTCTCAGAGTGAAATAATGGAAGGGAAATGTTCCGATAACTCGTGAAATGCCTCACCCAGACTAAGCCCCGCTGAGGTAGGGCCATAGATATTAGCTGTTTTACAGGCAAGCAGTCACAAAACCCGGTTATTATTTTTACTTTTCTGAACATTTCATTTTATCTTTGCTTTTGGCTCTTCCTCATCCTGTAGCCCACTGTCTTCCCTCCCCACTCCTTGGCAATAGAATCCAATTATTAGGTATATAGAAACTTGAATTTTGAATTGTCAAAATTCCCTCCTGCCCACACTTTCTGGTGCTATACCATTTAAGATTACTTTTTATCTACTTTATATATTTGTTCATCATACCAATATGTATACATATCTTGCCTCTTAGAATGTAAGTTCCTGAAGGCAGAGATTTTTGTTTTGTTTTATATCCTCAGTGCCTAGAACTTAGAAAGCACTTAATAAATGTTCATTTTCGACTAAGATTAAAACAAGCAGATACTAATTGAGCACCTGTTATTCAGGGAAAGGGAATACGTGAAGCTTGGATTCAGTCAAAGGACTAGACTTAAGGAACTAGAGGGCCACATGTGGCCTAGAAAATACAGGTTCCCCATCCCTTATCTGAAGATCCCATATTAGACCCTACAGGGATTATTAAAAAAGAATGGCATATTTTGTGTTCTCATGCAGATTAACAGTCTAGTTGGAGAGAAAGGACATACATACATACTACATAATAGTACAAGGCTATATATGATAGGGACACTGGTCTCCTGGCTGTTCCACGAACAAGACACTCCATATCTCTGACTGCCCCCCGCCATGCTACAAAGTCTGACCTCCCTGGCTCCATTAACTCCCAATTAAAAACCTTATTTCTATAGGGAGCTTTACTCAACCCCTCTTAATTCCAATGCTTTCCCTTTGTTCATTATTCCTTATTTATCCTGTACCTAGAATGCTCTGTATATGTGTGCTTGCATTTTGTGTCCCCAATTAGATTGTAAATTTCTTGAGGGCAGAGACTATCTTTTGTATTCCCAGAACTTAGTACAGTGCTTGGCACATTGTAGGTCTTAATGAAAAAATGAATGATTAATTAATAGTGATAAAGGGTCAGATAAGCCTATACATCTTAACAGGTCTTGGAGCCTGAGCCTCTTTTCCCAATAGATAACTTTACTTTCCACCAATGCAGCAGGAAGAACATTGGATTTGGAACTTGAGGACTTGGGTTTTAATCCTTGACCTACTTCTTATTCATTTTGTGAACATGGTCAAATCATTAACCTTTATGGGTCCTATTTTACTTGTGAAATAAGGGGGTCGGATTAGATCATTCTTATAATCTTCATTTGGACTAATGTCCTATGATCCCATGAGGACCTCCAAGTTTGAGCCTAGAAATAATTAGTGGTTTCCTTTTTTGTCTTAGCCCAATCCCCTCATCCCAAACATCAGACCTTCAGTGTTTTATAAGTTATTCAATATTATAGTTAAAAGTGTCAGAATTGAGACATGGTAGCCAACGAAATGAACCTGATCTAAAGCATCACTCATTGAAGCCTGACAAACACAGCATGTGAGGGGATAGGCAACATACTCTCCTCTGCTCAGACTTCATTGGAAATTCTGTGTTCAGTCCCAGGTACATCATGGGAGGTGGCCAGCATAGTTAGGGAACTGGAGACCATGCCATGAGCATCTGTGAAAAGATCCAGGGATGTTTAACCTTCAAAATAAGACTTAGATGAGACAAGGTCCTCATCTTCAAATGTTTGCTTTATTGTCTCAGCAGAGAGGAAATGCCCCTTATTTTATCTTGACCCAGATCAGGAGGGGGATTATCCCTTCTGTTTAATGCTGATCAGCCAGATAGAAAAAAGGACGTGTCCTGGGATTCAGAGAAGAAAAATCTTCCCCCAGGTTGGTGCTGGCATAGATAATGTTCTCCATTACGACCAATTCTCAAACCTCATTTAAAACAAAGAAAAAACAAACAAAAAATGCCCACTTTTGTTTTGCATTGCTGTGGGATTTCATCTCATGTGTCATGATTACTATCAATTTTGAGTAGAAAATGTTTTGGCGCAGAGGGCCTTTCTGATTAGTAGAAGAAACTGCCTATTAGAACCTTCCTAGAAGCAAATAATTTGCACATTGATAAAATGTATTCCAGATTTTAGCTACAAGCAGCCTATGGAATGTTTTTGTTCTTCCACACTATATCCTACAATCTTGGGTGTGGTGAATTAAAAAGTATGGAAAACATTTCACAGATATGTCTGTGGTTTGGCTGGGAGAGATCTCCATTTTCCCCCTAGGGTATTTCTTTCCAGGTGCAAAGTAAAGTAACCCACTGACAAGAATATAGCCCATAAAGGAGATAGTAGAGCTTGTAAGGTTCCATATTAGCAGGACAAACTAGAAGACAATTTTAGCAGTGGGATCAGAAGCTTCAGGTGACAGAACTGAGGAAATTTCTCACTTTGTGCTTGGTTCAACTACTATCAACAGAGTATTATTTAACCAGTTATTATGTGCAGGCCACTGTACCACATAAAGACAGTGACTTTGAACAGAGCTTAAACATGAATAGGAGAAAGGACAAATCAATGAATCTCTATAGGACAAGGGAGTGGGAAATGGAGATACAAGGTCTCTTACAAAAAGAGAACCTGACATCATTCTCTAAGACTGTGGGAAGGGAAGGCCTACCTCAGCTGGAGGTGGGGACCAGGTGCTCAAGAAAGCTTTGAGGGAGATTGACAGAAAGGGAGAGACTTTGGTTGGATAGGGTTAAAGGAGGCCATGTCAGATGTGGAGGAGGATTTCAGCACAGGTGTGAGCCCAGAAAAGGCTATGAAAGAAACAGAACAGAGAGCAATCCAATTTGATTGGATTGGAGACTATGTGAAGGGTACTGAATACTCCAGTCACAGAATTCTGTGCTTACCTGTAGCTGCTGGGAAGATTTTCAATCTTTTAATGAAGAGGGAAAGGAAATGTAGCAGTTTAGCATAAGGAGAAGGGTACTATACTTTGAAGTGAGAACTGAGTTCAAATCCAAGTTTTGGCAGTACCTAGCTGTGTGTGTAGAAAGTCACTGATCATACTGTGTCTCCCTTTCCTCATCTATAAAATTAGAAAGATAATTGTAGCCCTACCCAACAGGGATATTAGCAAGACAGCATGGCTTTTATTTTCTTTTTTTTAAAACCTTTTTTGAAATGTTTTTTAATCTTAAAAATAATTTTTTTACTTTAAAATTTTAATTTATATATTTTTTTAAATTCTCAAAACACTATAGAAATGTGAGCTGTTATTAGATAGGTATCAACAGGTAGCCATCAATTATAAGCATTTATTAAGAATTTACCAGGTGCCAAACATTTTACCAGGTGCTAGAAATTCTCCCCTTCCCCCCAGAAAAAACAGGCAAATTGAATCCAGATTAAGTTGATGTCCAAATTGGGCTTTTATTGATGTAGGTCCTGACTAGTAATTGATTCTATCAACGTATGGAACCCCTAGTGAACTCTTCTTCCAGTACTGTATGGAACCCTTCTCCCCATATTGATCAGCAATTGATCTTCAACTGAGATTAAAGAATTTCCTAGAAGGGCCAGCTAGGTGACACAGTGAATAGAGCACTGCCTCTGGAGTCAGGAGGACCTGAGTTCAAATCCAACCTCAGACACTTAACACTTACTAGCTGTGTGACCTTAGGCAAGTCACTTAACCCCAATTGCCTTGCCTTGCCCCCTCCACAAAATAAAAAAAAAAATTAAAATAAAAAGAATTTCCTAGGGACACTAAGAGACAAGGACGTAGAAAGTCATACACTCTCTATTGATACAATGTTGGCTTGATCATAGGTCTTCCTGACTCTGACTTCCAGGTTATCCTCTATTCTCTATTCATCACTACCTTTTATGTTAGGCAATGAAACTTTTCTATGAGTAAGAACATTATGTCTGTGAAGTAGAGAATTAAGAGAAGATAGGCTAGAGGCAAGGAGGTCAGTACGGAAGCTATTACAACAGTCCAAGAGTGAAGATAAGAGGGTCTAAGCTATGGTCTCTGTTCAATAAGAATGGAAATGAATGATTGTGGGAGATATGGTAGAAGTTGAATCAATAGTTCCTGGCATCTGATTGGCCATACAGAACTGGAACAGGCTAAGGAGAAAGTCCAACGGAGCTCAGGGGTTGGAGCACTTAGAAAGCAGAATAGAATGATACAATTAAAAATTAAGAATTTAGGGGGAGTGGCAGGTTTCATCATCATTTTTAAATGCTGTTCATAGATCCATAAAAGTGAATGACCTAGTACGAGGTGATATAGGGCTTTACAAAACTTACCTGCTAAAATGTAGAGCTCTCAGGGAGACAGAATGAGGAGACCTAGTAGTAATACCTTAAAATCATAGAGTTCTGACATCTTTCCCAAGAGGTGTTATATCTATTTATCTTGTGGATTAGACAGAGGTTCAATGCCATAGATTTCTTCCCTCTTCTTGACATTGCCCTATCCTGAGTGTGCAGATAATCTATTTTCAACATTGCAAAAGCAAAACCAAAGCTTTTTAATGTGGGGAGGGATTGTAGTGTAAAAATTTAATTTCATAGAGGAATAAATGGAATTCTGGAGAGAGAAAAAAATTTGTCTAAAATCACACTGCTATGCTGGAAATTTCTCAAATTATCTGGGTTCCAAGCTAATCTTGGGGATCTCTCTTTTTAAAAACCATTTTAACTTCAAATTTGTTTTGAATCAGTGTATTGGGAAGAGTTTGGAACCAGAAGCACTTGGATTCGAATCATAGATCTGCAGCCTTCTGCAAGTTGCTTCACCTCTCATTGCCTCAGTTTTCTCATCTATCACTTGTTCACAGAACTGACACTGGCAGCTTTGAAGAGTGACTGTGAAGAAAGCCCTCTATAGACCTAAGAGCCTTATAGAAATAGGGATGATAATGATTATTATTGTAATATTCTCCATGGCAGTTCCAAGATAAACAATGGCCACTGGACCCTTTCAATTCTGTTCACCTTTTATAGTATATGTGTTCCAAGGACTGATGAGAAGAGGCAGAAACCATAATCTATAAACTCTCAAGCAAATGTTAGGTCCTTTGGCACTCAGAGGACATTAACTGTACTATGGAATTGGCTTATTAAAATTGTCACCTGATCTAGAATAGTCATGATATATGAAATCCTGGCAAAAGAAATAGTGTTTTAATATGTAGTAATCACTCTGAACCATGCATTAGTGAAGAAGTGTATTGTGTTTGCCAACATTTGACAAATTCAAAATATTTTGCAGAATCCAGCCAAACTGTGACATCAAAGAGCGATAATTTTATCCTCACTCCAACCCTTCTTCCTTTCTCATCCTTCCTCTTAAATTCTCCTATTGATTTCTCTATTAATATCCTTAATAGTATTTCCACCTCTATCCACATGGTTTTCAGCTTCCTTTTCCTCTCCATCACCCCAAACATAAAAATGTATTAACCTACTTTATGCACTCCTTTCTCATCTAATACGATGGAAGAAAGCTTTTCTCAGAATGCAAAGATTTAAGGGAATTGCTGGGATAACTACAGAGGCAGAGTGGTGCCCTTGTACTCAAGAGACATGTAATTAAGACCTATTGGATATTAATTACTGGTATGACCTTGGGCAAGTAACTACTCCTTTCTAAAGTTCAGTTTTCTCATCTTTCTGAAATGCATGCTCTGAACTCACTTTCCCAAATCATACTTGGTTCTGGTTTCCAGAGGGCAGATGATACTATTCTCTTCATGGTTCTAGGGATCACCCTAAAATATTGTAGCTTTTAATACTTCATGAGCCCCCATACAGTGTACTCCCCAACATAATACATCAAGTTATCTTTTACAAAGGGATATTTACTATGTATTGTAAAGAATAAACCTGCTCCAGAACCGAGTAGTTCATTTTCCCCTCTACACACTGTAACAGCAATCAATTTAGCAGATACTTAGCCTTTAGTAATTTAGGGCTAAATATGGGAGGTGTGAGTTCAGTATGGAAGGTGTGAACTCTGTCCCCGTTGAGAGGGTGTGAACTCCCCTGTTGATGTGGAAGAAAGGGATGGCATGAGACAAGAGGCCAGTGTGTGTATATAAAGAAGAATTCTAGAGACAGAGAGACAGAATCAGAAATGGCTCCTGTTGGAGGAAGCAGGATTGTCTCAGCATCTGGGAGGTGGGCTGCTAGACTGAAGAAGTGAGTTGGAGTTTTCTTGAAAGACAGAGAAAGAAAGAGAGAAAGAGAGAAAGAGA
>CM053581.1:54346575-54409081 GCA_028627135.1 Pseudochirops cupreus
GCCTGGCGCCACAGGCTCCACATGACCACATTCAGCCTATTAGGGAACAGAGTATACTTTCAAATATCAGAAGGTCCTCAGAGTCACGTAGCCACTTTAGCAAAGGGCCTAGGGGCAGGGAAGATCTTCAGATTCCCATAATACCATGTAGGCACAAATAAAGGCAGAGAAAAATTGAGCTCCCTTTTATTTTCTCTCCTCTCTCTCCCCCATACCCATAGACATTTAGAATCAGAGATCCCTAGGATATCAGCACCTGAGAGGCGGGCTAATCCAAACCCCTCATTTTAGAGAGGGGGCACCTGAGGCCTAGAGAGTAGAAGTTATTTGCCCAGTGTCAGATAGAGAAAATGGCAAGTTTTTGAAGGGTGAAACATAGGGATCTTCTGACTTCCAGAGAGCCAGTCTTGAACACTTGCGAAACATATTGCAGGAGCTTGAAACCCATGAGGGGGTCAGACCAAGAGTAGGGATTTTAGGTTCCAAACCTTACTTATATCAACCATATACATACACATGCATTTAAGACATGGAATTCAGGGTCCTAAGATCTGGTTTCAATCCCAATTTACTAAGTAACCTTAAGGAAGTCATTCCCTCTGGGCCTCAATTTTCTTCTCTGTAAAATGGGGAGGGTAGACTAGATAAATTTTAAGCACGCCCTCCACATCTTCAAGATGCTTTTTCTTTGCTGACACAAAATACTCTCACTGAAGAAAAAAAAAAAGAAAAAGAAAAAGAATTAAAAAGGAATAAACCAAAAGCCTCAGTTCCTTTGCTTTCATCAGGTAAACTAAACTCTATTTTGAACATGGGGGAAACACAATTCCCACCAGGTAGCTACTATATATACCATTTGCTTTCCAAACTATATTCAGTCCAGGACATGATGTTTCTCCAGCTGAATAAGGATAGTTCATCTTTACACACAGGGAAAAGTCCTTTTCCTAACATGCTGAAACCAGAGAGAAGTGTAATTTGACAGAATGTGGCATTTATGCGTGAGCTACAAATGTACGGAATGTGATGAAAACAGAAATAGAAATGTTGGAAAGCGATGTCATTCAAAATTATTTTAAACTGCTTAAAAAGCCTATTATCAGAATGGATTTTTTTCCCCTTTCCCCAGCATCAATTGCCTTTCACTAGGTCATAGCCAAAAATTGTTTCTGACTTTCTCTGAGCTGGAAATTGATTGAAATGGATGCTTTAAAAATGATAACACTGGTGTGGCCTCACAGCTGTGTAGCCCCTCTGAGGAAAAGGTTGGTGCTGGGAGAAAAGCAACATTATCTTTAGTGAAAGGATCTTGGCCTGGGAATGAGGACAATTACGTTCAAGTCCAGGCTCCACAATTTGTTAGTCCTGTCACCCATGGAGGTAGTCACCTGTGGTTCTATCCCTCATCATGCATCTGACCTTGAACAGTCGTATTGTATTGCAAAGTAAGACATTCTAGGACAAGGAAGGAATGGAGCTGTTACATTATGCCCTGACCAGAATAAATTTAGACTACTGAATTCAGTTCTGGGAGACACATATCAGGAAGGAAAGGTATTGAAGCTGAGCTACCATCCAAAGGAAGATGTTGAAAGGCCAAATGAGAAAAGATGAAAGAAACTTGGGATGTTTGCCCTGAAGGAAACAGGGCTTATAGTTATAATTTTGGTAGATTTGTTCATATATTTGGAGGACTTTCAGTTTTTAGATGTTCTGATGTCACAGGGCCACTGACATCTTTTAGTGGTATCTTTGCTTTTCTCCTGCCAAAGCTGCTTCTCACTGTTTTCCATTGGGCGCATATAATATAGACTGGCAACTTCCGGGAACAGCTTAACTGGACATTTGTGGTTACAGCTTCTGCTACTTCTAGATCCTTGAATTAGTGGAGATCTACCCTTGAAGGGTAGGCTTTGCCATGCTCTTTTAGGCCAGTGTAACCCTAGTAAAGGGCAACTAGGTGACAGTGAATAGAGACCCAGGTCTGGAATCAGGAAGATTTAACTTCTTAAATTCAAATCTGGTCTCAGATACTTACTAGCAGTGTGACCCTGGGCAAGTCATTTAACTCTGTTTACCTCAGTTCCTCATGTGACAAAAATGAGCTGGAGAAGGAAATGGCAAACCATTCCAGTATCTTTGCTAAGAAAACCCAAATGGGATTGTAGAGAATCAAATAGGACCGAACAACAACCACTCTAGTGAAAATCCCTTCCCTGTCCAGAAAATGAAGAGGTGGGTCCTATTCCTCAGATTGAAATACTTTTGCCCAACTACCAAGCTCTTGGGTTTTCTTGGGCAGGCTCCATCGAGTTTACTGGGTGAATAGACTTCATACCTATTGACTGTATTCTCTGCAGGCTGGATTAAATATGGTTATCATCTTTGTAATGACTAGCTGCCCAACAACTTTCATAAAGCTCTGGAGTTCTTAATTTCTCCACTGCAATCCCAGTTAGCTTTCTCTTGTAGATAAGTTGGGGGAGCAGCAGGGGAAGGCTGAGATTAAGATTTATGCCTGAGGATGAAGTTATTATCACTCTTACCAATGTAGCTATATTCTTGGACTTGTATGTATACATATGGATTGAAAGCCTATATATATATATATACACACACACACAACACACATATGCATACATACATATGTATATATGTATATATACACATATGTATATATATGTACACACATATATATGTATATATGTATGTATATGTATGTATATGTATATATATAAACTCATTTCTCCTGATGGGATGGACTTGTTTTATCCCAGTGAACAGAACTAGGAGCAAAGGGCAGAAGTTATGGGGAAGATTTCTACTCTAATATATTGAAGCTGCTATGTGGTTCAGTGGATAGAACATTGCACCTGGAGTCAGTAAGAGTCAAATTAAAATCTGGCCTCAGGCACTAGCTGTGTGACCCTGGGCAAATCACTTTACCTCTGTTTGCCTTAATCCACTAGAGAAGGATATGGCAAAGCCCTCCAGTATCTTTGCCAAGAAAACCCCATGAGCAGTATTGGCATGCTATGGTCCAGGGCAGTCATGAAGAGTTGGACACAACTGAGCAATAACTATAATATGAAGAAAAATCTTCCTAAAGCAAGGTTATGGAAAAGTATTTGTGTGTATTAGTTTGTATGTTGTCTCCCCTATGAGAATCAAGTTACTTGAGGGCAGGGATTTTCTTTTGCCTCTTTTCAAATCCTTAGTGCTTAGCATAGTACCTAGCACATGGTAGGTACTTAATAGAACTTATTAATTAGTTGATTATGCAGAATCAACCTTTTTTTGTAGTCTGTTCTCCCCATTAGGTTTTCCATCACAGGTCAGATGACCAATTATCTAGTATTCCTGGAGGGGATTCTGTTTCAGGTATATGTTGGAAAATATAGTCTCTGAATCCCCTTCTAAGTTGGAATTTGATTTGATTTAAAATTTAGGGGCAGAAGAGGTTTAATAACTTGCCCCAGGCATCAGAGTGTCAGTGGAAGAGCTCAAACTTGAACCCAGGCCTCACGACACCAAAATGTCTATATACTTCACTCAGCGGGATCATCAGCTTTAGGATTGGGCCCTGATGTCCAAACTGGGAGCTTTTCTATTTGGACAGACCATCTATTCAAAACCTCATTCCGTAAACATTCAGACAGGGCAGCATTCCATGCCATTCTCATTTAGCCCTAGTGCTCAGTGAAGCCCCAAAATGACCCTGGCACAGCAGCAGTGACAATAACTGACAATGCCAGAGCATCAGGGAGGCAAATGCCCCACTGGCCTAAAAGCCAACAAAGCCTGGATTCAAGTCTTGCCTTTGATAGGTACTGCTCTGACTAAAGGCAAATCACTGAATCTCTCAGTGACCCCGAGAACCTCTCAAAAACAATACATGGTAGAGAAGGTGCCAACCTGCCCTGCTTGGCAAGGTCCCTCTACCAGGAGTATTCTATGTCAGTGAAGTCGCCCTTCCAGCCCCCATCCCTGAATAAAGATTAAAGATCTTGCAAAATACTTTACAGACATTTCTTGTTATTGTAGTTGTGACAGACTCTTTGTGATCCTATTTAGGATTTTTTTTTTTGACGAAGCCATTGAAGTGGTTTGCCACTTCTTTCTCCAGCTCATTATACAGATTAGGAAACTGAGGCAAAAATGTTAAGTGATTTACCCAGGACCACACAGCTAATAAATATCCGAGGTCAGATTTGAACTTAAGGAAATCTTCCTGATTTGAAGTCCAGTACTCTATCCACTGCACTAGAAGGCTGCTTCATACTTTAGCTCAGCTAATCCTCACAATAAGTGCTTCAAATAACAGAGGACCTTACTTCCTGCTCCATAATTCAATAGAGATTCTAAACTAGACCATTCCACATTTTAATATGTCCTTTGATGCATCTCTTTGTAAGGAATCCTAGTACCTCCCACTTCCAGTAGTATTTATTCAGGCTCAAAAAGTACTTCCTTCACTCTATCTCACTGAGATTGAGATGGTGTGAAACTATACTTATCATCATTGTACAGATGAGATAATTGCAGATCAGAAAAGAGAAATCACCTGCCTAAGATTCCAAAGCTAGTATCGGAAGTGCGACTTGAGGGTAGGGCTTCTTTCTTCTACAAGTTATGTATGCTTGGTTCCAATGCACACCAGAGGAGAGTGAGGAAAAAACAAGTTATCTCTATAATAGAAGTGTTTCTGTTCAAGACAGTACCTAGCACAGTGTTGAACACACAATAGATACTTTACTCAATAAATACTTAGACAGTTGTTCTCTCCATTCACATTTCTGTCTTTATCATGTATTAAAAACGATAGAAAATGAATGTTGAAATATTGGAATGAAAGAACTTAGCCGCGAAGATATATGATATGAATAGAAACCCATCCCACTCTGGGCACAGGTGGGAGCCCATGGCTCTGGCCCTCACTGGAGATTTCAGATTTTTTCTAATATATTGGCTTGTTTTGCTGAACTAATTTTCTGTTAGTCTTTTAAAATATACTTTAAAAATTTTTTATAAAGGATATTTTTCATTTAGGAGATGTAGTAAAGGACACAAAATGATGAAAATGAAAAGATATAAAAATTTTGTTTAAAATACTGATCTGTGTCTAAGAAAAATAAAACTAGACTTAAGATGAAGAGGCCTGATACTGACTCTTACACTTACTAGTTCTGTGACCAGGACATAGTCACTTTATTTCCCTAGTATTCAGTGATCTGATCTGCAAAATAGGGATAGTGATATTATGCTGTCTACCTCATAAGATTGTTATAAGGAAAATGCTTTGTAAACCTTAACAGGTATATGGAAATGAGGGGGTTTGTTTGTTTTGTTTTTATTATAAACTGATATTTAAGAAAAATGTTACAACTGGATGGCAGATACATATTAACAGCTGGATATGATGCTATTCAAACTTTAGACCACAGAGCGTAATGGAAGCCACCAAATGACTTCCTTGGCTAGTCATGGGGCTCTGCTGAGACCTAGGTTGCTCCTTTGCACAAGGATCTCAGGAAAAGCAAATTGCTATTTGCCTGTCTGGTAAGCCACCTTCATGCCCAACTTCCAACTCTGTTTGCATCTGGCCACCTGTGACAAATGAACCGAAAATAGTCAGGCTGAGTTTTTCCTAAAATATTTCAATGAGATCTGTTTCATTTGGAAACAGTCAAATTTTGAGACATCTGCTTGAATGTCGTGGAGTTGTATGATTTATAAAAACATAGAATGCAGGACAGGAAAGGACCTTAAGAACATAGATCACTCTGAGAACTGCAAAGGCCCTTGTAATATAGAATGAAAGTGTTAGAACAAAGAACCTAGGATTTTATTACTAGAAGTAATTATAGAACATAGTACACAGAATACTATGCGGTATCGAGTCTCAGGTGTACAGGCTCGCACAGCTTGAAAGCACCTTAAAATACAGAGCAGAGACTGTTCAATCTAGAAGGGACCCAAGAATATACAGTAGAATGTTAAATGTATCATGGGGTAGTAGAGAGAGTGCTAGATTTGGAGAATCAAATTAAATCCCCCCTCAGAAACTTACTAGCTGTGTGATCATGAACAAATTGCTTAACTTCGCAGGCTCTAAGTTTTCATATGTATAAAATTAGTGCAATAATACTTTTGCTGCCTCTCTCATAGGATAGTTGTGAAGAAAACGCTTTCACAAATCTTAAAGTGAGAATTCCTCTATGTTTTTCTCTGTCTCTCTGTGTCTGTCTGTCTCTGTCTCACTGTTCTCTCTCCCTCTCTCTCTCTCTTTCTCTCTCTCTCCCTGTGTCTCTCTGTCTCTGTTCCTCTCTCTTTCTCGCTCTGTGTTTCTGTATCTGACTCAGTTTCTCTGTCTGTATCTGTCGCTCATTCCCCCCTCTTTTTGTATCTGTCTGTCTCTCTGTCTCTACCTCTCCCTCTCTCTCTCTCTCTCTCTCTCTCTCTCTCTCTCTCTCTCTCTCTCTCTCTCTCTCTCTCTCTCTCTCTCTCTCTCTCTCTCTCTCTCTCTCTCTCTCTCTCTCATTCCCCCTTTCTTTTTCTCCCATCATCTATCTACAAATCAGATCATCCGTTATCTAGCATCTATATATCATTTTTCTATATGCCCTTCTGTTCACATAATGTGAATGCATACAAACATACATATGCCTGCACACATATATATGTTTATATGTGTTAGAATATTAGAGCTGAAATAGGAGTTGAAACGGGAAAATAGGACATAAAATTTTAGAACTGGAGAAGAGCTTAGAACTTGGAATATTAGAATACAGACCAGAGAAAGAGCATCTACTCAAATGGACTTTAACTTTTTTTAGTATGAAGACCCCTTTTTAACATAGAAATATGTTGCAAACCCTCACACGATCATAATTGTTGAGAAAAAGAATAGTAGTTTAAAAATGTGGCACTTTTTTATAGTAGTCCTTTAAAATGACTTTATATTTTATTAGTCACAACAGTGACTACACATTTTTGAAAATCCTGCCAAATATACATGTGAGATGTAGTCAGTCAACAGAAATATGTTTGTTGATTTAGAGATTTGAATGCTCCTTTCCAAAATTCCATTGTTGACCCTGGTTCCAAGACCCATGGTTTAGGAACCTATGATGTAACCTAAATATCTCATTTTACGAATAAGGCAAATGAGGCTTTAAGATGGCAAATAACTTGCCCACAGTCACATCTTTTTCATGGCAGAATGGATATAAAATCTCTGGACACTAAACTTCAAATCCATTTCTCTTTACTCCGAACTATAGTGCCTTTTTCTGGTAGCCCAACCCCTATACCTGAAAACTAATCCACTCTTGAAAGAGGAGATAATGTAGGACAGTAGGCTTCTGGTCTCATTTAATCATGGTATTTGGAGCTAGAAGGAACTTTGACAATCACCCAACTCCTTCACCATTTTTGTTGTTGAGTCATTTCAATTTTACAGATAAGAATATTGAGGTTTAGGATGGTTAAGATTAAGTGAATTCTCTATAGTATCATTGAACTCTAAAATGCTGTTAGTGTGGGATGTAAAACTATGAGAGGAACATTGACCCACCACCACCACCACCACTACCACCACTACCACCACTACCACCACCACCACCATCACTACCACCACAACCACTGCCACCACAGCTGCCAAATTTTGTTTCTTTTTCCCATATGTGCAACAAGTGGGGTACCCTTCATTCTCCTTTCTTGTCTTACTGGTTTTTGAAGTGGATAGTGTCTTTGGTTGGAGAGAGTTCCTATTGGCTGTTAAAAAGAGATGAACTCCAAACCCTCAGAATATCAGTGATGCCACCACATTTCATCTCTGCAGTCAGATCCTTTGATTTCCTACTCTCCCCCCTGGCCTCTCCTCAATGTTGGAGTGCCTTCGAGATAATAGAAACCATCTGTGAGGCGGCTGGCTCTCCAAGTCTTCCCTGCTCCATGGTTTTGTAGAGTCCTTCCACGTTCAGCCTTGAGCACTACAATAGGGGTTGGACATTCTATTATCTATTAGTGGTATAGAGATCATTGATGTGATAAAAATGAGGAAGCTAATTAATGTCCTATTCTTGGATGTGCTGGATTAGACTTGTATAGTAGATAGTGAAAAGCTTCAGGCCCAGGTCACAATGACAATGACTTCCAAAAATGGTACTTCCTCAATAGTCAGTATAAAAATAGCACTGTATTTGATGTCAAGAAAGCTGGGTTAAACCCTATCTCTATTGCTTTCTACATCTGAAACCTCAAAAAATGTCACTTGAACCCTTTAGTCCTACTTTTCTCATCTATAAAATGAAAGAATTTAACTAGATAATTTTTAAGGTTACTCCTGGCTTTGAATTTTGTAATCTTTCCCCACTCCCTTCTTTATCCTGTCAGCCTTTCTTTAGCTTGTTAGGAACCTTGATGATCCCAACTCCCACATCTTACTGATGACAATATTGAGGCATGGACTAAGTGAAGTCGTTGTGGTCTTGTTGAGGTACCAGGGTATTTAAATCTGGGATGTAAAACTGAAAAGAGAAAAATGGCAACCCATTGCTATCCAATTTTGCCCCCTTTTTCCATATGTGCAACAAGTAGGATGTTCGTTTTCCTTTCCTTGCTTATTGGTTTGCATTTCCTAAAAGGAATCATCAAAAACTAAACAGAGTATTCAAGAGGGCATATGGTACTAGGTTTCTAATAATGATAATTATTTATTCTCATCAGAGCTCATATTTATATAGTGTTTTATGATTTACAAATCACTTCCTTCCCAAATTGACTGTGTTGTTTTCCCCCATCAGGATGTAAGGTCCTTTACAGCAGAGACTGTCTTTCATTCTGCTTGTACTAGTACCCTAGAGCTTAGCACATTGTCTGGAACATAATAAACACTTAACAAATGCTTGTCTACTTGACTTGACTATCTCTATGTTCCCTGCTGATCAGAGAGCTGGATTCTCTCTGTCTGCTTTACTGACTCATTGCTTTCCTCTCAAATCCACCTTCCCCCCAAAAATGACAACAACCACAAAAGCATAGGAGTTTCCCAAAACTGGTTGAAGAGATGAGATGTGGCATTGCAGACAGTTTGATTGCTGGCAGTTCATCTCTTTATAAGGGCCAATATGAACCCTCTCTGACCAGAGACATGATGCACCCAGTAAACTAATGAGTGAGGAAAGGAGCATGAAGGACAACTTACTCATTGCACACATGGATAAAAAGGAAAAAGAAAGATTTGTTGGTCACTTGATGCACTTGTCCTGTAGTTTACAGTCCAGACTTATAGAATTTTAAAGTTTAAAGGAACCACATTGAGAATTCACTTTATTCCTTATATGCCTCAGTATTTTCATCTGTAAGGAACAGGAGTTGGATTCTTCTTCTTCTTCTTCTTCTTCTTCTTCTTCTTCTTCTTCTTCTTCTTCTTCTTCTTCTTCTTCTTCTTCTCCATCTTCTTCTTCTCCTGCTCCTCCTTCTCCTTCTCCACCTCCTCCTCCTCCTTCTTCTTCTTCTTCTTTTCTCTCTCTGTCTCTGTCTGTCTCTGTGTCTGTCTGTCTTTCTCTCTGTCTCTTTCTCTCTCTGTCACTGTGCCTCACTGTCTCTGTCTTTGCAGGTCTCTCTCATATACATATATGTATGTATATCTTTGTGTCTCATATATGTGGGTATCTCATATATAAACACACATATCATACACACTCGCACTCACCTATATGGGAAGGAGGTGAGATAGAGAGATATAGATGTATGTAGATATATCCTCTTTCTCTTAAATATCTTACTAGCTCCCATAGGTAATTAGCATTTCTCTTCAGACAGCTATTGCAGTTATTATTTCACTCTATATCATCCCCTTCATTTCACATTTGAGGAAACTGAGACCAGAAGAGGTTCAGTTATTTGTCAAAGACAACATAGCAAGTTAGTTGAAGAACTGGGACTAGATTCTAGTTCCCCTGTTGCCACTCCAATGCTTGCCTTAGGTAGTGAGGAAAAAGTCATTTTGAAGTATGAGTAATGTGATAAAAGCAAGTAAAAATGTAGGCTAAATAAAGGTGATATTGCCTTTCAGTGAAGTCTATTACAATGGAATGCAGTCCTCTGGGAAACGCTATCATTTGAATCATTATAAGCTAAACCAGGCAAAAATACAAAAGATAATGGAGCACTCAAAAAGCAATGGTGGGCAGAGAATTGGGCAATTTGACCTAATCAGTGACTTCTCCCCTGAAATTCTAGAATCCTTATCAGGTCATTTGGCCTTAAAATTAAAGGACCACCCAGAACACAGAAAAAACCTGGAAATGTGTGTCATTATCAGCTGCATGCTGGAAAAATTGCTAAGAATTGTAAGGAGATGAACCCATTGGGTTTCTCCTCCCCTGAAATGTGTTTGGAAAAGATAAATATTTTTCTTGGGGTTCAAGGTCATCTGGAGGGTTCTGTTTTATTTCACCAGCATACATTTAGCACAGATATTACAAAGCTCTACTGATTCCTTTTACTTCAGACTCTATCCTCAATTTCTTGATTACTTAGTGAACTGGAGGCAGGGCAGATTATTAGAATCGCAGCGTCCCAGAGTTAGAAGTTATTTCGGAAAGTCAATTCAATGAATATGTATGAAGTACCCATTTTTCATGAGGTACTACGCTAAGTGAAATGGATACAGATATTGTTGAAACAATTAGTATCTGAAGAATCATATACCCACTTGGTAGGACAGGATGTATATAAACACAAATATGATACAATCAAAATCAAGGAAAGAAAAGGGATTAATGATTTCAGAATCAAGAAAATCAAGGAAGAATTCACAAGGGAGATGGCACCTGTGATAAATTTTTGATCTATAAAATATCTATTTGATTGGGCTGGGTAGAGTTCCTGAGTGTGTAGAAAGAGTCATGACTTTGATTGGCTAAGTCACAATGCTGTAAATGTGTATGAGAAGAGAAGGCATAGCTTCAGTTCAATGGAACTGGAGAAGGAGAATTCTTCTTAGATAGCCAGTGAACTCAGAAGCACAGGGATTCTCAGTGGAGCCATAGGAGGGCAGGTTATGATTTGTCAGCCATTCACACAGGGAAACGTAATGATGCTTCCATTACTCATCCCTGAGCAAGAGGTGGTTAATGACGCCAATTAAGTCACATGACCAATACCAGGTCCCCACTGGTTATTGAGGCAGAAGTCAGTGAAATCATGAAGCCAACAGTTATAAAGAGCCTGGTTTTAAAGAATTGAGGCATGTTTGTAATTCTATCCAACTAATCACCAATTAGGTTACCTCAACCCATGTCTCACTTCAGTTTTGAGTAGAAGATCTCCTCCAGACTGGGGCAAGGTGTCAGAACAGTCTTTAGACTGGATAACAATGTCTTATATTAACACACACAAGGGTAAGATGATCATGAATTTGTAACTTTAGTATGATTGGCTAAAAGACATACCTCTGGCTTACAGAATGTATGGCCCATGAACCACCCCCACCCCCCTGCCAGCTCATCTTCTCATGAAGAAAAGAGTACAGAATGTCAAACTAAAGTCCTATAGAGGCAATCATGACTGACTAAATTTGAACTGTGTATGAACTAGTCAGATCAAAGTGGATTAATTCATTTGGGCAAAGAGGCAAAGAATAGGAGAATGAGGCATGTAATTATGAGTAGCTAATAGAACAGTAAGAAAAAATAATCCTGGTTCAGGCTGAAGAAAACCAAAGTATTCCATTAGACAAAAGCTCCCTTTGGTGAGCTTACAGTTCATTTTTTAAAGATAAGCAGGGATTCTAGCAGAAGAAACAAATAGTGTGACCTCAACAAAAAGCATCCCCCAAGATTCTATCTCCTGACTTGGGTACTCTAAGAGTTCCTTTGGCAAGTAAATTATAAGTGAGGAAAATTGGTATAGGTGGGGAATTGGTGAACTGCTCTCAGGGTCTCCCATGAGCTGTTCTTCCTTCAAGCATTACATACACAGTCAGTGGGGATAAAAGTGTGAGAAAGTTATAAAGTGATAAGTTTTCTGTTCAAAATAAGGATGAGACTTGCTCACAACTAGAGTTGTATAAGACCAGAATGGAATGCTTTGGCAGCTAGTGAGTTCCCCATCATTGACAACAATCCTATTGAGGACAGATGACTTCCTTCCAGGAAAGTTCTAAAAGGTATATCTACCCAAATGAGAACTGAATGAAATGAACCTTGAAGACTCTTCCAACTCTGAGATTCGGTAAAATGGTTGGGAGTACATCAGTTTTTAATCACTACTAAATCATCAGATGAATTGCTTAAGTTAGAATTATTAATAGTTATTACTAATTCATTTTCCCCTAGCATTTCATGGATTACAAAATATTTTCCTCCCCACCTACCTATGAGCTAAGTGGTTTAAATCAATATCCTTATTTTAAAAATGAGAAAACTTGGTTTCAAAGAAAAAATATAGCTAGCTCAGGATCACAGTCAGCAAACTTCTGAACCTGAATATGAAAACAAATTTATCCCTATTCCAAGTCCTATGTTCTTGGTGCTGGACAGGACTGGGGAACTTGCAGCCTTAAGGCTTTATGTGGCCCTCTAGGTCCTCAAATGCAAACCTTTGACTGAACTCAAACCCTAAATGCCTCTGACTCAGACTCTAACCCTCTGAATTCATAGAAGTTTGAATTCAGTCAAAGGGTTGCACTTGAGGACCTAGAAGGCCACATGTGACCTTGAAGCCACAGATTCCCCTGTGAGACCATATCTCTTCTTTGAACAGAGACATCTCATGTCTAACACAGACTGTAGTCTTTCTTGAAATGGTCTGAATGATTTATTTATAGAGCAGGAAAAAAATATTCTGATGAGAATCATTTTCTCCTTTGACAAATTTATTTTAGTGTTACTTGATCTACTTTTGAGCCTCGTGGGAAATCAATGCTACATTTTGCTTCTCTCCATGTCAAAGTGTTAGCTTTTAGATGACTAATTTTCCTCCAAGATATGCCAATATGAGCTGCATCGAGTTCTTATTTGGAGTTGAATTTCGGCACTTGACGGTCAAATCTTTTATGATTAAGACAGAAGAATATTCCAAAAGAGGCAGCCGGGAGAAACTCTTCACAATCACCCACAATCAGAACTCCTCTTTAAATTCTACCATAAGCAAGCATCCCTAACGATAGGGCTTCTATTTCTTCTAGAAATAAAAATTGGCAGAATTGTTGTAATTGGTTTTCTGAAACATCTTCCTGAGCAAGAGCAAAGAGTATATTTTGACTTGTTTAATGTAAAGTCAAACAAAATTAATGACTTTAGTTAATAACTAGTCTCTATAATAGCATGACATAAAAATCCCTGGACTGGTAGTTTAGAAAGTCCCAGCTCTTCCACTGATTCCCTGTGTAACTTTGGGCAAATCATTTCCCTTCTCTGACCTTCCAGATTGTCTTCTGGAAAGTGAGGAAGTTGAATTAGGCAAGGCACCCTCCCCCCTGTAAGAGTCTGCAATTGTAGAATTACAAAATGATGTTATAATGGAATGAGAGCCATAAGCTCTCATGGTGAGAATTTTAATCTTAACTTTCCAAGGCTTCCACTGTATCAAATATTTAACCTCTGTCATAGCTGTGGCATTTTTGCTCCTACCTTGGAGTCTATTGAAACAGAATCCAGCTTCTCATGTGATAAGTAGATTTTTCCACTTCCATAGATCAGGCTATGAAGTTGAACAGGCCATCTTTGTCTTTGCCCACACATAAATTGTCTTTCCCCTACTAAAAAATAGGCTTTCTCAAAACAGCTCAAGAGAACCCACTGTCTCACAACTAATTATTGTCTTTGTCACACAAGCTTGATCTATACTTTTTTTCTCACCATCTTATCATCATTTCAGGAAACAGGAAAGGTTAAACGTTGCTGTTCATTGAATAAGTGCTAATTCAGAACATAAAGGCTTTGATGACTTTGATACACCTACTCTTCATACATTCTTTCTTTCTGTTAGGGCAGAGATTCTGTTTCCATTATTTTATATCTCTAGTGTTTGGCATATAATGAACACTTAATTAATGCTTGTTGATTGTTTATTTAATTATTGCTACTTTCCTTACTTTCCAATTTCATTAAATACCTCGTTTTTGTGCTTTTGTGTCCTCTGGCTGACTAGTAAAAGTAAACACACCAGTGGGGTCTCTTGAGCTCTAGTTTTGAATGGATAAGGATATGCAGAGTACTATGAGTCTGGATTTTCCACATCTGAGAAGTGATGCCTCAAGGTGCTCCATATGTAATATGCTGTGCAGACATTAACATGCTATGTAGACTTCAGCTATGACTTAGTATCTTATAGTACCCATTCATCAGTCTCTTGCATTTGTACAGAATTTTAAAAGGGTAAAGAATCCTTATTCTATTTGATTGTCACAACAATCCCTGTATGGTAGGCAAGGGATAGATTATTAGTCCCAATTTAAACATAAGGTAATTAAGAAAAAAAAGGACATTTGTTTAGTGATCTAAGGTTTGCAAAGCACTCTATAAATGCATTTTATCCTTATATCAACCTTGACAGTTAAATACTCCTTTTAATCCCATTTTACAGATGAGGAGGCTGAGTTACAGAGAGGTTACTCAGGGTCACATAGCTAGGAAACGTCAAAGGCTATTTTTCACTCATGATTTCCAGTTTCCAAGGCTAGCATTAAATCCAATGTACCCCATACCTGTCTTTGCCTAGGAAGAATAAAATGACTTTAAAAGTCACAAAGATAGTAAATGAGAAGATCAAGACTATAACCCAGAATTCACCATCAATATTTTCAGGTGTCTGATTAGCTCCTAGATTATTGTGTACCATCTTCCAGGATGGAGACAAGGGTTAGTTCAAGAAAATATGGAATACAATACTCAAGTGGAAATTAAAAAACAAATGGTTCAAGAGATTCATTTGTGGAAAATATATCCTTTACTTGTCTAGGCCTTGAAGCTATGGAGATATCCTGAGATTCCCTAGGCAGTCTTACACCATATTAGTAGAAATATAGTTGTCAAAAAAGGGGAGTTAGTAACTTTGCTGTATTCTACCAGCTAGATGGTGCAGGGAATAAATGGGTCTTGGAGTCAGGAAGACCTGAATGCAAATCCTGCTTCAGACATTTACAAGCTGTGTGACCCTTAACCACTTCCTGCCTTAGTTTCCTCTTGTGTAAAATGTGGATAATAAAAGAACCTACGTCACTGTGAGGCTCCAATGAGATAATGGTTGTAAAAATGCTTTGAAAACTTTAATGCATTATATAAATGCTATATTTATTATCAGCAGCATTGTCATCATTATTAATCTGGCCAGCCTATGTCTGTAATATTATTTGGTAAATCATTTTCAGCTATGAGTGCTACATTTTCAAAGGGACTTTGACAACCTGGAATGTGACCAGACAAGGGTGACCAGGATGACAAGGGAACTCAAAATGATGCCATCTGAGGATAGAAAGTAGGAACAGAAACACTGTCTTTCTATATTTTAAAGGCTGTCATGTCAAATAGGAAGTAGTCTTGTTCTGCTTGGCCCCCAGGGGAAAGAACTAGCAGCATTGAAAAGCAGTCCTAAGGAGGCATGTTCACTCAATATAAGGAAAAATTTATTAACAAAGAGTGATGTCCAAATCCATAATGGGTTTCCCCTCACTGGAGGGCTCGAAGTAAAAAGTGAATGTCCCTCTTTCTGGCTTGTGGAAGAGTTAAAGAATCTTGGTCAAATTGTGGCTGTAGGAGATGTCATCTGTAGCCCCCTTTACCTCTGAAATTTAAAGATTTTTTGCCTCTTTCCAATCTTAATAGAGCAAACAGAGTAGGCCAGGTGAGGGTTAAACTTGAGCACTGAGGCTTGTCAGCATTTTGCATGTATTTCTATTGAGTGGGAACTCACAAGGCAGGTCTGCAGACAAATAGGTAAACAGGCTTCTTTATCCAAATGAGCAAAAGTAGGGGCAGAACAGGGAGGTGGAAGATTTGAGGGTGGCAATGACCACTTGAAACTAGAGCTGTAAAAACTACTGCTCCTGAGAGGGATAAATCAATGACGGCCCTTTTAGAAGCTATTTCTCTCTCTCTTCATTCAACCTGTAATGCAATTATTTAGCAGTTCAGAATTCTTTTAATTCTGTTTGAAAAACTTAAGAGGTTAAGACCTTGAAATGATGAATGCATTATCAATGTTGCCTCATGGAAACATCCACTTTCAATCATTTCAAAGGAGCTTGGGAAAAAAAAAGACTAATAGGTTTTATTCAGTTTTTTTTCTGGTAAATTAACCTAAAGGGCCTATGAGAAATGCCTAAATTAGATGTTATTCAAGAGAGCAGTGAAAGCCAGGATCAGAAGGTTTGCTTTTTAGTACTTGGATGGACCAAACTTCACATGGGGAGATCCTGAAGCTTTGAGAGAATAACATCTATCTCCCTAGAACACTCTTCAGTGTGCAAATCACCCTCCTCAGGACAACGGTTACGAGGTAGACAGTGCAGTTTTATATGTAAAGAAATTGAGGTTCGAGGAAGTTAGATCAAGCAATTGGGTAATTTATTAAGCACCCACTGTTTGCAATGCTATCTGTTAAACCCTGGTAATAAAATAGCAAACTTCTCCTAAACACACAACTAGTGTCAGTGAAGGGATTTATAACAGGGTCTCCTGAACGGAATCTTACTGTGCTTTACGTATATTAACCTTTCATTTTCTATTAAATTCGTTTTTCCAGATATTACATTCTCTCCTCTATGATTCAATATTCTGTATTCTAAGGCCCTTTCTAGCAGAGATTCTACATGAAACCCTTAGGTTTCATTGTGTTTCTCTCTGATATAGCAAGGGCCAATGTTTATTCCATTAAGAGAGGAACTCAACTTTATTCATGTCATAGACTGTTTTGGTACTTTGGAAAAACCAATAAACCCCCTTTAAGGGGGAGGGGATAATGTTTTTAATTGAAGGAAATGCTTAATTTCAATTAGAGAAGTGAAAAGAAAGATGTCAACCCCCTATTTAGTAGTATTTTATTTTTTCCAATTACACGTAAAGATAGATTTCAATATTCACTTTTATAAGATTTTGAGTTCCAAATTTTTCTCCCTTCCTCCCTCCCTCCCTTCCCTTCCCATTCCCCATGACATCAAGCAATCTGATGAAGGTTATACATATATAACTGTATTAATCATATTTCTACATTAGTCATGTTATAAAAGAAAAATCAGAACAAAGAGAAAAAAGAAAGAAAAAAAAGTGAACATACTATGCTTTGATCTGTATTCAGACTCCATAGTTCTTCCTCTGGATGTAAATAGCATTTTCCATCATGAGTCTTCTGGCATTGTCTTTGATCACGGTATTTCCAAGAAGAGCTAAGTCAAGCCTAGTTCATCATTGCACACTGTTGCTGTTACTGTGTACACTGTTCTCCTGGTTCCTACTTCACTCAGCACTAGTTCATGTAAGTTTTTCCAGGTTTTTCAGAACTCTTTCTGCTCACCATTTCTTATGAAACAATAGTATTCCATTACATTCATATATCACAACTTGTTCAATCATTCCCCAATTTATGGGTATCCCCTCAATGTCCAATTCTTTGCCACTACAAAACAGATGCTCTGAATATTTTGGTAAGAATGGTATTTTTCTACCCTATCTCACTGTTCCACCAAAACATCTCCTCAGTGCTCTGCATGTATCACAGGGTAAGAAACCATGCATTAATAGCACTAGGAGAATATAACTCAAACATAGATTCCATATGTTCTGAACTTAAACACTTAAAGGTCCTTTTTTTTAGCTATGAAATTCTATATTCTAATGATCTCTCTCCTATGGTCCCTTTCCAGCTCCAATATTTTGGGTTCTGTGATCTCTTCCAATTTTAACATTTTATCTTTTAATTTTGTGTTCCATATTCTAATGCTTTTTCCTCTGCTCAAGGGGCCCCCAAACCTTGTGTTTCCCCATGCCAAAAAAAGAATCCCTCCTCCAACTTACCTATCCTTGTCATCTTTTAAAAACTACTGACAGTTATCTATCCTGTTGCTCAGGATAGCTCTCCCCTATGTTCCTACTGCTCCCTCTTTATTCCCTCACAATCACTTTCTTAGCTCTTCCTTCTTATAAAAACTAATGCGATTTTTTTTTTTGCAAGAAGTAGTTGTTGAGAATGGACATCTGTAAAGCAAGAGTAATAACCCCTGCTTTGCCTTGCTTAGAGGGCCATTGTGGACTTCCAATGAGATAATGGTTGTAAAGTGCTTTGTCGGACAGAAAGCACTAAAGTAATGGAAGCTATCATTGCTTATTTTTACTTTTGACTGAATTTTGGAATCCTTAGGCTTTTGAAAATACATTCACAGAGTTCAATAAAATGAAGAAAAAATGTTTGTCCAGGCTTCAACTGACCTGCTCAGGTGATCTTTCTTCGTAGCGGAAGATTTTAGAGATAGATGGGAAGTATCTTAGCATAGAATCATAGATTTGAAAGCAGTACAGATTCCAGCAGACATTGAGTCCACACACTATATTTTATAGATAAAGAAACTGAGCCACAGAATGGTCAAGTGACTTGACCAGGGTCACACAGTGGGTAAGTATTTGAGCCATGATTTACATTCTTTTACATTTCGCTGCCCTGATTTCCGATTATTCACAATTGTTTTTAGTTGTTTCTGACTCTTTATGACTTCCTTTGTATTTTTTTTTGGGGGGGAGGGTGCAGAAATACTGGAGTTGTTTGCCATTTTCTTCTCTAGTTCATTTTACAGATGCAGAAACTGAGGCAAAAGGTTTAAGTGATTTGCCCAGGGTCACACAGCTAATAAATTTCTGAAGCCAGATTTGAACTCAGGAAGATGAGTCTTCCTGACTCTAGGTCCATCACTCTACACTGTATCACCTACCTGCCTTACTGTGCCACCCAGAATAATAAATGTTGAGATAGAAGTGAATTTATAGAGCATCTAGTGAAAATCTCTTGAGAAGAATAAATTGTCTCTGTAATCATCTCATGCAATGTCCTTATGTTATAGATGAAGAAACTGAAACTCAAAAAGAGGAAATTACTTGCACAAAGTCACTAAGCTAGCAATTTCCAGAGGCAGATATGAAGTCTAGGTCGTCTGTCTTAACATAATCACACTTTTCCCACTATGCAATATTTCTTTGCTGTACTTAGCATAAACCTGCTTCAGAGCTTTTGCTGTTGAAGGCTTGGAGCAAGTAGACACTTGCATATTTAGTCTGAGGAAGCAGTCTGCAAGATAACAGAGTCCCCAGTCAAACTTTTAGAAGACCGTGTTTCTGTGTTTGTTTGTCTTTGCTTCCGAAGACAACGTGGTTTCCTTTGAGTTGAGCTGTTCACTGGAGCCCCAGAAAAGAGGAGATGGGTGTGGAGGTCTTGTTTACAATCTCTCTATGCACTAGGCAGTCATTTTTTTCAAGTTGGATGTCCTCCTTCAACATTTCCCCAGTGCTAATACCTGGGATTAAGTGAATATCTGTGACACAAAGAAAGGAAGGAAAAGATTATGGGGTGAATTGTTTGTTTTGTTTTGTCTTTGTTTTTTTTTTTCACACTATTCCTTTGAAAATAAGCCACCTTGGGCTGTTATTTCATTTTTCTTATGAGAAACAAATACATGAGATTGTAAGGACAAAGTCAATCATCCCAAAGAAATAATGGAGGAAGAAATCATTTGTTGTTTCTGAAAATGCATTTAAAGACTCATAGATTGTCAGAGCTTGAAGGGACCTTAGAACGTAGATTAGAGCAGTTGAATGTCAAGGCTAGAAGGGACCTTAAAGGTCATGTAGTCCAACCCCCTCCTTTGACAATGGACTAAGCTAGAGCTCAAACAAGTGACATAGTTTGCTCAAGGTCACGTAGCAAGGGAGTGGTAAAAGCAGTAACTCAAATTCAAGACTTAGGTCAGCCAACTCAATCTTCTTTTCACTGCAGCATGTTTCCTCCTATCTCTTGCTATCTAGGGCAGAATAAATTTTCTCCTTACACAACCAGTCACACTGATGACAAAATAATTCAGCCTAATTGCTGAACACAAAGAAGAAGAAAATAGAAGTTTAATGCTTTACAAAGTATGCATTAACTCATTCATCTAAGACAAATTTATAAATCACCTCCTATAAGCAGGACCTTAGACAGGGAATATCAGGAGTGAAAAAGAATGGATTGGAAATCCTCAATACTGACCCGAAAGGGCCCAAAATCTATTGGGCAATGATAAAATATTCATGAAGACGTAGAGAAAGAAATGGAGAGAGGGAGAGAGACAGATAGACAGACATACAGAGAGCTCTTGTATGACCCTGGGTAAGTGATTTCATGTCCCTGAACTTGGAAACTCAGTGTCCTCATTTATATAATGGCGATATAAATACCACCTACCTCATAGTGTTGTTGTGGTACTGGGAGCATATACCACAATCCTTGGCCATGTGGTATAAGATAATTCTTTCCCTTAAAATGTATTGAAGCCATCTTAAAGATGAGGATTAATTGGATCAGGGAACTAACACCTATATGCACAAAAGGCATATGCACACCAATTCATGGGTACACAAATCACACAGACATACACATAGATACACACACACACACACGACATACACACACAACATACACAGCTCTGTTCAGACCCTGAGCCTTTAGACAGGAAACTAGCAGCAACATGATCAACAGTAGACGACCAAGGCTAGCAAAATTTGTTCAGCTGAATTAACCATTTCCCCAATAAAAATCCTGTCTCTGCTTTGAAAGTCTTTGCTTTCTTTGGCTAAGGAAACCTTCTTTTCTTATATTTTAGATGAACTACGGGCATTTCCTTTTATTCCATTCTCAAAACTGAACTACCAGTATTACCTAGGCAGCTTTGACCTAGGTTAGTAAAAAAAATAATGTGTGTGTACATATATATATATATATATATGTACACACATGTCTATGTATATGTGTATATATGCACATATGTGTGTATAATATACCTGAAATCCCTCTAAAAATGGGTACTATTTGAATACTTATTAAAGAATAAGTTAACAAAGTTTTAAGAGAGACACGTGACAATGTAGCTAGATTGTTGGATTCTGAGTCATAAAGAACTGGGTTCAAATCCAGCTTCTGACACTCACTATATTTGTGACCCTGAGCAAGTCACTTAACTGGTATATATCTCAATCATCAGCATCTTGGAACCTATGTGCAAAGTCATAGATGCATTACAATGTGTATCAGTGGAGGGAATTTTCTACACCGAGGATATTATGTACCCTTCAGTCATCCCATAAACTAAAGAAGTATAAAATCAAAGGCTGGGAGGATCAGGGAAGACTCCCTGTAGTAGACAGTACACGAACTGGTCTTGACAGGGATGGGCAGCAATAATAATGGCTCGTATTTGTAACAGTGAGAGGCAACATGATACAGCAGATTAAAAAACAAAACACAACTGGTCTCAGACTCAAGAAGACCCCTGCTCAAATAAAATCCCTGCCATTAAATTGTGAGTGACTTGAGCTGTCAGGGCCTCAAACAATTCTCAAAGACTGGGAGTTACACACCCAGAAAATGCTGATCTTCCCTGGTAGCGTTCTCTATACGTAACTTCTGAAATCAACTCTGGACCAAAACCCATACATGCTATTACATATACGGTATTGCTCAGTTGTACAACTTGTGTCCATGCCTTTGTGATCTCATTTGGAGCTTTCATGGCAAATAAGTTAGAATTGTTGACCACTTCCTTCTCTTAGTTTACAAATGAGGGAACTGAGGCAGACAGAGTTAAGTGACTTGCCAAGGGTCACACAGCTAGTAAGTATCTGAGGCCAGATTTGAACTCAGAAGGAAAAGACTTCCTGACTCTAGGCCTAGCACTGTACCTATTATGTCAACCAGCTGCCCCATGTATACATATGTAATATGCTGTGTGTCTATGTTTATTTGTTTTAATATAAATATATATTTGTTATATTACATGCATATATTACATGCTATATTACATGTATTATATGTGTGTGCATATGTGTGTATATATGCACATAGCTCTACAGAATACATGTTACTTTAAAGTCTGTATGCCATTTTCCTCATAAATATCCTGTAAGGAATATATTTATCTCCATTTTATAGACAAAATGCACTTTGTAGATGACTGTGATCAATACTATACTGCATACCTCATAAAGGCTGGACCTAGAATATGAACCTAAGTCTGACTCTATATCCAAGGCTCTTTCATGATCTCCTACTACTGCCTATACTGTAGGAAGGCCAAAGGCAGAAGTTGCGGAGGGGGATGAGTCAGAGACAAGCTTCTCAAGCCTAGAGCACAACAGGAACAATGACGGGGAGGCAGAGCCATAAACTGGTCTTTTTCCTAGGGCACATGTCAGGGTAGATGGGCTTGTTTCCTGCAAAGAGTGGAGGTTACTTCCTCCCTGAACTTCAAGTTTCCTCATGACTCTCTGCCAGCCCATGCCACCATGTGCAGAGGTGCAACTCACCAGCCCAAGGCTATTTCTTTCTGGGATCCAGTGTCATAACCCCAAATTTCTCTTTGCTCAACACCTCCCTACCTCAACCATCTTGAAATTAAGGCTGAGACCAAACAGCATAATCACTTAAGTGAAAAAAAAAGTTTACTTTTTTTCTATTTTATCACCTATTCAGTGAGTAATATTTAAGAACTTGAAAGTCCTGGAGAAATGGAATCTGTTTGGTATATCATATTTTCATATTTTATGGTTTATCTTCCACCCTGTTTCTGCCATCTGCCCCCTTTTGTCAGTTCAGACAATGAGGGTTTGGACCCTCGTTGCTTCTCCTGGGAACTATTGCAAAGACTTTCTAATTAGTTTCTCCCCTTGTAATCCACCCTCCATGAAGCTGCAAAAGCTGATATTCTTCTAATGAGAGATCTGTTCAAAGAATCCTCTCTACTCAAAATTTCAATGGCATGATATTTTCTCCAGGATAACACTATTCTCTAGCCTGTCTTTTAGTGCTCTCAAACATCCCTTCTCTCTATGTTTCCAGTATTATAGGATATAACTATGTTTGTGTATTTTATGTTGTAGTCAAATTATTCTGCTAACTGTGCCCCACACAAAAATAAACAATTCACTGTATAACTGGTCTTCCATGTCAGGAATGTACTCAATTCTCCAATTCTGCTTCATGGAATCCAGAGCTTTGTGAGCACAACGCACTTAAAAAAAAGTTTTCAATTTATTTATTTTTAGTTTTCAACATTCACTTCCATAAGTTTTATATTTTCTACCCTTCCCTTTCCCCTCCCTCCACAGGACGGCATGCAATCTGATATGGGCTCTACACATACATTCCTACTGAACACATTTTCACATTCTTCATGTTGCATAGAAGAATTATAATGAATGGGAGAAACCATGAAAAAGGAAAGACAAAAATAAAACAAAATAAGACAAGAAAGAAAATAGTTTGCTTCACTCTGGATTCTGACTCTCTCTGGATGTGGATGGCATTTTCCATCATGAGTCCTTTGGAATTGTTTTAGGTCCTTACATTGCTGAGAAGTCTATCAAAATCAGTCATTATACACTATGGCTACTTCTGTGAACACTCTTCTCCTGTTTCTGCTCATTTCACTCAGCATCAGTTCATATAAGTCTTTCCAGGATTTTCTGAAGTCTGCCAGTTTATCATTTCTTATAGCACAGTAGTATTCCATGATATTCATATGCCACAATTTGTTCAATCATTCCTCAATTGATGAGAATTCCCTCAATTTTTGTGCATGTGGATCCTTTTCCCATTTTTATGATCTCTTTGGTTGAATCTCTACAAGTGGTATTGCTGGGTCAAAGAGTATGCACATTTTTATAGCCTTTTGGGTATAGCACAACTCACTTTCTGCTATCCCATAGGGTCTTCCTTGCTCTACCCACTACCTGCACATAATTACTTGCACTCTCTCCCTTTTAAAATTACTTTCTATCACTATTTAGACAAGGCACCCTCTTGACTACTCCTCCCCAATTTACACTTGTTTTCAAGGCTGAGTCTTCTAACAGATTGCCAATACCTCCTCCAAGGTTCTTAGGGGCAAACATATGCTTTATAACTCCTAACAAATATAGCTTACAAGTCCCCACTTCCAATACTCTTCCCATTACTATCAGCAAGTAGTCTTAATTAACTTTTATAAAAGACATTTATTAAGATGATATAAAAAGAATAATTGACATAATACATTACCCCCTAAAACCAAAGATGTACTTTCTCATAAATACACTCAGTGTCCTTGGGAAGAGTAGTCTCAAAATTGGAGTATAATAATGATTTGAAACAAATACAAGAAATAATGTGTGTGTGTGTGTGTGTGTGTGTGTGTGTGTGTGTGCCAGAGAAGTAATCCAAAAGTCCTTTCATAACTCTATAGGCAGGGGACAGCTTGGTTGTGCAGTGGATAGTGCACCAGCCCTGGAGTCGAGGACTTGAGTTCAAATTTGGCCTCAGATACTTGATATCTTACTAGCTGTGTGACACTGAGAGAGTCATTTATCCCTGATTGCCTTAGCAAAATAATAATAATAAAATAAGTCTATAGCCAGTGTTTTCCTCTGCTATAAGTCATTGTTGTGAGAGACCATTTTCAATGAAGTGTCCTCCTTCCTCAGTTAACTATCTTTCTAAATCCACCTATCCTCAGTATATCTCTCATCTACAGTGTCAGCAAATTATCTCCTATTTGTTTAGTCTCTCTGATAATATAGTCATCGGAGGAAGGCACATGATAACCTCTCTGAGTTAACACACCCAATTCCACTGCTGAACTCCAGAACAGCCACAAACATCTTCTTTTACAAAATGCTCTTGAGACTGCAATTTTCCACTCCTGGACTTTCTTAATGTTTTTATCCATAGGCCCATGGTGTATTATTGATTTTTCCCAATCAATGACAAGATGACTTCTTTGTGAAATTCTTTGTTTTATCCAGGAAATGGTGAGACACTTTGAAAAAACCCAGAGTGCAATCGCAAAGTGTTAAGCATCATGGAAGGGACAGGGGAACACCTCAGTTGATAGGTTAAAGTTTTCAATTTATTTATTTTTAGTTTTCAACTTTCACTTCCATAAGTTTTAAATTTTCTCCTCTTCCCTCTCCCCTCCCTCCACAAGAAGGCATGCAATCTGATATAAGTTCTACACATACATTCCTATTAAACACATTTTCATCTTAGTCATGTTGCATAAAAGAATTATAATGAATGGGAGAAACCATTATAGGCATAGAATCAGTGAGTCAATAGCACCTGAATGTAATCACAATATATAAACTAGGTTTTAAGGAATTTTTTTCTTAATCCATTTGAAAGGATCATGAAAGAGAATTTTGCTATGGATAAAACAGTGTCTCAAAAATCCTAATGTGATCAAAATACCTTATATTTACTTGTCTGCAAGCACCACCTCATCTCTTCTTCCCTCTTTGATGCCAGAAACTGTTTTCTCTTGATCTTTGTATCCTAAGTGCCTTGTTTTTAGGAAGTACTTAATATATGTTCTATGCAATATCCTCTAAGATACATGAAATAGCAGAATGGTATGAAGAAAAATACATTAGAGCAAATGTCAGGAAACATGGGGCAGCCTGGGTGACCTTGGGATGTCCTTTCTCTCCTATGGATCTCAATTTCCTCCTATGTAATATAAGGAGATTAAAGCACATCGCTTTGAAGGTTCCCTCCCAGTTCTAATATTCTATCTTCTTAGGTTCCTCCAGTTTAAATTAAGACCAAACAAAACAAACCAACAATATGCTACCAGTTTGGGAAGGAAGGATATGACTCTCAGGATGGACAAGAGACAGAGAAGGGAATAAAAATAGAAGATTATTTATTTGCTAAGGAGAAGTGGGGGAAGAAAACCTAGTAATAAAGAGGTGAGAGATGATTTTCAGCAAATCTCCTGATGGAAGAATTGTTTCAGAGACCAGTAACTAAACCCACTTTGATCCCCGCCCACCCACTCTTTGTTCCTTGACTCTGTTTCAAAGTCACACCTAAAATTAAAAGAACTTCTGTACTCTTGTGCAATTCTCTTTAAAGAGCTGTTTATACTTCCAGGAGTAGTGGAAAGAGACCAACATCTGTCAGGGCTGGCTTTATACAGAGTTATCCAAGGCCATTATTACTGGTTGTGGGACCTGGGCCCAGCGCCATCCCAAAGTGTTGGGAATTGGGAGGGGAACATATTTTACAGGGCACCTCCCTCCACCCACCGCAGTGGTATTTTTGTCCAGGTAAAATCTGATAAGAATTCAAATAACTTTGAAATACCTTTTTTTTTCCTTCCCTACTTTCCTCTTCTGTTACTCTATCATAACCCGTCATTTAACAACAAAAAGACCCAGATCTAATGTCATTTTTTCCATGATACCTTCTTTGGTTACCCTGAAGAGAAATTAGCATTACTCCATCTGAATTAACATAACAAGCTATACTTCTGTCATGCCCTTAGCCTTTTGATTTTATTTTATAATTATGTTGATGTGTTTGTCTCATCCTATTAGATGATAAATCCCATTATTCATATATATACATACATATATATATATATATATATATATATATATATACACACACATGTTTCAATAGCTTTAGTAATTTAATTAGTTTCATTTGTAACTCTATGCATTTTTTTTTTTTGCATTTGAAATCTTTATTTTGAGAATGAATCCACCAGACCGCCAAAGAGGCTAAAAGCTTGTACTTCTGATCTGGCCCCTACATTTTACAGGTGCAAAAACTGAGGTACAGAGTGGATGATCACTGCTCCCATGCTTGAGTACAGGTTGGCTGCTGTTATGTAACCAAGTAAGAATCTGGGTCATCTGGGGGCCAACAGAAAGCTCTTAACATGGTGTTCTCATTGAGTACCACTCTAAGAGCACTCTAAGAGGTAATTTATTGCAGACTTTTCATTTCACCTTCATAAAACTGATGACCAGAGAAGAGAAATAATTTATTAAATGGTAGTAGAAATGATGATGATGATGATGATGATGAAGGTGAGGATAATAACAACAATATGATTTGCAGCTCCTTAAGGTTTACAGAACCCTTTATGTATTATCTCATTGGATCCTCACCACACCTATCTGAGAGGTAGGTTCTATTATTATTGTTATTATTTTACAGATGAGAAAACTGAGAGACATTAAGTGACTTGCCAAGTCACATAGCTAGTATCAAAAGCAGGATTTGAACTCACTTCTTCCTTATTCTAAGGACACTGGTGCCACATGGCACACAAATGGCAAAGTTAAGACTTGAACTCTTGAGTCTAAATATAGCTTTTTTCCATAAAGTGCTGAGCCTTTGGGTTCAGTGGCATGGATTACCTCCCTTCTTCCCCCTCTCCAAGAATACAAATGGAACCCTGAAATTAAGCCATGTAGCATAGCAGGATCAGGTGGTAGGGAGTGGGAGTGGAGAGGCTCCTGTCCATGAAGTAGGATGCAAGATAATCTCAACCTCCAGATGTCTAAAGCCCTACTTTCATAGCAAACTGGTATCTCAGAGTGAAAATTCTCACATCTTTATAATGCATGATTCCTCATTTCAATATCCCTAACAGATGGTCATCCAACATTTTCTAGAAGACTGTCAGTGGTAGAGAACTTACCTCCTATTAAGATATCCTATTCATTGACAAACCAAATCGACACTTGATTACCGATCTTGATCCCTAGAAAGATACAGGCATTTTTTTTCTTTTCTTTTCTTTTAAAGTCTTGATTTTTGGTCAGATTGGCTAAGATGAGAAAACAGAAAAATGACAAATGCTGGAGAGGATATGGAAAAATTGGAGCACTAATGCATTATTGGTGGAGTTGTGAACTGATCTAACCATTCTGGAGAGCAATCAGGAACTATGCCCAAAGGGCTATAAATAATTTCATATCCTTTGACCCAGCAATACCACTTGTGGAGTTGTATACAAAAGAGATCATAGAAGTGGGAGGAAGACCCATAGGTACAAAAATATTTATAGCAGCTTTTTCTGTGATGACAAAGAATTGGAAATTAAGGGGTTGTCCATCAATTGGGGAATAGCTAAACAAGTTGCGGTATATGAATGTAATGGAATACTATTCTGCTATAAGAAATGAGGAGCAGATGCACTTCATATTTACCTAGAGAGGCATATACAAACTGATGCTAAGTGAGGAGAGCAGAACCAGGAGAAATTTGTACATAATTACAGATACGATGTATGTGTAAAGGCCAACTTTGATAGACTGGACTCTTCTCAGCAATATAGGGTTATAAGATAACTCCTAAAGATTCATGATGGAGAGAGACGTCTACATTCAGAGAAAGAACTAGAAAGAATAGAGTTTGAATGCAGGCTGAAGCAAACTACCTGCTCTAGTTCTTTTTCTTGTTTGGTTTTATTTCCTCTTTCCCATTGTTCATTCCATCCATTACAACCCTTCTTTATAACCTGACTAATGTCTAATGGGAAAGTATCTGCAAATCCTATACTTGATTGAATGCAAGTTGGGGGGGAAGAAGAGATGGGGAGGAAATTTGAAACTCAAGGGATTGTGGAACTCAATCTTGCAAACTAAAAATAAAAAAATTAATAAAGACAAAAAATGTAAAAAAAGAAAAAAAAGTAAAAAAAAAAATAAAGTCTTGGTTTTTCTTTCCTCATGCATGCTGGAAATGCAGAAACCACTTACGGGCCTGATCCCATTCTGATCATCATGGGAACCTTGATGCTGATCTGTTTCCAACCTGGTTTGCAAGATTATTGTCCAAAACGTCCTTAGGTGTCCTAATGACTTCCTAATCCTTTGAGCCTCACTATATTAATGCTGAATTTAGCTCACACACCTGATTAGTCTAGTCTACACAGCTTGGAATTCCTGAGCTCAAGAGATTCATCAGCCTCAGCTTCTCAAGTAAAAGGAATTACATAATGGAGTAAGACACCATGTCCAGCTTGGCATTTTGGATTAAGGTGATATAACATCATCTGGAAATGTCATACTTAGGAGACATAATTTCCTAGAGATGGTGGTATCCTTGACTTATGACTGCCATACATTTTTCCCATTTAAAAATCCCAAAGTAGCCTGATTTACATATAATTTGAATACATTTACATAGTGAGTTCCAGAGTCTCTTATTCCAAGTATATAAGAGAGAATAATTCATGCAACCTTCTGCAGTTGCATTCAAGCCCAATGCTTTGGGGCTTGACACACCTGAAATGTCTAATAGGTTCTGAGCTTGAATGTTGAATAGAGTGGCCACATTTAATTATAATGAGGAAATAGCTATTAAAAATAACATCTATACCTGTACCCCTACCCCACCTCCCACCACCAGTTCTGCTTCTGCCATAGCCATTGGTCCAGGGGAGGAATCCTAATGGAACCTGTACCTAACAACTGTCTCTTTAGCCAATCCTACCATAGCCTCCAGATCAGTCACATATGCTGAGGACACATAAAAGAACATTCTTTCCACTGAAATCCTTGGGACTATCAGATGACTCAAGATCCGAAACATATATGATTTTTATCAATACGAACATTAAGAAAATTACCTTGTGTTTTACCAGTTTACCAGAGAATCACTGAGATATTTCATCCACTCAGCTATTGACTTCCCTATATATGTTTTTTCTCCCTGTTAGAATATAAGCCTTCCCGAGTACAGGGACTACTTTACCTATCTACTGATGCCCCCCACATTTCACACAGTGTTTTATACATATGATAAGTGGTTAACATAAGCTTTTATTTTCCCCCCACTCATATGTAATGGGGGTTTGGCACACACTTAGATCATCTAAGATGGCATCACTCCTGGAAGATTGTAAGGATCTGTTTCTGGGAGCCTGGAATGTGCATTGGAATTCTATGCTGGCCTACCAGTGTTTTTCCATTGTACATACAGCCAGAACTGCCTATGCCTTTATAAATTCTCGATTCAGCATTCTTTGAACTTCTTTTACATTTGTGTTTAAGGTTAAAAGATTCTTTTGGAGGACCCTAGGTGGGCACAGATGGAATGGATGCAGTGCTGAGCCTGAAGTCAGGAAGACCTGAGTTTAAATCTGACCTCAGACACTTATTCACATGTTGACCTGGGCAAGTCTGTTTGCCTCAGTTTCCTCAATTATAAAATTGGGATAATAATATCACTTACCTCATGAGGTTGCTGTTTGGATCAAATTAGGTAAATCTTGTAAAGTTCTTAGCACAGTGCCTGGCACATAGTAGGCATTATAAAAAATCTTATTCTCTTTCCTTTTCTCCCTTGTCTTGCTCACAGTCAGTAGAGTAATGAACGAGGAAGGATGCTTAAGCCTTCTTCTCTTTTCCCCCTTCTTTCAGTTCTTGGGGACCCCAGAAAGAGAACTGCTAACCCCACAGGTCTTTGACTTGTGTGGGAATGCTTCTATTTAGGAACTGAGTTACAGTATGGGCCTATTTCCTCTTGCTTCCCTGAGACTGAAGTGATATAGGGGGACATTATTCCTCCAAAGTATTGCAGAGAAATGTTTGTAGGAGTCTTGTTGCTATATATTTGAAGCAAATACATCTTTGTAGAAGCCAATTCAATTTTAAGTGGTTAATTGGAATTGAGAAAATAGTTACTAGGTCCCTAGAATGAGGGTAGGGGGTTGAATTACTTAAGTAAGGGCTTGAACGTATGGCATAGAAGAGAGACTTGAGAACACAGACCAGAGAACCTCAGAGGTGTTAAAAAATAACAGCCCTCAACCTAAGACAGTGAGGGCTGAAACAACCCCTTACACATATACATATTCATAGGAACTTAGAACTGCAAAGGAACATAGAAAAATATAACATTAAATTTTTTTTAAAAATACATTTAAACCTAAAAGGATACTGAGAATGTTAGAACTGTAGAACACAGGATACTAGAATTGCGAAGGATATTAGAATATAGAGTTGGAAGGGATCCCAGTGTTCATGGAGACCTAAGAAATGGGGGGGAGGGGAGCTTTAGGAATTGGAGAAAAATTCTTGCACCTGTGCATGCATAAGGAGATTAAGTAGGGATGGTCTTGCATGTTAAGAAGAGGTGCATTATCATTAGGGAAAATATGGTGATACATACTATTGGTCCATTTGACTTACTTAATTATCATTTTGGCATTAAGAACTGTCTATCCCAGGTGTTACGGCTCCCTCCCTTTTTTCTCTAAGACAACCAGGAAGAATTGAATTAGGATTAGGGAACAGAAGAGCTGCCTCCCACATCAAGCTGGGTCAGAACCAGGAGTTCCTGGCAAGTCACTTTTTCTCTCTTGTGCTTTTGTTGTCTCATCTGTAAAATGGGGGTGGTGGTGGGTGGGTAATATTAGAAATGCCAGTGCCCCATTGTAGGTGTGAGAAAAGCATTTTGTGTTATTTCAAGTGTCCTAAAACCATGAGTAATTATCTTCTTATCTGGGTGAGTATGAAGGGATGTACTCAGGAATAAACAGAACTAATTAAAGTGGTATCTGTATGTGTGCATATATGTCTATAACTCTGGAATTGATTGTGGGACATGGAGACATTGGCACAGGACTGCTCAGCATGGTGTGCCCACATCAGAAAAGGTGCTGTGCTCTATGACCAAAGCAGAATTGAAAGAGCTCAAAGGAAACTCAGGATGCGCAGAATTGGAGAATCTTCCCCAAATGTTCACATGGACAATTTGTACTCAACCTGTGGTAGAACATTCCAAGCTCATATTAGTCTGATCAGCCACAGTTGGACACATTTAAATATGACTTTAGCATAGTGATGTCATTTTTGGTCCTCTTCAAGAATGAAGGACAAAAACCAACCAACCATGCTTGGAGTTGCATGTACATACACATGAGCATGTGTGTATTTGTGTATATAGAACCACACACTTAAACAAACACAAAATAGCCAACCCTCCTAGTTTTCTATGGGGGTAGGGGAAAATTATTTGAAGTTTTAGTAATGACTGGAAACTTTTCAGTATTTACTGAGTGGCTGCTGAAGCAAAGTACCACCCTGGAGGGAATGGGAGTTTTGAGGCTGTCAGGAGGAGCTCTACAACATCTTTGGATATCTGGAAACCAGACTAGCCATGGTACTAACACACTTCTTCAGAGCTTCACTAGCTCCTACCTAAAGAATTAAAGCAACTTTTCTAAGAACTGAGTAATAATAAATACTATCGCATGTATCACTTGAAGGTTTACAAAGTGATTTGGACATTGGATCTCATATGATCATTGCAATAATCCTATGAGTTAATTGATATTATTATGTACATTTTACCATTGAGGAAACTGAGACCAATATGTGCATGGACCAGAGAGTATTTGAATGGAAGTTTTCCTGACTCCAAGCCTAGCACTTTTCCCATCATTTCATTTAAATGACTTAGGACCAACCCAACTCACCAAAGCCTCTCTCTTGCCTTCTCCACTCCTAACCTCTTCACTAAAACCCTCATGTGATTATAGTGAGCTGCTTTGGGGTCAGAATTCATCCCTCCAGCACCACTCCTTAGCACATTTCCTGAGTACTAATGAATGTTTCTTGTTGCTGTTAAGGTGAGGATTTCCTGAGCTTAAGAGCCTTTCCAATGAAGCTTCTCTCTAGAACCTTGGAAGTTCAGATCTAGAAGGGCTTCAAAGTACTTCCAGTCCAATGTGTAGCTGAAGTAGGCATCCTTACAACAAGAAATTATGTAGCCTCCCTTTGAAGATTTCCAGATATGGGGAACATATTTTCTCTATTATGATGATAATGGGTAAGACAACCTGCAAACAACTATTTACAACTGAGATATACCGACATTGGAGATAATGAACAAAGGTAAGGCACCAGAATTAAGGGGATTGAAAAAAGGCTTTTTGAAAAAAGTGGGACTGGTTGAAACTTGAAGGAATTCAGGGAAGGTAAGAGACAGATGAGATGGGAGTTTCCAACATGGAGGTCAGCCAGTAAAAATGCTGGGAGTTGGGAGACGGAGGGTGGTGTGTGAGGAACAGCAAAGTGTCCATTGTTAAGTCAAGGACCCTAGAAAAGTCTGACTAATGAAATTAATTCTTCCAATTCAGTTAGATGATATGACAATTGTCATACAACTCCACTTAAGTGGGCAATAAACCAGTTAATGCCTTCTTACTTTTCTTGATTTATAAAGATGACCTCAGCTCCAATCTTGCGCGTCAGCTTTACGCCAGTCTTGGGAGGCAGAGAACTCCAAGTTTTTGTGTTAGTTGGTTTAGTTTTTGTTTCTTTATTTTATCCCCATCCTACAGCTTAATAAACTAAGGCTCAGAAAGGGAGAATGATTTATCTGAGGTCAAGCGACTAGTAAGTAATAGATCAAGGACTCAGTCCTATGATTCTTACTTTCAATGGCAAGGTCTTCTCTATTTCAAACAAGAATTTTCCCTTTAGGTTTCTGAGAACTTGATCAAAATGATGAGGATGAGGAGGAGGAGAAGGAGGAGGACGAAGAGGAAGAGAATGATAAATGGCTTGCATTTATATCCTGCTTTAAGAGTCACAAATCACTGGACATATATTATCTCATTTTATCCTTACAAGACCACAGAGAGGTGGGTGGTGATGGAATCCTAATAAAGCTGCCCCCAGCCCCAGTAATCTATCTTCCTTTTAGGCCCCACTGAACAGTAGACCCACTGCACCTATCTAGTCACTCACCCCCCCCCCCCACACACACACACATTCAACATATTTCTTCATACGTGTCTCACCACTTACTAGAACAGCAGGTGTGTCAATGAACTTATTTTTCACAGAAACAGCAGGCATGTCCATGTGATGGGATCCTAGCCACTGCCTCCAGACCTATTTCTCATATTTCCCACAGAAACAGCAGCTGGGTCCATGCTCTCAACTACAACCACATCCATCTAGTCTCAGACAGGACCACAGTAGCCATCCAGTAAGAAAGCAGCAGCACCAGGATGCCCAAGCAGGATATGGACCCCAAAACAATAGAAGGAACTTTCCCTAAGTAGATGCCCGTGCAGTAATAACAAAGAACTGACCTAGAGTAAACTTATGACATAGAGAGGCTTATTATAACATCATTGGCACACATAGAACCCCCCCTGCAATGGGTTTTTCTGTATGCATTGTGGGTAATCACATATGTAGTTCCACTTTGGCTGGGACCTCTGCCCTTTTACCTATTTCCTTAACAAATCCCTCCTGCGTTTTTGATATTCCTGATTCTTGTTATGTAATTGCATCTTTGCCCTATAAAAATCCGTCTTGCTTTCTCTGAAGTTGCTGGTTCCTCTTGGAAGTTAGCCCACTTCATGAGAGGCGTCAATCTCAATAAATGCATATTCTTGGATTAGAGGTGACCTGACTGAATTCTTTGAGATGGTTCCACCACAACAGGTACTATTATTCTCCTCATTTTGCATATGCCAAACTGAGGCAGACAGAGGTTAAATAATTTTCTTAAGGTCACATAGCTAGTTAGCATCTCAGGTGGGATTTGAAATTTTCTCTTCTTGATCCAAGCCCAGTTCTCTATCTACCCAATGACTTTTGAACTGCCATTACATGTCATATTTCTACATTTTAAATTTCATTTCTCTTTCTTCTATATCCTTGGAGAGAATAGAATGCTATCCACACTTGGGGCTTTGAGCTGCTGATCCCCTAGCTCTATGGCAGAACATTTTCTAGTCCCTTAAGATAACATTGTGAAATTCCACAGTGATAACACCAAGCAGGACTTCCCTCCCTTGGTATTTTGGGGATTTACATCAGTTGCTATAACAAAGGCAGGGCCCTAGATAAGAAGCTGGGAAAAGCAGTTTCTAAGACAGTACAAGCCAAGTCCAGCCATGTCAGTGACCTAGCATGTGATGGACTTGGCAAATTAATCCTTCCTTTCTCCTCCCCTTCTCAAAACATAGAGTAAGCATTTTTATCTAATCTTTATAGCCAAACCAAAGATGCTCTAGAATTCTATCTTGGGCACAAGTTGCTCCATATACAAAGCTTTTTAGTTGTAATTATTGACTAGAAAGAATAGAGAGGCTCACACCTGAGAAGTGAAAGGAATACTGGAATGCAACAGGAGTTAGGACACCTAAACATCAGTCCTGGCTATGTTTTTAACTTGCTATAAAACCCCGAACAAGTAGTTTCCCCTCCTGGGCGCAGGGTCTTAATAGATAGATTGAATGATATACATATATACATACATGCATGTATATATGTGTATATACATGTAGAAGTGTGTATTTATGCACGTGTGTGTATATATATACATACATACATATATATACATATATATGTATATACATATATATATATATATATATATAGTGTATATCTCTAAGGTTTATTTTCTATTTCTAATGCACAATATTATAGCATTCTATGTCCTAAATATCCTTCATTCTCAGGGCCTTTCCATTTGTAAAAATCTATATTCCAAGGGTCATTCTAGTTCTTGCCACTCATTCCTAAGAAACCTTTCAGTGCTGTCGTTTTATGTTTGAAATGATGCTCTAATGGATAAGCATTGAATGTGGAATGAGGAATATCTGGGTTCCAAAGCTTTCTCAGAGGCTTACTAGATATATAACTTTGGGTAAGTCACTTAATATCTCTTGGACTCAGTTTCCTCATTTTTAAAATGAAGGGATTAAACTTGATGGCAGCTAAGAACCCTTCTAGACATAAATCTAGATCCTTTAATTCTCATAGGTATAACATTCTTTGTTCTAAGGGCCTTCTGAATTGGAAATTCTTGGTTTTAAAAGCCCTTCCAACACATTCTTAATTTGTTTCCTTCAGGGTCTGATATGCTGTTTTCTAGGGTGCCTCTAACTATTAATATTCTAAGTTCTATGGAATTTTCAAAGCTCTTACAATCTATTTTGTATGGTGTCGCCTAGCTTCCCAATTCTATCATTGTTTGGTCTCAGGTTCTTCCTTCCCAGCACCTAACACTCTATGCTCTCAGTGTCTTTTCAGCTATAAAACCTTTCTCTCTCTCTCTCTCTCTCTCTCTCTCTCTCTCTCTCTCTCTCTCTCTCTCTCTCTCTCTCTCTCCCTCCCTCCCTCTTTCTCTCTGACTCTCTCTATCTCTCTCTTTCTCTCTGTCTCTCCCTTCCTTCCATACCTCCCTCTTTCCTTCTTTCCTTCTTCCTTCCTTCCTTCCTTCCTTCCTTCCTTCCTTATTTTCTTCCTTCCTTCCTTTTTTCTTCCTTTTTTCCTTCCTTCTTTCCTTCCTTCCTTCCTTCCTTCCTTCCTTCCTTCTATACTTTCTTTTTTTCTTTCTTTCTTTCTTTCTTTCTCTCTCTCTGTCTCTCTCTGTCTCTCTTTCTTTCCTGTTCTCTCTCTCTTTCTCTTCTGCTTTCCTCTCTCATCCCCTCCTCTCTTCTATTCTCTCCTTCCCTTCCTTCTTTTCCTTTCCTTTCGCATCTTCTCCTCTTTTTCACTAGCACTCTCAAAGGAGAATTTTCTTGCATCTGAAGTGCAGGGCTTTCAAGCACTAATTTCCAAAATTTCATTAAGTCCAAATGATGACTCAGGGTGTATGGTGTGTTTCCCCTCTGGAGAGTCCTTCAATCCAATACTTAGTTGATAGCAGCAAGTGGGTTATTAATTAATTTGCTTTACATATTGTCGATGTTTGTAGAGCCTCCAGATGCAGTCTTTCTTGTTATTGTTGTTGAAACGCCCACCCACAGACTAAATGCCAAACAGATTGACTTTACCTCATTTCACAATTCTTATTTCATTTCCCTCTTCGACAACACACACTTTCCTTTGAAGAAAGAGTGTCTTATCTTTGCTTTTTCCTTTCATTTTACAGTTCAAGAATCATGGGCTGTCAGAACTGGAGAGGATCTAAGGACACAGGATTTTATAGCACATGACATTATACAAAATTATATATTATTAGATCTGGAGGAGATGTTAGAATGTAGGATGTAAACATTTAGAGCAAGGAAAGATCTTAGAACACACAACATCTGACTGTAAAACACAGAATGCTAGAGGTGGGCCTGAGACCCAGTTCCTCTCAGTCCTGATCTTACTTTTGTGAATAAGAGATTCATACATTGGGGTATTTTGAGTCAACTAGGTCACCTCTAAAATTCCTCATAATTCAATAGTTCTCATACCAAATCTGCAGTTGAGATCATTCAACTTTCCATTCTTTTATTCCCTTTTCAGAATTAATATTCCAGAACTCGAAGGTAAATAGAGGGACTATTTAGTCCCACTTTTTTTTTTTAACAGATCAAGGTTAGTGACTTACTCAAGTACTCAAGGACATACATTCAGGGATTCACAGAATTATGACCCTGACTCTCCCGATGTCTGGTCCGGTTCCCTTCTGGCATGACCCATTTTTCAAGTTTTTTTGAAAGCTGTGAATTATTAATCAGGTATGACTTCTTTTCATATTAACCTTGTGCTTTCTACACACCAATGAGAAGACACTATTAAATCCAGTCTTTCTACCTCCCCTGCTAATCTTTGGTTATTGGAAATAAATTCATAGAATTGAATGGGATTGGATGGGACTTCAAAAGTATTGGCCTACTGGACAGAACACTGGGTTTGGAGTCCAAATATGTGTATACAAGTGTTGACCTCTTCCTTCTGTGTCACCTTGGACAAGTCATTTGAACTTTCATAGTTCTTGTTTCTTTCGTTTAAAATGAGCAATTTGGAACAGATAATACTTTAGTACTCTTCCTATTCATTATTGTAAAGTAAAAGATCGTGGGATTTGAAATCAAGGACTTGGGTTAAAATGTTAGATTTGATCCACTTGTTAATTGTAGGAAATTGGACATTTCCCTAAAATTGAGTTTAATTTCTAAGCTAAGAACAATGAAAGATTTACAACTGGAAGAAACCATAGAGATTTTGTAGTTAAATCTCATTATTTTACAGATGAGAAAACTGAGATCAGATATTTTCCTCTGGTCAACACAGGTGATATATATTGTAGAACTGTGATTTATACCAGGGTCCTCTTATTCCAAGGTCATTATTTCTACCAGATCATAACATAAATATGACCTGTTAGTGTTAGTGATAGCAAGGCATGGGAGAAAACATTGGACCTGAAGTCAGCAAAGACCTGTTTCAATCCTCTCATACTTAGCCCTTTAACCTTGAGCAAATTGCTAACATTTTCCTTACCTGTGAAATGGGAATGACAAGAGTATAGTAGTCCTTGGGCAGCTAGGTGATGTAGTGAATAGAGCACTGGCCCTGGAGTCAGGAGGACCTGAGTTCAAATCTAGCCTCAGACACTTAACACAAAAACTAGCTGTGTGACCTCGGGCAAGTCACTTAACCCCAACTGCCCTCCAAAAAGCAAAAAAAAAAAAAAAAGAAGAAGAAGAAGAAGAAGAAGAGTATTGTAGTCCCACCCCCAGAAGATCCAATGTGGTTGTGAAGATTCAATAAGATATTCGAAAAATGACCATGATGTAAGAAATAAAATAAAAAAAGAAAAAGATGTCAATAAAACTTTAAACAAAATGATTAAATGAGATAATGCATGTAAAATGCCTTTTAAACCATAAAGCATTATAGAAATGCCAGCTATTATTTTTCTGAGCTGGTGACATTATCTAGCCTAACCCCTACTTGAAGGAATCATTATCCTTTACAACATTATAGATCACCCATCATCCTCTGAAGCCTTTCCTTGAACACTTCTGGTGATAGGTAGCCCATTACCTCCTGGAGCAGCCTGTGGGCCACCTCCCAGATGAAGTATCTTACTGTTATTTCGGGACACAGAAGGTTCCTTTGGAGAGTATACCTCCTTTTCAGCTACCCCTGAGCCAACACACAGCCTGTGTCCTACATCTTTGCTGTTTTAAAGAAACAAAATTTTTAATTCAGGCTACTCTGCCCCATGCTGAACTCTAGGAAGGTGGGAAGTTGGCTTGGTCATGCATGGGGGCTGTCCCTAGGAAGTCCCAGTTCTGTCTGGCCAAAGACACTACTTCAGTGCAGTGGCCAATACCTTAATTGGACTCTTTCGAGCTCTGGGTGCCCTGACAGTGCTGAATTTCATACCTTTTTTTTTTTTACTAAGATTCAAAAAACTTCCGTTTCCATAACTCGTGATCAGAGCCACTCCTTGGACTACTTTCCAAGGACACAGAGAGGGTAAACGCATTACTTAGCAATAGGTCTGCTACTCTTGCTAGGATTCTTAGCACTGGAAGCCACATCATTTTTTATCTGGTGCAATGCCCCTTCAAACCCTACCCCATCCCCCTTTGTACAGAGATAGAAACTGAGGCCCAGAGAAGTTTAAGTGACTTAGTCAATACAATAAAATGACACAACTGGGAAGATGATTCTGGTATCCTGTTTCAATCTGGGACTTAGCCCACTACCCTATGATGCCTTTTAAACCTTCTCCCTACTATGTCCCAGAATAGCTAATGGTTCTGAGAGCAAATTAATGTACTGTGATAGCTGAGGACACGTAATCATTTTTGGTTTATAAATATATGTGTTTGTATGAGTGCATTTGTGTGCATGTGTATAAGTGGATATATACTTGTATGTATGGGGAGGCTTTTATCTCACTCACATATCTACACTTGCAAATTTGTGATTAAATGTAAGAGGAGCTGAATGAAAATTTGTATGTTGAACTGTTAGTGATCTCATGTGTGCAGGAAGGTGTGGATGCTGATGTTTGAATGTTGTGTATAAACTTTGGTGGCTCTACATGTGTAAGAGTATATGTCCTTTGGAGTATGTATGTGAGATTATTAGTGTGAGTCAGTATATTAATCTGTGTGTGAGGGTGGTGTGTTCATTTGAATGACTGCATTAACCTTTTTTTTTTTTGAGGGGGAAAGACAGGGCAATTGGGGTCAAGTGACTTGACCAAGGTCACACAGCTAGAAAGTATTAAGTGTCTGGGATCACATTTGAACTCAGGTCCTCCTGACTCCAGGGCCAGCCCTCTATTCACTGTACTACCTAGCTGCTCCGTACATTTACCTTTTGAGTGTGCTCCTTGCCCTCATCAAGTATTTGCCTGCTCTTGAAAAAGATTACATATTTTTGTATCTGTGTGCATGCGTGTGTATGTGTATGTGTGTGTGTGTATGTGTGTGTGTGTTTGTACAGGCACAGTTTTGAGACTATGGCCCTTGCCAATCAAAGAGAAAAAGGCAGCAAATTGAGTAAGCAGGGCTACTCCCAAAGATAGAAGGGCAAGAAGTCTGTAGGAGAATAGAAAAAAAAAAAACTTTTCCTTTCTCTGATCAGCCTTTCTCATCTACTCTCCTATTTTCATGCTTCTGGGATTTTATAGTGGTTTCTTCAGGGACGTGCAGACCTGAATGCTCATGTGGGAACAATGGAGTTTTTTTCTCAAACAGGGAACCCAGAAGCACTGGGCCAACCAGTGCTTGAAGGCCAACCACTCATAGGTGGTGGGCTTTCTTCTTTGAAACTGGGACAGGCAGTGGGCTGCAAATTTGTGTACCCTAAGGGAAACATTTCTCAAAAACAACCATTGTATCCTATCCTCTTGCCTCCTATGAGTCTTCATCCTTTCGGGGGGCAGCCCAGTCTCCCCACTCTTCCTGTTCACATGAGGCTAGATTTGTACTTTCACTACCCAGTCTGAAGACATTCATTTTTTTTTCCCCCAAAGAGTGACCAGAAGGTCTGGGTTCCAGTTGTTCCATAGTGCAGAGAACCAAACAAACACAAAAATAAACAAATTAGACTTGGGGTCAGAAGGCTTGGTTTAAATCTCAGCCCTCACAGTTACTATCTCCTCGAACGCAAAGCTTAAGCAAAAGTCAATTTATGGAGTAGAGGGGATTTGGGGAGCCCCAGGTCTAAGAATGCAGTTTTTTTTTGCCCTTGATCACATGGTTAGAATGTATCCTGCAGAACTCAAACCCAAGTCTTAATTCTAAGGCTGTCTGATGCCTTACTTACTACCCTACAATGCCTCTTATCATGACCTTCTGAGCAAACAAGTACTTTATGCTATCTGCACCTTCAAATGACCCATAAGGATAAGGTGAAATGGCTTCTGGTCCTGAGAGAGATGCCTCCTGACACCACTGCCCCAGCAAAGGTCAAAACCCCAGAATCACCCTAGAGAGACAGTTATAATGTACAAAAACATGAATGACCTAAAATCTAATTCCCAATTTTTCTAGTTCACTATCATCTGCTGTGATATATTGGATAAGTCATTCACTATGTTTGAGCCTACTTTTTTTTTTCCTCACTGTAAAATGAGGAGATTGAGATTAGATGATCTTTGAGGTTCCTTCCAACTTTAAATTTATAATCCTGTAGTCATACATGTAATAGGTAGAATATCAGACTTTTGAGCTAAGAAGACCTAAATTCGATTCCTGTCTCTGATGTACTTGTTATCTGTGGAATCTGAACAAATTACTTAACCTCTTTCTGTCTTGGTTTCCTCATCTTTAAAAGGGGGATAATAATAGCAAATCTCTCAGGTTTGTTGCAAGGATCAAATGAGATAATAAATGAAAATCACTGGGCAAATCTTACAGTTATAAAGAAATAAATGCTAGCAATTATGATGATTGCTAAGGTCCCGTCCAGCTCTATGACTATGGATGGACAGATAGATGAAAAAATGTTTGTCGGCCATTTTCTGCATGTTAACCACTGAGATAAAAAATAGAAAATTGAGACAGTGCCTGCTCTTAAGGAGTCCCCTCTCTGATTAGAGGACAGAACATATGTAAGAGTGTTAAGCTGCAGGGCAGATGGCAAAGCCCCAGGGTACTAAGGATGCATCATCAGGTCAGATGGCAGTATCAGGGGTCTAGAGAGCATAAGGGTAGGGCAGATGGTAAGGCCTGGAGGATCTTAGAATGAAATGTCAGGGCAGATGGTAAGGTATGGAGACCTTCCATTTTAACAGAAGGATTGTATTAGATGATTCCCTGATCATCTGAGTGGTGTGAGTATTAATGTCCACCTGTAGGGCAGGGAGCATGAAAGGGCTTTACTTTCTTCTATTGGGAAAGAGAAGGTTGGAAAGAAGTCTAGAATGCAATCGGGTTTCTTGGTTCCCTACTAGAGGAGTGGGTACAGGGCAGGTCAGTGCCCAGTTAGGACGGGGAAAAGTTAAGAGGGCATTGGAAGGAAGGTCAACAGAGAAGGGCACAATGCCAACACTTGATCCACTGAGTACATTAACATTTGAAAGGACCATTTGCAGGATGAGAAAGTATGTGTGGGGGAAATTACACAGACATACTCCATTGGTAGGTTGACCAATGATTAAAGGAAGAACTCTGATGCAGTGAGTGGTCATATGCTGCCTGGAATTCCATGGCATAAACTTGACTGGGTCGCTTGATCCAGCACCAGATACTTGATGAGAAAAACAGAAGTTGCCCCTATCAATATGTTCCAGAATTGATGGTCTACTTTATCAGCCCAGCTTCCTAGTTGAAAAAGGCCAAGATCTCTGACTACATCCTCAGTCATCCTCATCTAATCTATGTCTTGCAACTAGACTCTGATGGCTCTGGAAGACAAAATGAGGCTGGTGACTTTGCACAGCCCTTCCTCAGTTACATTCAATTCACTTGCAAGTCATGGCATCATCTTCCAACTGTCATGGTCCTCTTTGAGAACAAAAGACAAAAAACAAGAACCACGTTCCTAATTGCTACCACCATCAACATATTGGAGTCTGCTCTGATGAACAGGTATTCCACATTTACAATGGTTAGAAAACTTGTACCTCCTCCTCACATCATCTTTTTAATTCAGAACTTATATCTCCTGACTCAGATATTTCTTTTCTCTGTTACTTCTTAGGCAGCTATATGCCACAGTGGATAAAAAGACCTGAATTCAAATCTGGCATTAGATACTAGCTATTTGACCCAGAGTAAGTCATTTAACCTCTATCTGCCTGTTTCCTCAGCTGTAAAATGGGGTTAATAATAGCAACTAACTTTCTCTATTGTTGTGAGGATCACATGAGTTAACATACATAAAGCACTTTGCAAACCTTAAAATGATACATAAATATTATTATTATTATTATTTTATCTTCTTTTTGTTCCCTTCGTAATCTTGAATTGATAGTCAATCAAATCAATGACATACTGAAATCAACTCTTGCATTCATTGTCCAATTTCTTCTTCAATTTTTCATTCCCTAGTAATCTTCAACTCTCTTCAGCCCTACCACTTGCCTTTTCTACTCTTACTCCCAAAGTGCTGAACTGTTGTCAGTCATTCCAGCAGAGATTCATAAAATGTCATGTTATCTAATCTCAAATAAACCATCTTTGCACATACTGATCCTTGCAGTCTTCCTTGATTGATTCTCAAACATACACCCTGATGTGGATGTTGGAAACTGTTCTCTCTTTTGCAAAACTCCCCAAGTTACTGCCACTAGTATTCAGCAAATGACCTCAAACAATACTTTACTCAGAAAAAAAAAAATTAAAAAGACAAGTCTCATGCGATTCATGATCTTCTTTAATCCATGACTCTGAAAACTTTATATCTTTATTTGTCCTCCCCCCACCCCTTGTCTTGTTCTGGTCCCTATGGAAGAAGAGACCATTCTGCTTGCCAAGGTTAACCAAGCAACCTTGAAGTTTAATTCTGTTTTCTCTGGTGACTTGACTTTCTTCCTTTGCTTTATTTTTAAAAATTTATTCATTTATTCATTTTTGTTCATTTATTTATTTATTCATTTAATTATCTATCTTTTTATTTATCCATTCATCCATTCACTCATCTATGTCTCTGTTTATTCATTCATTTCTTTGCTTATCTGTTTATCTATCTATCTATCTATCTATCTATCTATCTATCTATCTATCTATCTATTTAGTTTTCACATGTCTACCAAGCCTGGAAAGCTTTCTCTCCTCACTTCTGCCTCTTTACATCCATAGCTTCCTTTGAAGTCCACCTTATGTGCCATATCTTACATGAAGTCTTTCCCACTCCCCCTCAAACTTATATTACCACCCACCCTTTGAGGTAGAATTTACTTTGTAAGTATTTTTTATATACTTACATATATACTTTCTTTTATCTGCTAATAGAATGTAAGCTATTTATAGACAGAAGATTTTATTTTCTGTCTCTTTATGTGCAGTATCTAATACAATTCCTGTCACATTGTCAGCACTTAAAAATACTTTTTTGATAGAGCTTTCATTATTCAATATATACTGCTTTCTACCTTGTTGTCTACAAATAAACACATTTTTACTTATTCTTATTTTCTTTACTTGATCCTGCTATCACTGAAAGATATTTTCTTACTTCTCTCTCCATTTTACTGTGAAATTGTTTTCTATCACTGCTTCTATTTCCTTCCCACCCTCTTACTTCTTCACCTCTTATACTTTGAGTAGTGATGCCCTGTGAGGTAATTTATTCCTGAATCATCAAGGATTAGAATAGTATTTGTTCTCATGGAAACTGATAGTATGGCTCTAGAACATATTCTCAAAATCTAGGTATAGTTTAGAACTCTGCCCTGATTTTCAATCAGTTTTGGACTCGTGATATTTTATGTCTCTAACATTTTTGAACAGATTTATCTTCACTCTTCCTACCCACTCAACTTATTTTATGTTCAAGTTTAAAAGATTAAGTAAGAGATGAGAAGCAATATGGAAGGAACAAGGAACAGAGGACTTAGAAACAAAAACTAGGAACCTTCAATTCCTTAAGTAGTAAGCTCCTCATCAGTGGAGATCTTCCAGGAGGGACTGAATAACCTCTTTACAGGAATTTTTTAGAAGAGACTGAAGCTTAGGTAAATGCAAGTGGACTCAGATTACCTAGTTCCCTTCTATCTTTCAGATTCTATGATTCTAAAAGCACTGGATGTGAAACTGAAAGATCTGGATTCTAATTGTTATCTATCCCATTGATTAATTTGTGACTTTGGACAAGGTTACTTTTTCCTTCTGGCTTAGAGTTTCTCTTCTGTAAATTAAAAATATTGGATAAGAGGTTCTTTAAGTTTGGAGTAAGTAATTGTAGGACTTGAAAATCACCTCAAAAATCATCTAGTATAACCATAGTCACTTATGTTAAAGCATGATCAAGTGTCAATTCCATCAGTCTGGGTTCTCTTTGAGTAGGGTCTCTATCCGCTGATTGAAACCTGTAACTGATCCATGACTTACCATATTATTGTTCTGCCTGAGGCACTGAGAGGTTGTTGCAAGGATAATGTATCAGAGAAAAGACTTGAACCCTAGCCTTCCTAAATCCAAAGTCCAACCTCTAATCAATATGCCAAAATGCATCTCCTAACACAGTATACTCAACACATACATAGTGAACTTAATTTAAGCATTCTGCAATGATATAAAAAAAAAAGTATTGAGCTTTTGCAGAACTTTAGGGTCATCACTCTAAACAGCTGTTATCTTTATTCAATAGATATATGGAAATGTCAGTTAATAAATATATCTAGTACACAGAAAATGTGATAAGAATTTGCTGTGAAGATGAAGGCAATCATGTTTGAAATTATAAAAGTAGAAATTGAAGTAAAAGAGAATTTTTTGACAGAGGAAAGATTAGCTGGGGACACTGGTTTACCAAGGAGATCCTAAATTGAAACTCTAACAACAAAGTGGTGTTTACATGTTATTTTAAGATTTTTTAGATATTTTGCAAACTTTTTAATTTTCAATTTCCGTAGGAACCTGGTGAGCTAAGTGCTGCATGCATCCGTTTTACAGGTCAAGGGATGGAGGCTGAGAAAGGCTAAGTGATTTGCCTTATTGAGATAGAAAGTGACTAAGGTAGGATTTGATCCCAAGAAATCTACATTTCTTCTTACTGAAGCTTTCCTAAATCTTATGGGAGATGATGTGAATTCAAAAATCTTGGAAAGTGCATATGTAGATCTACTTGGCAAGCAGATAGATAATGCAGATGTAGAAACATGAATCAGAGATGCTCTGATGTAATGGGAAAGGCACTGATCATGGAGCTGGAAGACCAGGGATTTAGGACTCTTTCTACCATTTTTTAGAAATGTGACTTTGGGGAGACCACCTCACCTTGAGAAATTTCAGTTCTGTCCTTTTCATTACCCAGCTGTAGTGGAGTCACGAAGAAAATGCTTTATAAACTCTAAGGAAATATGGGACAACTAAGTGGTAGAGTAGAATGTAGGCCTCAGTCAGGAAGACCTGAATTCAAATCCTGTCTATCTCTCTGACCCTGGTAACCTCTTGTCCCTCAGTTTCACCATCAGTAAAACAATGATAAAACAAACATAAGATTGTTTCTAAAGTCTTATGAATTAACTTGTGTAAAACAACTCACAAACCTTAAAGCACTGTATAAATTATTGTTGTTATTGACACATAAACAAGCCAGACAGAAAAGTTCAGAAGGACACAGTTAACTTTTCACATATGGATTTGGGAGCCACCATTATTGGATGGTTCCTTTATTCTATTCATTTTATTGTGGGGGACTTTTGTGGAGAGGGATGAGAGGAGACTGTATATGCCTTTTTAATCTCCTATTTTTCCTTTTAGACTCATTACTAGAAATGTGGAAAACAAGGTTTTTCCTAGGGCATTAACATTCTTTGGACTATGTTTTGTCACTTCCATGTCTTTCTTCCAGTATTTCATTGACCTACTCTCTCATGATAAAACCATCTCAGCATCTGTTCACCATGGGACTTCTCTTCTGCGCCTCCTTTCTTGCTAATTATTACAGGAATGGCAGCTAAACTCCTCTGAGGGTGGGAAGTGGGTATACTCTATCTTGGGTAGCGTTACATTTGTCTCACCTAGTTTTCTCTCACTCCTTCCCTCCTCCCCACCATTTTTTTTTCTTTTGCCCCAGGTGATGGCATTCATCATCATCATCATTGTTCTTGCAATGATAGGTCAGAGTATCACTGCCCCCAGGCTGCTTTGTTCTCTTCTCCTCCCTCTGTGGATCCTCTTAGTCTCTCCTATTTTTCTAATCCTCTTATCCCACAGTCAGACTTGGGTTGTTATCCCAGACAGAGCCTGGATGGTTTTTGTTTTGTTTTAAACTTCTGATTGTCTCGTGATTAAGGAGGTATGCTGGGCCATAACTTATTTGGGATTGTTGAGGGGGGGGGAGCAGTGGTTGGCGGGGAGTAATAAAGATTTAATGAGAATGTTGCTTGGAGGGTTTCCTTTCAGAGAAAAAAAAATCCAAAATGTCTACATGAGAACCACCATTGGAGGACAAGAAATGTTCTCAGACTGCTGTGAAAATAAACTGTTGGCACCTCACAGAGAAGCAGCTCCAAATGGGGGGTGGAGGGAGGTGGGGAGTGGGAGGGAGAGGATTTAATGAATCCCAGAGCAGAGTGCACTTTACTGGAAGGAATTATCCCCTGTGATTTCCCTAATAAAGAACCCAAGAGTCACTCAGATGAATGTGGAGTTGTGGTTTTAAGTGCATGGCCTCCCTGGTTACAATGCTGAGATTTATGCATCCTTCTGGTGGCAAGGCCATCCACATGAAGCCTGTTGCCTGCTGACTTCTGTGGGTACAGACTAGAATTTAGTTCAGTAAAACTCCAGGAGCTTTGAAGGTGATGTTGGCTGACATTTTGAGGAACAGGCAGCTTCGTCAGAAAAGGCCTAGCTGTCAGACTTCTATGTCACCTTGCAATAGAATCTTGAGAAAAGGAAGGATACAAAAAGTACTATGAAGAAATACAGCTATTCCTGTGATTGGACTATCAGAAAACAAGCAAGCAAACCCAAAACAACAACTCTTACTGACCCTGGGACATAGCGTCACCAGCACCCTGTGTTTGGCATTACTTTTGTCCAAGATCTCAGGCAGCTCATAGTATAGTCTGGTGCCTAAGATTTCCCAAAGAAATACACAACACAAGGGAACATAAAACAGAGAGATAACATAATAAAAGATGAAGCAAGAGAATTCCAGGAACTGAAATGCTCTACAACAAGGTTTCGCTTAGCATTTTTGCCCTTCGTATTTCTATATCAATTAGTTCTACAGCCATGATTTGTTGACTGTCCTTTGTTTAGAGGAGCACCAAAGATATCATGGATGATGTCTTTATTTGCACATGAATTGGATTTAAGTGAGGCAGAACTACACAAAGTAATCAGCCACATTCTCTCTTCCAGAATCATTCAAGTCCAGTGGCAAGATAAAAATCAGGATAACTGGTGATGGCCTGGGATGCAAGGGATGGCCTTGGCATCTTTGATACCTGATCAAACTCTAAGTGCTCCATAGTACCTGTGCTATCTGTTTTCGTGGCCATTGGAACAAATTGTTGTCATCTACCCATTCTACCAGGTGGAAGTCTTTACATGCTTGAGATAGGCATCACTTAATTCACTGACAAGTTTGAGGCTTGTCAGTTACACTCAACCTGGTTTAGTTCATCTGTTGAGATGTGACCACTGCATATGCTACAGCTTCTTGGAGCCACAGGTGAAAGTTGGGTGAAGGTAGACACCAAAGGTGAATGAGCAGCCCCCCAAAAGGCCCCACAAACTAGAGATGCTAAATCTTTCAGAACCCCCCAGCCATGATCTAAGAGCCAGTTTAAAAAACAGCAGTTCATAGTCCTGCATTCCCCTAGCTTTGAGCTACCTCCCACATACTGTCTCAGAGTATGGGGAAAGGCTGGTGCTCTCCTAACAACAACACTCCACAGCTTTTTTTTTTCTTCCTGCTCTTATAGTTGAACTCTGCTTCAGGGATTAGGATAAAAATTGGCGAACAAATGTGTCATCAAGTCTGATATAAGGAAGGGTTTGAATAAAATTGTTCCCAAAGAAAGGAGACTGGTTTTCCAAGACAGACCATGATTTCATTCTGTTGTTGTTTTCTTTCTTCCCCTACTTGCTTCTATCTTTCATAGCTAGCAAATAGAAACTATTTTAACTATTGTGATGACCTATTTTCCTCTCTAGCTAACCATCACTTCCCTTAAGGCAGCTATCTCCAGTTAGGAAGGATAATGTGGCCAGAAGCTAGTACTAACCCCCATGGCAGACCACCAGATGATGTTCCTGGAGGATCTCTGTTTGTGTTACATTTCCATACCAAGAGTTTATAGTCTATTATAGTGAAGACTATATCGTATTATAACATTTTCCCCTCTTGTACTAATCGCAGTGTCAATCACATCAATGGAAGTTAATAAATGCTGTTGAATGAAAAAATAAAATAAAACAAAGGAATGCCTCTGGCAGCTCCTCTTTGACTAGCTTGAAAACTGGCAGACCAACCAAACTTACTGAGTCAAACAAGTTGCCTCAGGCTCTTTGAAGCTGCTCCCAAACAGTGTTTTTGATCCTACTTGCTTCCTGTTGGTCCAATTTGTAACTTTGGCCAATAACCCATAATTCTATCCCCAACATTTGGATCCTGGAGCACCACTGCTTTTTTGACAAGTATTTTCTATGGGTGTTCTCTTGGCTGCTAACTCTTTTTGAATTGAGGTTTTGCCTAACCTGTTATTGATATCTGTATTATACCAAGAATCCCTGCCAATCCCATTTTATCAGTCTCAGCTATGTACTTCTCTATCATCTATACCAGTGGTTCTCACCTTCCTAATGCCGTGACTCTTTAATACTTGTATGAGGGAGTATCTGCATGTGGGTAGACCTTCCTGGAGACAGATAGAGGAGCGGTGTCTCAGTTCCTAAGACCATCAGAAATATGTGTTTTCTGATGGTCTTAGGCAACCCCTGTGAAAGGATCATTCGACCCCCAAAGTGGTCATGGGCCACAGGTTGAGAATTGCTGGTCTATACTAAACTGACTGCCATCATGGTAAATACCTGACATTCTAGATCTTGGACCTTAACCTTGAACCAGGACAGATGGAAAAACCTTGAAGTTATTTTCAACTCTTTCTTCTCCCTCACTCTTCAAATCTGATCTAGTCCTGCTAATTTTACTTTCATAATAGATCTTGCATTTGTCTCTTTCTCCTCTACTCACATAGTTACTATTGTATTTTAGGCCTTCATCATTTTTCTTTTTGCCTAGACTGTTGCAATACCACACTTATTGTTCTTTTGTCATCTACTTTCTCTCCCTCCCTTCTCCAAATCTTCATGTGTATAGCTACCAAATTGATATTTCTCAAATACAGACATGTTCATATCACTTCAATACTCAAAACTCTTCAATGATTCCCTACTGCCTCCAGATTTAAATATTAATGTCTCACTGTGGCATTGAAGGCCCTCCACAATCAGGTTACAAACTACCTTACTAGTCATATTCCATATTTTCCCCATTTACAAAATCTCCATGACAGTATAACTGATGTCCAAGCTGTACTACATACATGGCTCTCTGTTTTCAATCTCCATGAGTGCAGACATGTACCCCTTTATATGTAGTATGCTTCTATCTCTCCATACCCCCACCTGGGCAGAATTCTAGAACTCCTAATTTCCTTCAAAATAACAACAGTATTAAAAAGAATAAAATGATGATGAAGAAGAGGAGAAAAGAAGAAGAGAAAAAGTAAAGAAGAAGGAAAAAGAATAGAATAAAAGAAGCAGAATAAGAAACAGCAGCAGCAGAAGAACAAGATAGGAAGGAAAGAAGAAAAGAAGAGAAGTTAGAAGAAGAAAGAAAAAAGAAGAAAAAGAAGAAAAGAAATAGAAGAAGAAGGAAAGAAGAAGAGAAGAATACAAAGAAGAAAAAGAAAAGAGGGGAAAGAAGAGAAGAAGGAAAGAAGAAGAGAAGACAAAAAAAGAAAAGAAAAAGAAGAAGAAGAAGCAGAAGCAGAAGAAGAAAAAGAAAAAGAAGAAAAAGAAGAAGAAGAAACCATTTTGAGGTTTGCAAAGAATTTTACAAATATCCTGTTTATTCTCACTGAAACCCTTGGAAACAGATGCCATTCTTATCTCTATTTTACAAATGAGGAAAATGAGGCATGTGGAAGTCAAGTGATTTGTTCAGATCACATAACTAGTAAGTTTCTGATGTAGAATTTGAATTCAAGTCTTGCTTTAAGTCCATTGCTCTATCTATTCTACCTCCTAAAACTTAGGTGCAAGCTTCTTTAGAATTCAAGGGGAATATTCTTGATCCTCTTATTTAGTGCTCTATCTCTCTTAAAATTATAGTTTGTATCTATGTATGCAGAAATTATATCCCACTCTCCATAGCTTCATAAGCGTTGAGCAGTAAGTGAATTTTTCAAGGGTAGGGTTATTTATTTCCTTTTATTTCTTTGTATCCATAATATTTAACACAGAGCTTATTATATACTTGGTGTTTAATTAATGCTTTTTGTGCTGTTGAATGATGTGTATAGGAAAGAACTACACAAGATAAGGTTATATGACTGTATTGAGTTTTGTTCTTGTAGAATAGTTACACTGATAAGATCAAAGGACTGTAATAGCATATACAATATTAATAAACCTAAAAGAAATGGAAATTTTCTAAAAGCTCTGGGTCCAAGGAGGACCTCAGTTTAATGACCCTGTCAGTTGGGGATATTCTTGGTTTATTTCTCATCTCCATTTTCTGGTTTTCTTGATACATACTGCCAAGCTCTCCCAGGAATTTAAACCAACTATCTGTCGTACTCCCCTTCTGTGGTTTAGTGGAAAGATCACACGTTTTAAAATCAGAAGATGTGGCACTAAATCTTATTAATACTACTTTGGGCAAGTCACTTTCCATCTCTGAGACTTGGAAAACCACTTTTGTAAAAGTAGGGGCTTGGGCTTGTCCCCTTCTATTCCTAAGTCTCAAGATTGTATGAGTGATATAGGAGCTCAAGTTCATATACAGACAATACTGATAAGCCCATAGGACACCTCATTGAACTCCACACTCCTTGCAAGTGAGAAAGATTGACACAACATACAATATTAGGGAAGAAAGGCTTGGAACATGGAAAGTCAGAGCCAAAAGGAAAATGAGAGCATGGAATATTGAGGTTAGAAGTTATATTAGAACATGGTATAACAAATTTGAAAAGGACGTTAAAATATAAAAAGTTAGGCCAGAAAAATATTAAGATAGGCAAAGGCCTCAGAGAATATCTAATTCTCTTTTTCAATAATAATAAAAATTATTATTATTATTATAGAAATCATATTTCACATTTCCTGAGTGTGTTATTGGTATCTTCTCAGAAAAATAAAGTCTCCAGAATACTGTGTGGCCTCCCTAGGGCAAACATGTGGGAGGACATGGAAAAGAATTGCCCAGAATGGGTAGCCATTGATGGGTGATAATCTGCTTTGTTAGAGAGAATTAATGTTCACATACATGAGACCACAGGTATCTGAGGTATTGGGATATCTGAATATTTTAACTCAAACATTTCCATAGCACTTTGACATTTTCAAGGGACTTTTCTCCAAACAAACCTAGGAGTGAAAATATTGGTATTCTGATACTACAGATGGGGAAACTGAGCATCAAAGTGTCTAATTGAATCAATATGAACTATACAATTCATACCTATCAGATACAAGACTTGAACCTGGTCGTTCAGACTCCAAGACAAGTACTTCTCCCATCACATTCCCTAAAGATGAATAAACTGTGGTCTAGAATGAATGAATGACTTACTGAATGACAAATAACCACCCACTACCATAACCAGAACTAGAAGCCAGATTTTATGATTCACAGTCCAATTCTCTCTCCCTAATTCTACCTTTTCTGCAAGAGATATTTTTTTTTCTTATTCTTCCATTGTAATTTATCTTCTTAACAAAATTGCACATGCTAAAGACTCAGTTCTGGGTTTATCCCTAAGAATAAAAACAATCAATTCTCTTGCGTTTTAAACAAAGAGTGATTTGCACAAAGCATTAGAGTGAATACTTATGAATCCTCATCACTGCTTAGATTTCATGGGAGGGCAACAATCCAGTTCAAGCCTCCTCTCAGCACATTCTCTACTAGCAGACTTGACAAGAACCATAAATTAAATCATCAATCAATCTAAAAGCATTTACTAAGTGCCCGTTATGTGCCACGTGTTATTCTACATGCTAGTATAGAAAAAATAATAATGATCCTACCTACCATCTAGGAGCTTACATTCTCTCAAGGGAAACATGATGTGATAGGATATAATATATGATTCTCTACAATATGATAGTACATACTATAATACAATATTATATAGCAAAACATAACGTGACATAAAATGACACAATATAAAATAATATCATAAAATGACATGATATAATATAATATGATACAACATAATACAATATAGAATAGTATGATATGCGATAATGCAATATAATTTTCAAAGGACATTAATGATGACATGATATTACAGCACACATCTTATCATGTTTTACCATATAATTTCATATTATTCCAGATCATTTCACTTTACAGGATGATATGGCATGATATAAAATTACATTATATACATATGTATATATATATGTATGTATATATATACATACATATATATATAACTGTTTCTATGTCTATGAGCATATTTATATGCATGCACGAACTTATGTAGACAGAAGTACGCATCCTCACAAAACAATTTTCAAAGAGTGTAAAATAAGTACAAGGTATTTTTTGGGAGAACGGTACTAGCAGTTAAGGGGATCATGAAAGGCTTTATTCAGAAGGTGGCATTTGATCTGAGCTCTGAAGGAAACAGAGGATTCTATGAGGTGGAGGTAAAGGACAAGGGATTTCTTGTTATAGGAGATGATCAAAAAGGCATGGAGGCAAGTGCCACATATGAGTAGAAACAAAAAAAGCAAAGTCTGATTGTAGCACAGAGTGTGGGCAGGGGCATCAAGTATGATAAAGCCAGAGAGATAGATTGGGATCAGGTTGTAAAGGGCTTGAAAAGACAAAAGAAAGCTTATATTTGATCTTAAAGACAATAGAAAGACATTGGATCTTATTAAGTGGGAGAGTGACATGGACAGACGTGTACAATCACACAAACCAGTATGTAAAGAATGTTGACTTAAAGCAGGGATCCCATAGCATCTAATTAGAACATGATATCAGAATAAATGACTGAGAAAACTAAACAATAAAGTGATTATTAACAAATATTACAACTCCCATAGATTATTAAATACGACTTTCCAAAATGTCCTTTCCTGATCAAGAATTCTCCAGGAAACACATTCCAGAGTGGGGAAGGGCTGTACCTCTTTGGCCTGAGTTCTTAAGATTTCAGGTACCAGAAGATGAAGACCTTCCCTTCACTGTTGTCCTCTGCCTCCCAACTTATGACCTACTGTTGTGATTGTTTGTTTTTCCTGAGGGTTGGTGTTGGGCAGAATATTATTCTTTCTGTTTGAGAGTGACCCCAGCCAACATGTCCTCAGGCTAATCAGTACATTTTTTTCTTCTAAGGGCAATCAGGCCTACAACAGCTCTGTGGGAAAGGATCTCTCAAAAGGTTCACTCCTTTCATAGAAAAATTCTTATGCCTTATTCATATTTGAGCTGGAATTAATTCTTTCTCCTTATTCATTGCCCCTGCCTTTCTGTCAGTCATTCTATATGCATTTATTAAGCACCTACTCATGTGCCAGCCATGTGCTGGGTATAGAAAGAAGGCAGAAGACAATACCTGCCCTTAAGGAGGTCACAATCTAATGGGAGAGGCAACATACATTCAATTATGTAAAACAAGCCATGTACAGTGTAAGCAGTAAATAATCAAAAGAAAGAAGGCACTTGATTTACAATGTGTTGAGAATAGCTTGCCACACAAAGTGGGATTTTATCTGGGACTTGAAGGAAGTCATGAAAGCCACAAGCTAGAAATGAGAAATGAAATCATTCCAGGTGTGGAAGACAAAGAGGGAAAATATCCTGACCTGAGAAATTGAGTACAGTATCTTGTTTGAGGAAGAGCCAGAAGACCAATGTCAATGGGTCAAAGAGTATTTGGAGAGGAGAGGAACAGAAACTTAAGGTTTAAGAAACCTGGAATGGTGATGGTAGGGGAGGGAGGAAGGCTATGAAGGGCTTCAAATGCCGAACAGAATATTTTATATTTGATCGTGGAGGTGATATGGAACCACTAGAGCTTATTGTGGAGGAGGGAGTGACATGGTCAGAGCTGTGCTTTAGGAAAATCACTTCAATAACTGAATGGAAAATGTGGTGGAGTACAGAGATACTTGTGACAGGCAAACCAAGCTGCAGGCTATTGCAATATGAGGACCTGAATCAGTGGTTGCAGTATCAGAGGAGAGAATGGGGCTTATTCTTGAGATGTTGCAAAGGTGAAATCATCAGACATTGACAAAAAATTAGGTATTAGAGACACAGTGATGAGTTGAAGGTGACCCCCAGGATTCACCCCTGGGGGATTGTGAGGATGGTGGTGCATTCGAATAGAATAGGAGAATTTGCAAAGAGGAAACGCTTGAGAGGAAAGATAATCAGTTTGATTTTAGACATGTTGAATTGAAGATTTCTAAGGACATCCAGTTTGAGGTGCCTAATAAGACAGCTGGACATAAGACACTGGAGGTCTGCAGAGAGGTTAGGGTTGGATAAGTAAACCTGAGAACCCTGAACACTGGTTATGGGCCCTATATTCAGTGTCACTCTCTTCAATTGTTTTTACTGAGGTAATATATAAATGAACTTACAAGCCTTTTACATCTTCCATTTCAACTCATATCATATCCCTCAAAATTAGCAACCAGGCCAAAGAAAATGGCCCCAAATCTTCAATAATCTCCAAGGAGCCACTAAAACACTTAAAATGGGAAAGAAAAAAGTCTAGAGATCCATCCTTCCATTCTCAGCATTACTGCCATAATTGCAAAGTTTCCTGACCCCCTTCCACTTGGGAATGTCAATTTAATTCCATCTGTGACACTTACTGATGCCTTTTCCTCTTATCTGTCTGAATGATTATTGTCCCTCTGGGCTCTGAGTCATGATGATTCAGAAAGACAGAGAGAGACAGAGACAGAGCAACAGACAGAAACAGAGAAAGAGAGAGAGAAAAAGAGAGGGAGAGAGAGAGAAAGCGAGAGAGAGAGAAAGAGAGAGAGAGAGAACAACAGACAGATGAAGAGACAGAGACAGAAACACAGAGATAGAGATAGACAGGGACACACACACACACACACACACACACAGAAAGAGAGAGATGCATTTGTGATAATCATCAAATATCAAAGAAGCTAATTGCCTTTTCCCACTATCATCACTGGAAGTCTTAGGGATTAAATGATCATGGGAACCAGGACGCCATACATAGATAAGTCTCTCTAGTAGCATAAAATGATGTGTAATCTACACTGTAATATATAGGATTAGGTGGTCTTCCTTCTTCTGTCCTTTGAGTTCAGACCTTCTGATTGTCATGGGAACCTTTGCTGGAAAGGAGTGGAAGCTATTGAATTCGTACTGTATGATTTCCAGGAAGTAAAACAGAGTGGTAAGGATGGCGGCTTTGATAACCATGACTATCTGTGCTTCTGTGTCCCAAGACTATTAGAGAAAGATAAAGACTACCAGAAATGAATGACACAAAGAAGGTTTTTATCTTGGATCAGGGATAGAGGTAAAACTTGTGAAGAGCAGGAATACCTAACACAGAAATCCACAGCTTCTGAGAATCTAATTTGACTGGTGAGCTTACAAGGTGAGAATGATTTCCAGTATTCTTCTTCCAACATATTCTTTTCCTTCCTCTTTATTTTTCTTTGTTCCAGATATGGGTTCCTAAATATATATCCACCCATAATGCTTCCCTTAATACTTTGTTCGATCTATGAGAAAAGGTTGTATAGGGATTTTCCTCCTTCTACTCTCAGATGTTTAGAAAGTCATTGAGAGGTTAATGTCTCATCAGTCTGTTGATAAGCATTTCTTCAGTTCTAAATATGCTCCAGGCCTTGTATTAAACTCTAGGGATATGAAGAAAAGTGAAAGACCCTGCTCTTAAGGAGCACACAGGTTAATTGGAGCAACAACATGCAAAACAACTATGTACAAACTATATACAGGAAGAATTGGAGATAATCAACAAAAGGAAAGGATGAGCACTAAAGGCAGTTTGGAAAGACTTCTTGCAAAAGGAGGGAATTGAGCTGGAATTTGAAGGATGCCAGTGGTACAAGGCTACAAAGAGAAGAAGGTAGAAAATTTTAGGCATGAGAAATAGCAAGTGGAAATGCAGAGTAAGGAGGTGGAATATTTTGTGTAAAAAAACAGTAAAGAAACTAGTGTCTCTGAATCACAGAATTTGTGCTGATGAGTATGGTGAGTAAGGTATAAGAAGATGATAAGGGTAAGGAGGGTCATGTTAAAGGTGAACAGCTCTACATAGTAATATACAACTCATTTTCCCCTCTCTCACCACTTCTCCCCCCTTTCTTCTCTCCCGGTCTCTCCTTTTGTCTCTGTCTCTCTCTTTCTCCCTCTCTTGTTCTTTCTCTCTCTGCCTTTCCCTTTGTTTCAATCTCACTGTCTCTCTCTGTCTCTGTCTCTGTCTCTTTCTCTGTCTCTGTCTCTCTGTCTCTCACTCTTGCTCTCACTTTCTCTCAGTCTTGCTCTAGCTCTCTCCAACAAATCATATGACCAAAATACGTTGGTCTTCTGTCTTACAGAATGTGAGGAAGTGTGACCAGAGAGATGAGAATTAAGACAAGGGGTAAGAACCCTAGAGTTCTGAACGGACTTCAGACTTCATAATTTGTAGATTGATTCATATCTCACTTCATCCCCTAGCTTAATTCTAAAACCACCCATTGCCACTAATTGATGTTACAAGATCAGCAGAGGCAGTCCTAAGGAGTAGAGAGGTGGGTCTGCTAAGTCTTTGAAAGCCTTGGATTCAAATTAAATTCTGTTAAGTCTAGCATCTTATCCTTTATACCCCCAGGGTCTACAACTTGAAAAAACACTATAGGAATGTAAGTTATTATGAAAATACTATTGTCATAGAAAATTTTTGATGATACCTTTAAATATATAAGGACCAAAAGGTTGTCTTTTTCAATAGAAAAGGACAATACTCAGAATCTGGAGATATGCATTCTAGTCATCTTATCAGTATTTTGCTATATGAGTCACCTAATCTCCCCAGATTATTCCTCTAAAATATAAAGCAATTTAACAAAATGATCTCTGACATCCTTTGAAGCGCCTACATTTATGTGCTACCTTCCAAGATTCCTTTCAGCTTTGACATGGATAGGTGGGAATGAAAGACTACAGGAAGAATGAATGCAAAATCTAACTTCTGGCATGAACATGCTGAAATACAGTTTCTAGAAAAGTCTGGACTTGGCAGAATCCATTGTGTTCTCTGTCAATTTCTTTAAGGTCTAAGAGAATCTTCAACAACAGCAACAACTGAAAAAAGAGAAGGAAGGAAGGAAAAGAGGAAGGAAGAGAGAAAAGAAGGAGAGAAGAGAAGTGAAAAGAAGAGGAAAAAAGAGAATTTAAAAAATATGTGAGGAAATAAGGGAACATATCTGATCTTGATGGGCATGAAATGAGAATATATGTTAGTAAATAGGTAAAACTATGTTTAAATGTCATGTTAGTAATAGATTAATGGCTAATATTAATTTAACTTATTGGTGTTCATTGAACATTAGATCAAAGTTAAAATAGACTGTTCTGAAGATAGGAAAGGGATAGACACTGGACCTAGGATTTTGTCGGTATAAGGAACTCTCAGCAAGGAACTAGATCAAAGCAAGTCGGCACATTCTCTGCAACTTATTCTAGTAAAAACTGTTAATAGTGTAAAATAACATAATATCTGTAAGGGATTTTTCTACCTTCAACATGTTAATTAAAAGTCAGTTGCTGCTGTGGCTGTTACTGCTATAAGGAATGTTAGACCTGCAAAGGGATGATAGAACAGAGAATGTTAGCTCTGAGATAAATCATAAAACACAAAGTGCTCTACACAGAAGGTACTTTAGAACACAGAATGTCAATTATAAGAAGGCCTTGCACATGAAATATCAGAGAGAGGAGGGATTTTAGAATACAATGTTAGATCTAGGATGGACTGTGCCCCTGAAGATCTTTGTGTAGATTTAAGTTTCTAAAGCTTAAAACTGTACTAAGACTTTTAGAGCTACTCTACATAATATTAGACCCGGAATGGGTTTTTGGACAGAAAATATAGAATGAGAGAAAAGAAAAAATTGAAAGTTAGAACTGAGAGGGCTCTAAGAGATTATCTAGGCCAACATGCTTATTTTACATATTAAGAATCTGAGATAAAGCCGATGTTATTTACCGAACATTCCAAAATAAAATTGTAGTCGGACCATAAGTAGAACCTACTTCCCCAACCCCTAGTCCAAATATTAATCTTTAATAGGAGACAGAGGCTGCAATTTCATTGGCATGACAAATTCTAATGTAAGGAATTACATAACATATATAAGAATCCCTCTACCAATGTTAATAGCTGACTTCTCTTCAACTATTCGTTTGTGAAAATTACCCAGAGCACCAAGAATTTAAGTAGCTTGCACAGAATGGCAAAACAATCTATGTCAGAAGTGGGACTTGCAACCAGGTTTTCTTGACTTCAAGGCCAGCTTGTTATCCACTGTGTTATACTATCTCTTTGAAATATTTAATATTTTTTTCATATTTATATAATACTCTGTATTTTTTCAAAATACTTTCCTATATGTAATAAGATGATATATTCTGCAAGAGCAGGGATCATATCTGATTTGTATTGTACCTCAATGAACCTGTGACATATTTTAACACACAATTTGCAATTGGCAATTATCTCTATTCCTATTGAATTTGTGTTACAATACATGATTATTATAACAGCTTTGGAATGAAGGCTCATTTGGTATTATTATCTTAGCTTAATAGATGTAGAAACTGAGACTCAGAAAGGTTGTGATATTCCCAGGTTTTCAGCATAGAGATGGAGAGCAAGCACGAGTGTCCTGAATTCTCATCTAGCTCCTTTCCCGTTATAAGTAAAAGGCTTCTTAAATTTTTGGAAAAATGAACAATACAGTTTAAAAAATGAACAATACACTGGGTAGCGTCCAACATTTAAGGAATCTCTCTCTAGATTTCATAATCAATAATAGATTTCTAATGATTCATTGAACTATTCACTTTATTATCTTCTTAGAGAAATTACCATTTGACCCAGTGCTTAGCACTGCCTGGCACATAGTAGGTATTTAATAAATGTTTGTAGACTTGACTGCTGACTTCCCTCATTCCTTTGGGTTCAAACTGAAAGCCCACCTTCGGCCAGAAACTTTCCCGAATCTCTGTTGATTTTATAGCCTTCTTGCTCTTAATTATCTTCTATTTATCCTTTATCTACCTTGCTTTCTATAAATTTGTTTGTCTCCCCCATTGTATTATGAAGCTCCTTGAGGACAGGGATTCCTTTTTTTTTCAGTTCAATAAATATTTATTTAAGCCCTATTATGTGCCAGTCACATAGGTGTTAGAGATAAAAAGACAAAAATTTAAAATCTCTGCTTTGAAGGAGGGCAACTAGATGGTCCAGTGGATAAAGTGCCAGACCTGGAGCCAGGAAGACTCATCTTCTTGAGTTTAAATCTGGCCTCAGACAATTATTAGCTATGTGACCCTGGGCAAGTCACTTCAGCCTGTTTGCCTCAGTTTCCTCATCTGTCACATGATCTGGAGAAGGAAATGGCAAACCACTCTAGGATCTTTGTCAAGTTTCTATGTAAGAGAAACAACATGGACAAAAGTCACAAGTAAAAAGCACATACAAAATGACATAAAGTGATTTCAAGGACAGTCTATGCAAAGAGTTTGAGGTAGGAGGAGTAATGTTATGTTTGAGCAGTAGCCAGCAAGCCAGTTTGACTGGAACTGAGAGTACATGAAAGGGATGATGGGAAATAAGATTATAAAGGTAGGTGAGAGCTAGTTGTGGAGGGCATGAAGTAGAAGACCTTGGATATTGTATTTTATCCTGAAGGTGATGGGACAGAACCTGTGTTTAAAGAATGTTGATTTGATAGTAAATGACTAACTAATTCACTAACTACGTTACTTTCCCAATGCTGAAGGCCTGGTAAGGACCAGTGCCTGACTGATAGACCAGGTAATTATACTTCCAAATCACCATGTATCACATTACCCAAACAGGTATCCTTTACTATCTTTTATGGCCCTAGATTTCTTTCATTCTAAGTTTTGCTCCCATTGAGCTCAGAAATGGAGCTAGTCATTAGTTTTCTCAACCACCCAGATTTCTTTAGGGACTGTCTTTTTAATCTTCCCAGAATTTGGCCTATAGTAGGCATAAAGTAGGTGGCACATAGCAGGTGCTTACTACATTTTTACTGATTGATTGATTGATGACATTTATTCAGTAATAAACAGAAGAGACCAAAATATAATATACATATAATAATTAGAGACTACAATGATACACTTTTTTCTTCTTATATTTTTATTTAAAGTTTTGAATTCCAAATCCTATCACTCCTTCTCTCTTTCCCTTTTCCCCTCCCATAGATAGTGAGCAATCAGATGTAGGTTATTCGTGTGCAATTATGCAAAACATTTCCATATTATTCATTTTGTATATGAAGAATCAAATAAAACGAAAAAAGAAAGAAAGTGAAAATAGTGTGCCTCAGTCTGTGTTCAGTCAACATCAGATCTTTCTCTGGAGGCAGATAGTATGCTTCATTATTAGTCCTTTGAGATTGTCTTGGATCATTGAGAATAGCTAAGTCATTCATAATACTTCATCAAATAATATTGCTGTTACTGTGTACAACACTCTCCTGATTCTGTTCACTTCACTACTGATACCATTGATTTCTTGATCTGAAAACTGTCTCTTCATATACTTTGATCATTTATCAATTGGAGAATTACTTGTATTTTTTTTTATAAATTTGACTTGGTTCATTACATATTTGAGAAATGAGGTGATGCAAGTGCTTTAAAGAGTTTAAACTTACTATGTTATTTTTCTCTCTGATCCTAAAGGTTTTTTTTTTTTTAATGCAAACCCTAATTGAGTATATGTCATTTTTGTTTAAGGTATTGAGAAAGTGAAACCCTAGTGATTAAATTTGAGTAATTAAATTCAGAGCAAGTTTATGTTTTATCGTCTGTAACTTAACTTCAAAGTCTTCACTCAACCTCAAATCTTTTGCTCTAATCTTAAAAGTTTTGAGAGTCCTCCTCCCTTCCAAAGCTACAATCTCTACTTATGCCATTTATCATATCCACTCTTGACTCTTTCTTTTTTTTTTTATATGAGATTCTTTATTAAATTTTTTTGAGTTACATCTTTTCTCCCCGTCTTTCCCCCGCCCACCACCCCAAAACAGCCATCCCAGTATTTCCCCCCTCCCCCAGTCTATTCTCTCCTA
>CM053581.1:54409581-54432410 GCA_028627135.1 Pseudochirops cupreus
TGTCATCCTTTCTTATTCAATTGATCCTGTGCCCTCTATATACTCATATATACACATACTCAGATATGTGTTCATAAGCATATATAAACCCTCCTATATAGACATATGTGTATATCTACATATATATATATACATTTGTATTCCCTTCACCTATCCTCATACTGAGAAAAATTTCATAAGTTACAATTATTGTTTTTCCATGTTGGCATGTAAATAGTTCAACTTTGATAAGTTCCTGATGATTTCTTTTCCATGTTTACCTTCTCATGCTTCTTGTATTTGAGGGTCACATTTTCTTTTCAGTTCTGTTTTTTTTTTCAGCAAGAATGTTTGAAAGTTCTCAACCTCACTGAATGACCATATTTTCCCTTGGTACTTTATACCCAATTTTGCTGGGTAGGTGATTCTTGGTTTTAATCCAAGCTCCCTTGATCTCTGGAATATCATATTCCAGGCCCTTTGATCACTTAATGAAGAAGCTGCTAGATCCTGAGTTATCCTAATTGTGTTTCCACAGTATTCAAATTGTTTCTTCTTGTCAGCTTGTAATATTTTCTCCTTGATCTGGGGACTCTGGAACCTGGCTATAAATTCCTAGGAATTTTCTTAGGGGGATCTTTTTCAAGAGGTGATCGGTGAATTTTTTCAAGTTCTATTTTGCCCTCTTGTTCTAAAATATCAGGGCAATTTTCCTTGAGAATTTCTTGAAGGTTGCTTTCTGAGTTCTTTCAGTGGTTTTTTCAAGGAGGTATTTCACATTGCCTTCTATTTTTTCAGTTTTTTGAATCTCTTTAATAGTGTCTTGATTTCTCATAAAGTCATTTGCTTCCATTTGCTGCACTCTAATTCTGAAGGAATTATTCTCTTCAGAAAGCTTTTGAGATTCTTTTTCCATCTGGCAAATTGAATTTTTAAGGCATTCTTCTCCTGATTGGCTTTTTGGGCCTCTTTTGTCATTTGAGTTAATCTGTTTTTTAAGGTGTTGTTTTCTTCAGTCAGGTTGTTGACTCTCTTTTCATGATTTCTTGCATGATTCTCAGTTCTCTTCCAATTTTTCTCCACTTCCCTTATTTGGTTTTAAAAATCCTTCTTAAGTTGATCTATTGCTTGTAGTAAGTCTTCATGTTTCTTGGAAGCTTTTGATGTGGGAGTTCTGACTGTGTGGTGTTCCTCCCATGCTTTGATCCTTTTTGTCCCCTTAAAGTTTGATTTCTGATCTCACTTTGCTTCCTTTGCCTGCTCATGTTGTTGCCAGTCAATTACTTGACTTTTTAGCTCTGTGGAACTCTGCTTCCAGAGGGGAAAGCTCTGTCCCAAATTGCTGGGGTTTTTGCAGCTGCTGGAAGTATTAGGAGACTGTCATTTTTTTGCCACCCCCACCAACTTTGGTTCACTGAAAATGCACCCCAGGACCACCACCCAAGACCACAACCTCATTCTGGCTGCTCAACACAAGAGCACTTAGCCTCTGAGTGATCACTTGGCCCCCCTGCAGTCTACAGACCAGGAGCTCTGAAGCAGCCACATGGAGGGGGCTGCAGGGCCACTGCTTCTGCTGCTTCCTTGTCCTGAAGGCAATTTGACTGAACATCTTTTCTGCCCCAAATTTAGAGGAATTCCACTGACCTTTCACTTAGTCCTTGTTTCTTATGGTTTGATCATTCTGGAAACTGCCACAGCTGCCACTGATCCACTCTTTTGAAGGCTCCAGGGGCTGCTGGTCCTGGCCTCCCCAGGGCCAGGCAGTGGTTTCAGGCTGGGCTGGTTTTGGCTCCCAGCATACTGTGATGAGCCCTGCCTGCTGAGCTGCCTTTAGCGGGAGGTGTATTTTTGTGGGTTTTGGAGCCCTAAAATTTGTTTCGAGTAATATTTTACGGGTATTTGAGGTGGCTACGTGGGAGCTATGGAAACTTGTTGTTTCTATGCCACCATCTTTGCTCTACCCTGAGAGTTTCGGAATATAACCCTCTTGAAAGCAGGGACTGTGTCATATTTCATATTTTTATGCCCAAATTCTATAACAGTGACTTGCAAGAATAGCTGGTTAATAAATTGCTGTTGATCTGACTGATTTAATCCCTTCTCTGATTCAGGAGTAATGTGGAGTCCTTTTTTCAATACTCTCATGATAATGCTAAAGTATAGCAAATTTGAGAAAATTTAAGTCTCAGAATGAAAATGGTAGATAATCTCAAGAGTAATGGAAAGGTGGAATTGGAATCCATTGCTAATGACACGCAAGAAAATATAGGAGAGATAATATGAAGGACAAGGGCAGGGCGGGGCAAGTCAAGGCAGAGCAGGGAAGGGCAGGGCAGGGCAGGGAAGGGAAGGGAGACTCTTTTATTCAAATTAGACCTCAGACACCTACTATATGTGTGAACCTGGGCAAGTCACTTAATCCTATTTACTTATCTGTAAAATGATCTGGAGAAGGAAAAGGCAAATTATTAATTTCTTTGCTGAGAAAACCTCAGATGGGTCATAGAGAGTTGGAAATGACTGAAAAATGAGAAAATAACAAGAATAACAAGAAGTATTGTTCTAATAGAACTGACCATGCTGGAAAGGCTTTGAGTTTGGGATTGGATTTGGATTGCATGTTTGCTCTCCAGTAACCTATCTGGGTTTATAGTCACTAATCACCAGGTAATAGCTTTTTGGAGATTTGGTGCAGAAGCCCTCCAAGATCACTGAATATAAAACTATAGGGTACCAATAATAGCCAAACTATGGATCCTTGACATATTGAGCCCTGGAGGAATAGTGACATGTTACCTTGGCCAACTCGCTCTTCCTCTGTGACCCTCCCTTCATCACTTGTAATGTAGGAGTCATAAAACCATTTATTTACATAAGACTTGTTATAAGGAAAGCATTGAGAAAATCTTAAAGCACTATAGAAGTGTGAGTTATTATAATATTAATTTTGAATTTCCTTTCATTTTGAAGTCTGGAACTTATTGTGATATCTAACAAAGCATGAGTCTTCTGATATATTCTAACCCAAGTTTTGCTAGTGGCCACCCCCACTAATAGTTTAGGTATGGGTAGAACTCCAGCAAAGTTTGAAAGTTGAGAGCCTGCTTTTTCTTGTTTTTTAACAATCTCCAAGGATATCTTTTGGATATATTTTGATGAGCACACAATCTGTTGATATGTCTAGAATTGTATTTCCCTTGTGATAAGCATTATCCAAAAATCTAGAAGGAGCATGATTGCTTTAGACATTCAAAACATGTCAACAAAGCCATATTCACCTTCTGAGAATTTTAAGTTGCAATAATAATAAAAATAATAATAATAAAAGATTCTTTAGAGCCTAGGAGGATTTTTCTTAGTTTTTTTTCTTTTCAAAGAATGAAAGAACCATTTTAAGCTTCTATACACTTGTTTGTCCAAAACACAATATTAAGTAACTCTCATTTTCATTTCCGAAGAAGCAAGAATCTCCTTGAGCTGATATGATTTGTGACTTTGAGATTTTTCATAAAGTTAATCCCATCCTACCATATCAATGGCCAGCCATTTTTTACCTGAATGGAGGTTCCACTTGTGTTTCTGAAGGAATGCATTGAGTTTCAATCTATTTATTAAGTGCCCACATATGGAGAGCACTCCACTTACCATTGGAAGAAATATAAACATTTAACAAGATATAGCCCCTACCTTAATGGAGTTAAAAATAGAAAATATGAGCACAAAATATAGATGATTACCTAATACAAATGAACTATAACACATAATTATGCCAAATATAAGTATTCTAGAAGTTGTATCATTAATACTACTTACAGCTGTTGTGGAGATGTAAGACCAATAATACCAGCATGCAGGAGGGCTTCTATTACAGGTTCTTTGATCTGCTATCCTAAAGGAAAGACAGATTCAAAGGGGTTAATATTTGCACTTTAGTTAAACAGTGAGAAAGATATATAAGTAGAGAAGTGAGTACCCAGGAAAGAATCCAATAGAAAGGGCTCAAAAGTAATAGCATAAATTACATCACCAGATTAGGAAGTACCAACTTCTGGGTTCACTAAGGGAGTTGGGGCAGGGCTTAAAAATGGACAGCCGCAATCTCATCTGGGCAAATTACAAAGAAATAGAATTCCCATGAATGAACCCCAGAGTAAAATACCAACCTCCCAAGATATATAGTTTTCAATTAATAGGCTCTGAGCCAGAAGGCATTGAAACCCTCTTGACTCAGTGCCTATTTGGCAAGTACCAAAAGATGTGAAAGTCTTCCTTCAAGAAAGCCTCCCTGTAAGCAAGCTTGCCCTTAAGAAAGCTCCTCCCCCAAGGCAAAATTATAGGGGCTCTGTGTGACTCAGAATGGGTCACAGCTATGAACTGAGCTAAAGTTCAGAACAGCAAGACGTTCATGATTGAAATACTTGTATACTTTAGACCTGGGAACATGGCTCCTGTTCCAAGAGAAGGAGGGACACATAGGCCTATTAATGGACAAGGAAGATCTTCCTATTTCATTAATCCTACAGAAGTATATACAAGGTGTTGCATATTGTCTGAGATAAGAAGGGCCAGGGAAACTTTCATTCATGGAGAAGAGGTATTGGGGATGGCCTATGAACAATAAGTAGGAATGCAACAAACAGAAAATTTGGGGTAGGGAAAGTATACCATTCATAGGAAACTGACCTGAGTCTGTAAAGAGGTTATGAAGAGTGAACTTTGACTGGGGCATGATACATAAAGAGCAGAGTAAAATGGGAGAAAGCCAGAAAAATAGAGGTATGTCTTCTTATGAAGAGTCTTGAAAGCCAAGCTGAGGAGTGTGCACTCCAACAAATCAAGTCAAATATTGGCTGCTTGGTTCAAATTGACTCAGTGAGTAAAAGTGAATTAATGATAGGTTTTGAGCAGATTGGAATGGCATGTCAGGTTCTGTCTATGAGGATTGTTTGACTCTTGGGGAAGGTGAATTGGAGAAAGAAGGCAGTGGCAAGAAGGATGTGTGTTAGGAGTCCATTGTAAAACCCAAGCAAGGATCCCTTTATTGGACATGTAAACCAAGAATGTGAAAAAAAAAAAATAATAATGCTCCTATAAACACCAATTTATTCACAGCAATGACTAGTGTTAGTGAGAAGTAGAAACAAAATGAGTATTTAATGACTTTCTCATGACTGAATAATTGCAGGACATGGGCATAATGGAAATAGAAGATTGAATTCTCATTTGTATGGTTGAAGGGGAAAATTTGTTTGAACGCTACCTCAAATATTTAATAACTATATGTCCCTTTATGTGGCTCTTTACCTTTCCGGGCCTCAGTTTCCAAAATGAGGGAATTAGACTCTCATTACCAAGGTCCCTTCTAGCTCCAAGTCAATGATCCTATGAATCTCAGAAATTCCAGGAAACCTGGGAAGATCTTCACGAACTAATACAGAGCAATAGGAATAAAACCAGGAGAATAGTATACAGATTTAAAATTATGTAAACTACAATAACACAAAAATCTAAGCTTTGATTAATAATCTTGACCATGGATTACAGATGATTAAACATGATTCCCTCATTTCATTAGGAGATTGAGAGTCTAGAGGTACACAGTGCTTCATATACTGCCAGATGTAGTAGTTGTTTTGCTTAGTTTTCATAAATTTGTTTCTGTCTCAAATGATATTTCAAAGGGAACTTGGCATTTTGAGAAAGGATGGTGATATGTAAACAAAAGTCTTCAACAAATACTTTTTTAAAATAACATGCACTCATTAATTTATTAAATCATTTAGTCATTCATTTGTGTGCTTATTTATCTGTAGATGTAGGTAGTGAAAATGGGGATATGGACTTTTCCAGCGGCATTGGTCAGTAAGGATTGATACAAGCTATTGCATAGGTAACCAGAGAGGGAAAGTAACTTGCCTAAAGTCCCGAAAATAATAAAGGGTACAGAGAATATTTGAAGCAAAATGCTCTGACTGCCAGACCTCTTAACTGCTTTCACAGATGTGCTATTATTGCCATGTTTTCACCAAGCTCCAACTCCCCCACAGGACAATGCCGATTGACCTGATGGCTTGTAAAGGTTTTAGGGGTATGGCACCTAAGTCTAAGACACATGACCTTGAGGCTTGTTAATTTGGATGGTCTATTTGAGGGAAGCATCTCACCATAACATTTTGCTATACAACCATTAACCAAATATGGTTCAATAGGATACAGATTCAAATGAAATATGGTTCCTTCTGCTTTATTTCATCTTTTAGTTTTAATAAGATTAAGTCTATGAAATAATTAAGAATTATTAGAAGTGATGTGACAATAAATGATAATGACTCTCTATGCCACTTCATATCCTTCCACCATATATTTTTCATATTCCATTCCATGTGCCTGGAATGCCTCTATTTACATCTGGCTAATTAATTTTCAAGACAGAAACAGGTGCTCCTAGTCTAGCTCAAATGTCATGTCTTCTAAGAAGTCTTCCTTATTTCCTGTCAAACCAGAGATTTCCCCCTCCACCTCAGTCAGACATAAATTAGCATGCACTTGCCACGTTCCATTTTAGACAGTCTTCATTACATTATCTTTGTTCATTTTGCATCTTATTCCTAGGTAGTATGACTCTGGAGGGCAGGCACTCTTAACTTTTTTTTTTTCATTTTATTAGGTCTCCCAGACTCTAGAATAGTGCTCTGCTTATAATAATTCTTATTAAATATTTTTTGAATAAAGTTGAAAAATCACTACTAACAGGCTCAGTGGGGACTATCCTGATTTAAAAAAAAGGGGGGGGGAGATCAAGAGAGTTGTGATATATAAGCTAAATTCTGTTTTTAGTGTATAGATCAATCAAATAATCACTGTCTCCTTGTGTTCCCCCCCACACATATCGCCATCTTTGTTTCTCCCCCTCTTTCTGTAGCAGCAAAGCAACCTTTACTTTGTTGTTGTCTTGGAAAACAACTCTGCTGACAGCAGATTGTAAATTTAAAGGGAGTCCATAACACCATTGGGTGTTGTTTAGTTTATGGGGCCTTCATGAAATCACAGACATATATTTCATTTTCATGGTTCCTTTTTTTTCCCCCTTTTACAGGGAGCATACAATCTTCTTACCAGACATCTGTGATACAACATAGCTACCAATTTAAATATATTTACAAGACAAACACTAGAGCATAACTAGAAGTTTCCCTCTGTTCTTAGAAGATAGACTGTCCAAGATCTGTGTGACAGAGGGGGGTGAAAACCAGCTGAAATCAGGAAATTATTGAATGTTTAGATAAAAGAGACCAAAGAATAAATGATAGATAGATAGATAGATAGATAGATAGATAGATAGATAGATAGATGATAGATTGATAGATCCATAGATAAATAAATTGATGAATGGAAAGAGACAGAGAGACAGAGAGAGAGTGAAAGAGAGAGAGAGAGAGAGAGAGAGAGAGAGAGAGAGAGAGAGAGAAAGGGAGGGAGAGAGAGAGAAGAGAGAGCACCTTTACTTTACTAAGTATTATCAATGACAACCTTAGGATATAATGTTGGAGTGGACAGAAACATTAGTACATGAAGTTTTAAAAATGAAGCTGATCTTAAAATATAGAAGATTACAGCAGTGAGCACAGAATATCATAGCAGGCAAGGAATTGTAACTACAAGGAAATTTAGAGTACAAATAAAGCATTGTTTCCATATTACTAGTCTGTGAACTAGCAGCATTATATAGATTTTTTTTCTTAAACCAGTCTATAATAGTTTCCTACAAAAGATCCTAAAGGAAACTTTTAAAATTACCTCCCCTCTCTTAAATACTCCTCCATTTTTACAGTTAAAAGTATTTTATTTTTTCCAATTACATGTAAAGGTAGTTTTCAGCATTCACTTTTATAAGATTTTGAGTTTCAAATTTTTCACCCTTCCTTTCCTGCCCCCTTTGCTGAGACGGCAAGCCGTTTTATATAGGTTATACATATATAATAATGTTAAACATATTTTTACATTAGTCATGTTGTGAAAGAAGAATTAGAATAAAAAGGAATAACCACAAGAAAGAAAAAGATAAGTAAAATAGTACACTTTGATCTGCACTCATATTCCATAATTCTTTCTCTGAATATGGATAGCATTTTTCATCATGAGTCTTTTAGAACTCTTTGATCATTGTATTGCTGAGAAGTGCTAAGTCTGTCATAATTAATCATCATTTAACATTATTGTTACTATGTACAATGTTCTCCTGGTTCTGCTTACTTCACCCAGTATCAGTTCATGTAAATCCAGGGTTTTCTTAAATCTGCTTACTCATAATTTCTTACCATGAAATAGTGTTCTATTATATTCATATACCGCAAATTGTTCAGCCATTCTCCAACTAATGGATATCCCCTCAATTTCCAATTTTTGTCACCAAAAAAAGGAGCTGCTATAAGTATTTTTGTACATGTGGACCTTTTTCTCTTTTTATTATCTCTTTGGGATACAGACTGAGTAGTAGTGGTATTATCGAATGAGAGGGTATGCCCAGTTTTATTGACCTTTGGTCATAGATCCAAATTGTTCTCCAGAATGGTTCAGTCAGTTCACAACTCCACCAACAAGGCATTAGCGTTTCAATTTCCCCACATCTTCTCTAGCATTTATCATTTTCCTTTTCCTGTCATATTAGCCAACATTATAAGTTTGAGGTAGTACCTCAGGGTTGTTTTAATTTGCATTTCTCTAATCATTAGTGATTTAGAACATTTTTCCTATGACTGTAGATAGCTTTAATTTCTTTATCTGAAAACTTCCTGTTCTTATCCATTGACCATTTAGCAATTGGGAAATTCTGTGTATTTTTTTTTAATTTGACTCACTTCTCTATATATTTGAGAAATGAAGCCTTTATCAGAAACTCTGACTGTTAAAAAAATGTTTCCTAGCTTTCTGCTTTCATTCTAACCTTACTTGCATTGCTTTTGTTTCGGCAAAACCTTTTTAATTTAATGTAATCAGAATTATCCATTTTACATTTTGTAATACTCTGTATCTCTTGTGTGATCATAAATTCTTCCCTTCTCCATACATCTAAAGGTAAAATATTCCTATTCTTTTTCTATTTTACTTGCATGTCCAGTTCATTGATCTCATCTTTCTCTATTTTATTCTAAGGATTTAGTGATACACTTTTTTTCCCCAAAAAAACTGCTTTGACTAGATCCCATAAATTTTGGAATAGTGTCTCATTATGAATATTCTTCATTGAAATTATTGTTTCTCTGATTCGTTGATTGATTCACCCATGCTTTAGGATTAGATGATTTATTTTTGAATTATTTTTTGTCTATCTTTCCACATTTCTTTATTACATGTAATTTTTATTTTGTCATGATCTGAAAAAGATAAATTTAATATTTCTGTTTTTGCATTGGATTGTAACATTTTTATGCCCTAATACATGGTCACTTTTTTCTGTGTGAACAAGGTACTACTAAGAAAAAAAAAAGTATATTCCTTTCTATCCTCATCCAATTTTCTCCAGAGGTCTATCATATCTAACTTCTCCAAAATTCTTTCACCTCTTTAACTTCTTTCTTGTGTATTTTGTGGTTAGTTTTATATAATTCTGAGAGTGGGAGGTTGAGGCCCCTCACTAGTATAATTTTGATGTCTATTACTTTCTGTAACTCATTTAACTTCTCTGTGAATTTGGGATAATTGGAACTGTTCCCCATGAGTCTGAAACATTTAACGGATTGTTTATTTCCTATGGCATGGAAAAAGACCTACCTACTTTTGATTTATTGCTAGTATGCTCATATCCAGGCTTTTCCTCCTGAATACCTTCCACCCATCCCTTAGACTTGAGCTTTGAAGATGGGTAAATCCTCTTCCCTACCTTGTCCTTATGTCACCTGTACTGACACAACCATCCCTAAACTGCATTTAAATTGCCCTCTGCTCTACTTCTCCTTCACTCTGCCCCTATCTTCCCCCTGCAAACCCATTTCTCTTCAAAGAGAAGTGCTCAGGATGGGTTCTCTTTTAGATTTCATGATTCCTTTCAGGTTTACTTTCCCTCCTCTTTCCTGGTAGACAAAAAGACTAATTTTTGTACCTGTTCCTATAGAGCAAAATAAAAACCATATAGTGAGCATCACAGACTCTTAGAATATTAGACTGGTAAGGGATTTCAAGTGGTTGCCTAGTACAACTTTTATTTGAAGCTTCAGTTCTTACTTTAACATCAGTGATGAGTGATTGGAGCAGGTAGGTGGCACAATGAGTAAACTTCCAGGTCTGGAGTGAGGAAAATCTGCTTTCAAATCCAGTCTCAGAAATTTATAACCTGTGGGACCCTGAAAAAGTCCCTAAACTTCTCTCTGCCTCAGTTTGCCAATTTTAAAATGGGAGAAAGTCTGTGCCCCAGGATTGTTGTGAGCATCAAATGAGATAAAAATTGTAAAACCCTTCACCCTGTGCCTGACACAGAGTAAGCAATATACGAATGTTAGCCTCTGGCCTCAGATACTTACTGGCTTGTTACCCTAGGCAAGTCACTTAACTCTGTTTATTTCAATTTCCTCATATGTAACATAATCTAGAAAAGGAAATGTCAAACCACTCAAGTATCCTAGCCAAGAAAACCTCAAATGGAGTCACAATCAGATATGACTGAGCAACAAAAATGTTAGCAATCATCATCATCATCATCATCATCATATTCCAAGTGTTTATTGCAGTAATTGATGATAAAATTCAATGAGAATTATCAAATTGTTTCTTCAGCTGAGGCCAGGACCACAAATACACACAATCAATAGCCATGAATTCTGGTAAAGACAAGCATTTCACTAGGTAATGCAACTTGAGCTCAGGAGAAAGGATAGAAGCCTCAGCAGTACTCAAATTGGTAAATCTTAGAGTGAAGTAGATTACTTATAGGGACAAAGTCCATTAGCACTTCCTGTACTGAGGAGCCCACGCAGGAGACAGAAGTATATAATAAAGCCCTGATTAGGAACACCCATCCATAGAGTTGGGGCTGCAGACATTGAATACTGCCACTGCTCTAAGTAAAGACACATTTGAGGAGGTGAGCAACTATAGTAGTGGCTCAGGAACAAAGGTTAGAACAAAAAGGACCTGAGCAACTCCTCTATGAGTGTAGGAAAGTGTGGAATTTGGCCATGATAAACAAAGAACAGAGGTTAAGTATATGAGTTGACAAAAGATAACAAACACTATCAAGAAACATCCTGAGTCAAGAGAAATCCAAGAGGCAAACCAGGCAGAAGAGATTAATTCCCCAACTACAAGTAGAGCTTCAGAGGAAAAACAAACAAGAAAACAACTCAACAAAATGGCTACAAGAGTACAAGAAGAGCAAAAATAAGAGACAAAAAAAAACTAGAAGAAAAAAAAATCATGAAAAGAATTAGAAGGATAATATACAGCTTAGAAAAGAATGTAGAAAACCTTACCTAAGTAAATGAACTCCCTAATTATTAGACTGAAGGAGACAGAAGTCATTGATTCCCTTTAATAAGAAATATTAGAACAGAACCAAAAGACTGAAAAAAATTAAAGAAAATCTAAGGAAATATATAAAACAAATGAACTAGAAAATAAGACAAGGATAGATGACTGGAAAACCATCAGATTCTGAAAATTATGATAAAAGTAAAAAGAGGGTTCTCTATTTTAAGAAATTCTAAATAAACTGCCTAGAATTACTCTAAGGAAAGGACAAAATAGAAATCGATAAAATCCAGTGACTATCTCTTTAAAGAAACCCCAAAATGTAATCTCTCAAACATCTCAGAACTGAAAGCCAGACCACAGAAAAATGTTGCAAGTGTCCAGAAAGAATTCTCGAACTAAGAAACAACAGCAACTGTAGGAATTATAATGCTAGAAGAAAGAGAATCTTGGAATACAGTATTCTAAAAGTCGTGTGATTAAGGTTTACAACCAAGAATAAACTACTCTCCAAGACACAATAAAGTTTAAAAGAAGGAAAAATGAATATATAATGGAATAGAAGATTTTTAAGAATTCCTAATGAAATAATTAGTACTAAGTATAAACTTAAAAATGTAAACACAGGAGTCAAGTGAAATAGAGGAAGATAAAATTATGAAATATTTAAATTCTGATATTGAGGAAGAACTAAAGAGAGAAAGGAGGAAGAAGAGAAGGAGGAGGTAAAGAAGGAAGGAAGGAAGATTTTTAAAGCTAGAATCATAAAAAATAAAAATTCTTTGCAAACTAAATTATTATTAACATTCAGTGCAACAAACATCTTTTGTGTAAATAGAACTATGTTGACATGAGTCTTAATGGATGTTTATCAAACTGAGTTGAATTGGAGATTTGCTTTTTAATCTATAAAATATTTTAAGATTATCATTCTTATAAACAGAAATAATAGATAACAATTGTAAAATATTTGAATAGTGTGTCCCAAAAGTTTTAGTACAATTTTAAGCAGGGATATACTATATTATCAAGTTTGAAACTTGAACAATTTTGTGAGACAGGTACTAGATATATTATTACACAAATTTTACAGGTTAAGAAAACACTAGGCTGGGAGCCAGGCTATAAATATATCATCCCCCTATCTCTCACTCATCAGCAATATGACCTTGGGTAAGTCCTTCACAGCCAAAATATATTCACTTGGTTACTTACCTTATTGAACCATTTTGAGGCTTTTATGAGAGTTAGCAGCTAGGAACTCATTTTTCTTTTTTTTTTATGAAGACAAATCAAGTGCAAGAAATATGTGAGTGAGGATGATGAGTGAAAATGACTCCAGGATTGGAATAAGCACCAGTACTCTCTCGCTGTATGAACTTAAGACATTTCCTCTCTGGAATTCAGTTTCCTACATAGTGTTACTTCAGTTAATCTAATGGATGGATGAAAGATGAGACAGTGAATAGGACAAAAGTAATCCAATTCAATTAAACAAAATAAAATAGGGAAGTTCTGGGCAGTAGGAGAAGGGAAGTGAATTGAACTCAGAAAGATGACTCCAGGCCAGACACTCTATCCACTGTGCCACCTAACTGATCTCTAAACTGAAGACTAATATCTAACTCTATGTGAAATTTTGCTTGTTACCTTTTCCATGACCAATTATATATGAACACTAGATTTTTTTATTTTTATTTTTTTTAACTATGAGTTTATACACACAAGACAGTTTAGGGAACTATTGTATTCTAGTTAATTGAATTAGTTGAAAGTGTGAGCATGGAATCCCTCTGTCAACCTTTTTGAATAAAATCAACATATATTTATTGAGTGATTTCTATAAACAAAGCATTATGATAGCAATGAAGAGGGATACAGAGAATTAAAGGTGCCATGGGAATTAGGTAGTATGGAGTCAAATCAAAGATAAGCAATTCCTTTACTATGTGACTTTTGATAAGTTTCTGAATCTCAATTATTCAACCATATAGTAAGGGAGTTAAGCTAGTCTATCTTTAAGTTCCTTTCTAATCCTAAATTTGGTTTCTTTGATGGAGAGGAAGCCTTTGTTGGATCTAAGATCTTATTGATGTGGATGCTTCTTCCATTGGGACAGATCACAATCCATCTATGTCTACTTATCCCGTAATATTCTTTTTCATGTTCTCATGCAGATCTTTCATAGACTCTACACCCAATACACTGGAGGTCTTCTTTTATTATTCTTTGTTATCAGTCAAAAGGGAAGACATTTTTAAAAATAAAAATAAAATAAAATAAAATATCATGTGCATTTTTTGACTCTTAAGATATTTAGGCTGGAGACTTAAGTGAAACTAATTTCTTTCTTCTAGTAATTGAAGGTCTTTCCTGTTGAAAATAGCTCCTTGATTTCAGGGTATAACAAAGTTTAAAGGATCAATGTCACAAAGAAGTACGTTTCAACTCAATCTAAGGAAGTTTCTTTCAATTGGAGTTGGTCAAAAGTGGAGTGGATGACCTTGTAACATAGTAAGCTTACCAAGATTGAAGGTTCCCAAAACTAGGTGACTAGTCCTAACATAAAGATCCTTTTTCCCCCTGAAAGATATTTTCAAACACTATATAATGGAATGAGAACAGGATTTTAATTCATTCAATCTTAGTTCTAACTCTAAGTTGGATACATTCTAATTGTATAATCATGGACAAGTCATTTAACCTCACTAAGGCATTGATTCTTCATCAACCCTTCAGAAGAAAAGCAACATATATTTATTGAATGGTTTCAATAAGCAAAACCATTGTGATAGGTGCAGAGGAGAAAAAAGAATTAAAAGTGCCCACACTCCCATGGGAAGTAGGGCGTAATTATACTTATACTTCCTACTTATCATTGTTATTGTGAAGAAAGCACATTGTAAACTTTAAAGCTCTAAAACCTTGTTTGGGCATTTTTCAGTTGTTTCCAACTCTTTGTGACCCCATTTGCTGTTTTTTTGGCAGCGATACTAGAGTGGTTTGTCCTTTCTTTCTCCAGCTCATCTCAGGTATAAGGAAATTGAGGCAAGCAGGGTTAAGCGAAAACTTAATTGAATACAACTAAACAGTATTGATTCTTAGTCTAAGTTAGTCATCCTTATTGACTATTCCTTATATTAAAGAGTGATCTCAGTTTTTTGAGAGGTGATAGTGCAATACAAGTAATAAATAAGAACTGAGTGTGAGTGAAGCTCCTTTGTCTCCAGGTGCAACGTCCTTTCCACCATATGATGCTCTTATTGTATTGAACTGAAAATATGAACTATATTAAGGATTATATTGAATTAAATAATTCAACCTAATTGTATCGAATGCTAGGATTTAGAACTAGAATGAAAAAAACATCATTCAGTCTGTCACCCACATTTTTAGGTGAGGAACTTGGGGTCCAGATATATTGTAGCAGAACTGGGAATGAAACCCAGAAACTGTAAACTCAGAGCCAATGGTTTTCCAGTGAAATCATGTTTCCTCATTGGCAGGTAGCTCCTCCCTTCCTCATGCCAAAGCTTAATGAATGTCTCCCTCCATCCAGGAGGTATCTCAGGGATCTTTGACTCCCTTGGTTTTGTTTTTGTTCCTTCCCCATCCCTGCCCTGTGGATAGAACAATGGTGATCAATTCAACCTTTCACTGTGAGTCTCCACCATCTCTCTATCAACAGTGGAGCACATAAACGTATGTCCAAGGAAAGAAATGAGAGGATGATGCTTCCAGTTCAATCAGAAAAGACAGTGTTTTTTTTTTCATATACTTTATACAATTCTCACTTCAGAAAGGTGAAGCAGATGGTTTTAAAATCAGCATACATATCTCATTATCTTAGCTCACTTTCATTAATGTTGTGTCTGGATTAGAGCATTCAGGCACACCACCAACAGGATACCAATTGGCCAACATTTAAGTAAGAAAAGCTGATGAGAATTTTGAGGGTGGTTTTCTTAACAGATTTGAGAGATATGCTATTGGCTTTCTGTCACTGATTAATACTGCATAAAATTGGGGTTTTTTTCAGCTGTTCTTCAAAGGAGAGTGAGTTTTCTCATCTCTTTCTCTCTCTCTCTCTCTTTCTCTCTCTCTCTCTGTCTCTCCTTCCCTCCCTCCCTCTCTCTCTCCTTTACTCCCTCCTTCTCTTTCTTTCTCTCTCCTTCTCTCCCTTTCTTTCTCTGAAATAAGCAATAGAATTACCTTGTATGAACAAAAAAATATAATGGGGATCAATACACACCTATAATGCAAATACTGAAATCAGCAATGAATATGTGCTCATTATAGAAACTGAATGGCTGAATTGTAGTGTGTAGGGGAAGACAAGATAGATGTAACTATTGACTTCTAAATTCCACTGTTGGATGCCAAAAGTATTCTTGGTGGTGAAGTGTGGAAAGGTCAGGAGAATACCCTACTACTGAGGGGCTTCTCAGTTGAGTGAGGTTCTCATATCATTTCAAATGACAGGAAAAAAAAATTGGGAAATATATAGCCCTGAGTTCAATTCCTGATCCAAACACGAACTAGCTGTGTGATCCTAGGCAAGTCACCTAACCTCTCTCAGACTGTAATATTAAGGTAATTTAAAGATCTTCCCTAACCCATGTGACCTAATTTGAACTTTGGCCCAGCCCACAGCTTGAGTCACATGGAAGTGATGGTGGGAGGAACTTGCCAAATAGATGCAACAGTAAAGGTGGAGTAGAGAGAGTGGGAGTTGGAAAAGAGCTGAGGCAGATCAGCTAGTTTGAGTGAGAGACTGAGGAATTTTCTTAGTGGGGCTTGTTTGTGGAGATGCCTAAAGGAGGGGATGGTTGGGGATAGCAGGGCTCCCTGCATGGGTGATGTGTATAAATTTCTTTGTCACCACAGTGGAATTGGCTTTCTGCTATCTGAATAAATATCTTAGTATCATCTTTGAGGAAAAGAGTTTGTTATATTTTGCCATTCAACCCTGGAAATACATCTGCATATTCAGAGCAGCTGTTATGGGTATCATATTGGTGATACACAGATTCAGTTTCCTCATCTATAAAATGGGAATAATAATGCATCTACTAAGTTATAAGGATCAAATGATCTAAAGCATACAAAGTACTTCAAAAAATCATACAGCTCTATATAATTGCTAAAATAATAATAATTATAATTATAATTATAATTATAATTAAATGAAGATGATAATGATGATGATAAATAGCCCACCCAAAGTCAATAGATTGGAGCAAGAAATTCAATGCACATCTCTTGCATCAATATCATCCATAATTACTAATACACTCTTCTGCCTTTCTAATGAAAAGAATAGAGAATATATGATCTAACTCTCTTCATTGCTTGTTAGCCAAACAAAGCTTTCCTCCAAAAAAATGTTACCTCTACATATATTAAGATCATATATGTTTTCTCAATAAAGAAAACACAAAGGTAACTGGTCCCCAGCTGATGCTATTTTTTTTCAATTAAGGAAACTGCAAAACCCACTGTCTTCTCAGTGTCAAGTTAGAGAAACCTTTGAACTTCACTCCTTTAATTTATCAATACTCCCAGGGATCTGTGATCTCCTTGATAAGAATATTTCCTCCCTCAATACAGATCAGAATCCAAACATGTGCTCTCATCTGGGGAAAAAAAAAATGTTTCCAAAGTTCTTTTTTGACACCCTATGATCACTTTCACATTCCAGTTACTGATGGTGGAAGTCTATTTTGACTTGATTTGAAAGATTTAGTCAAGCTCTTCATAGCATTTCTCTAATTATTTATTCTCTGGAACAGATGTTGACAAGTTGCCATTGCCTTCATGATTTTTTTACTATTATTATTATTTTTTTGCTTATGCTTGTCATGAGTATGGCAAAATAATTTATGTCTGATTTCTTTCCATAAAATGAGGAAACTCCTTTGTTTTTGTTTCCTAAGAGAACCTGAGTCATCCTTTCAATTAACTACCATTTCCTGTACTCTTCTTTTATTTTTACTAGCGTGATATTTTGAAGGCATTCTGGTGAGGGCTTTTCATCTCTCACAGGAAGGAGAAAGGAGGGGAGTCTCAGAAACACATTCAGACCTGCACTTAGCCATCAGAATCTGGGGCTCCAGTCCCATCACTGGTGACTTCCCTTTCTGAACCACTCATTGCAGATAATTTCCATTTCTTTTCTTTTGTGCCCATACTTAAGTCATTAGATACATTATTTAGGAATTCTCACTCTTCTAAGAATGCAAAAAAAAGATACCATGGATATGAAGGTTTTGATATGAAATGCAAAGTCATGAAGTTGAGTAATAATAATAGTCCATATTTGTATATAGCATTACAAATTTGAGAAGCATTTTACACATACCAACTCAGGTATCCTTTAAACAACCTTGTAATGTAAGAAGTAAAGTTATTATTATCCCTATTTTAAAGATATGGAAACAGACACTGATAGAGTAAGGAATCTATCCATGGTTTCATATCTAGTAAGGAAACTAGGTGGTATAGTGGACAAAGCACTCAACTTAGAGTCAAAAAGGCCTGAGTTTGAATTTTTCCTCAGAAGCTTATTAACAATGTGATCCTGGAAAAGTCACTTAACCTCTGTTAACTTTAGTTTCCTTATCTATAAAATGGGGCTAATCATAGTATTGGCCTTTCATCAAATGAGTTAACAACAGGTGTAAAGTGTTTCACAAAACCAAAAGTACTACATTAATGTTATTAGTGGGAGCTATTAATAGTAATAGTGATAGTGTCTAAAGCAAGATTTCAGCCTAGGTCTTAGGACTTTGAGACCTACTTGTTTTTCCATTGCTTATGTTGCCTCTAAGAAGTAATTAGAAGAATAGGAAAGGGTAAGGGGAGAGAGGAGGAGAATAGTCCATATGAGTAATATCATTCACACACAAACACACAAAAAGAAATACTCCCAAATAAGGAACTTCCACCTAAATGTGTAGGTCAACACCTTCTTGACAATTTACAGGATTAGAAAACTGCCTAAGGCATTTAAAGGGTTAATTGATGTAGTCAGGTTCACACATCCAATATGTGTCACATATGTGTAATTTAATGCTGGCCTTCCTTAAGGCAATACCAACTCTGTAGCCACTATATCATATAGCCTCTCACTTTGATTTTTTTAATCCTAGCTACCTTGGTTCCCTCAAGTCTTCACTCTATAAGCAGCATTCATAAACTTACTTTCTATTCCTGCTTCAGAGACTGTAGACTACAATGGAACATCCACTGTCATAGACAACATAAGGCGTGGTTCATACCTTCAGATTTGATGTTGTTGAGGGGTACAATCAGGAATAAGTAAGAACCATCTGAAAACTCGCTAAAAGAAGCAGTTGTAAATTTTCAGTGTGAGAACTTATACCTTGGAAGTCAGCAAACACTATAAATTAAAACCTGATTTATTTTTTGTTCATTTTTATATATAAGAAAATTGTGGAGAAAATATTAATAACATAAACTAAACTAAAAATGAGTCACAGGCATCTTTGTTTTCTCAGGAAGCTGATTGTTAAACATTTACCACCACACTACTAGGTACAATATAATGCATTGTGATTACAATTTAATCTAATGGAGCATAATATAGTACAATATTACACAAAACTATTTAATAAAATCTAATATAGCGCAAGATAATGCAACACAATATAATACAATATGATAAGCATTTATTAAACACCTATTTAGTAGAAGGCACCATTGTAAGCACTAGCTATAATTTTTATAAACAAGTAAAAATGGTTCTTGCCCTCAAGAAGCTTAAATTCTACTGTGGTAACCTGTAGATTTTAGATGATTATTTGAGAAATTATTATTTGGTTATTTAGTTATTTGCCAATAACTAAAAGAATCAAGAAAGAATTCCCAGTAGAATGCCCATTCTTTTTGTGTGTTCATGTTCCCATGATGACACCTTTCCTCAAAGCTCTTCAGCATAACAGCTCATCCTATAGTTCCCATTGAAACTGGAGTTGAATGGAAACCATTCACTACTTCATTCATTGGCCAGATGATAGTAAGATTCAGTGCTAGAATAGGCCTTATAGGTAATCACTCTAGATTTAGAGATGTGTAAACTGAAATTCAGAGAGAGTAAGCAACTTGCCCAACGTCACATGGGAGGAGAAAGAGCTGGAACTCAAAGCCAAGTTTTCCAACCTCCAAACACAATGTTCTCTTATCTCTACAACAATTCCTTTGTGAGTTTAGGGGGCTAAAAGATGAAGACCTCACACTGGATCCAAGGGTCTGCTTTCTATCCTCCAATTTCTCCTCACTGATAAATAATGGATAATGAGGAGCTGCACTATTACATGCATTAAACATTTGGCATAAAGCTCCAGGACAGCTGGAAACAGCTAGTATGGGGTTCAGCTCAGCATGAAATCTGCAGTGGCTTAGAGGGAGTCCCTTTGGAATGGTGTTCAGTGCTGCCAAGTTCATTACCAGGAAAAAAAATACTTCCCCTCTTGCAGACTCATTTATAAAATGAGGGGATTGTACTGTATGATCTCGAACACCCTCTCCAGCTCTAATATTCCATATCAGAATATTTTATGTTGTAAAGAACCTTGCAGCTCTAAATCTCTGTATTGTAAAGTCTCTTCAACCTTCAATATTGTATGTTTGAACGTTTTATGATCAAAGGCCCTTTCCTGGCAAAACATTTTATGTTCTAACATTCTAAAGTCTTCTTTTGTTCCAGTATTCTATACTAAGGACTTTTTAACACCTAACAGTCTATATTCAGGTATTCTGTGTTCAAAAAGTCTCTTCTAGAGTGAAAAATTGATATTTTAAGGTTCTTTCTAGTTCTGGAATTCTATATTCAGTGTTTTAAAATTCCAGTTCTAAGATCTTATTCAGACCAAATATTACTGTGTCATAAGGCAGCAGAAAGAAGCAATTGCAATTTTTATAACAAGACGGAAGACCAAAATATTGAGGAAGCATAGATAAGACTTTCATCTATTTTTTAGAGCACAAGGCCTGTAAGTATGTTTCTTTTTTAAAGAAGAGATGGGGGAAAATATTATTTAAAAATAAAAGGAGAGAGATTCATTCATTAACATCCTACTATGTGCTAGATATTTTACTAGTTCCTAGAGACACAAAACCAGAAATTAAACACTGCCCCCAAGAAGCTAACATCATATTTGAGGGAAATGGCATTTATGTTGATAAATAAATACAAAAATATACAAAATTTCAATTGATCAATTGCACAATGCAATTCTGTGCATCTAGCTCTTGGAGCAAAATGGAGTAAAGGTTGACATGCTGGACTTGGAGTGAGGAAGAACTATTCAAATCTTCCCTAAGTTACTATAGAACAACCATACTTCTCCCTCCCCCCCCACAACATTTTCCCCCTATAGATTATGAGATTTAAACCTGGCAGTATTGTTAAGTGTTATCTCTTCTTGACATCTCATTTTCCAAAGAAAGGAAACTGAGGCCTAAAGAGAGAAAAGTTATTTTCTTCAGATCACACAAGCAATAGGAGTAAGGCTAGGACTGGGACCAGATGTAGGCTACATAGTACAGTGCATAGGATTTGGAGCCAGAGAACATATTTTTACATCTCAGTTCTGCTTCCTACTTCTATGGCTCTTGGTGGATTCTTTTAACTCTTGGGGTCTCAATTTATTCTTAATAAAAATAACAGTTCCCCCCAAACAAACAAACATACACATGCTCCCTCATGTTTGTGACTCTGGGAGAGTCATTTAAAATCTCTGGACTTCAGTTTCTTCCTCTGGAAAATTATGGGGCTGGATTCAAGGTCTCTGAGGGTCTTTCATGCTCAAAAATCTGTGATCTACCCCAGTCTTATAAGGAAGATTCCATTTGTTTAAAAAAAAAAACAAAACACTTCAATTGTTTCCTTCAGGTTCACTATTAAGACCTCTCCATCTCTGATAAAGCAAATTTCTTTGCTTATTATTATGTCCTGAATGCTACATATTTTTTCTCTTAAACTTTCAAAATTTACTTGCCCCAATTTTGGGTTTCTAGAGGACTTTACCTGGCTTATTTTTCTGCTTCATAATGCCAGTGCTAAGGTGTTATGATCATTTACCCCCTTGATTCCCATCAATTCTTTTAAAACAGATATTTTCTCCTTACTGGTCACAATCAGGGCCAGAATAATAGTTATACTAGTTCATCTTTTAAAGGATGAAGCCATCATGTTGACAAGTCAAATGCTTCTCAAGATGTTCTACTTTCAGGAGAGAGAGGGAGAGAGGGAGAAATGGAGAGGGACAGGGAGAGATGAGGGAGAGAAGAAGAGAGAGGAAGAGGGAAAGGGAATAGAGGAAAGAGAGAGGAAGGGGAGGAGAAGCTTCAGTGGATGTCTGAATAGTTGATAGTCCCCATCATTTTAAAAATCATTTTCCCATTCCAGGTTTGCATTATTCTTCCCAAACTTGTCTATTTCACCTTTCTGTCCAGGTAGTCTGGGTAATAATTCCTGTAATAGAAGAATAATCAGATGCTAAAAAAAATATCCATCTCAATCAGAAAGGTGACCAATGCTGTTTCACTGGCTACCTTGCTAATAACTTTTCTGTGAGGACAGAAAGTTCTCTATAGTTTGTTGCATTTGCACAGTTTCTGAAAACTATGAGTTGTCCCTGTACAATTAGTCAGGCTTAATGAGAGACTATCAGTGCATTTTATGGAAGTTTGTGAAATGGGGGCACTGTAAAATGTCATGTCACATTTCTTGCAACTCTGGGAAATGTCATTCAGTGAATCATCCTGGCAAATTCATTATTGCCCTCAATAAAGTCTCTGTATAGTGAGAGGAAGAGCAGAGTTAGAGACACTGGCTGGACACAGGTCACAGAACAGAAAACAGCCAAGAGGAATGGCAGAAGTTGAGTTTTTCACTTACAGTCTGCCTTCAGAGAAAATAATACTTGCCCTCTCTTGGGTGTATTTATGTTTTAAAAGAGGATACTTGAAATGGATAATATTCACCCCAAGGAAATAAATCTCAAATTGTGGAATATCTGGCAGAAGAACAGATAATAAAAGGGCTTTTTAGGGCTCCAAAATGTTGTTCATTACTTTTAACACTCCATCTTATGGATGAACCCATGGATAATTCGATGCATTTTAATTCAACAAAAATTTATTAAATGCCTACTATGCATAAGATCCTGTTCAAAACCCTATATAACAAAGATTATGAGAGAGAGAGAGAGACAAAGAAGGAGAGAGAGAGAGAGACAAAGAAGTTGAGAGAGAGAGAGAGAGAGAGAGAGACAGAGAGACAGAGAGACAGAGAGAAGGAGAGAGAGAGAGAGAGAGACAGAGAGACAGAGACAGAGACAGAGAGAGAGAGACAGAGA
>CM053581.1:54432910-54479026 GCA_028627135.1 Pseudochirops cupreus
GAGACAGAGACAGAGAGACAGAGACAGAGACAGAGAGAGAGAGAGAGAAGAGAAGGGGAGAGAGAGACAGAGACAGAGAGACAGAGACAGAGAGACAGAGAGACAGAGACAGAGAAACAGAGAAACAGAGAGGCAGAGAGACAGAGAGAGACAGAGAGACAGAGAGAGACAGAGACAGAGAGAGAGCACCGTCTAGGAATCTTACATTCTACTGGAGGCATACAACATATAAATAGATAAATACATGCAAATCCTGTAAAACAACAATACAGGGAATGATATCAAGATGAAGAGAGCATTAACAACTCAAGTCAGGGGAGGCTTCCTGAAGGAGCTGATAACTGAACTGTATGATGAAAACTAGGGATTCCATAAAGCAGATAGGAAACAAGAGTATATTGTAGGCATGGGGTGGGGGGCATCTTCCCAACTAAGTGATCCAATGGATTGAGTGCTGGGCCTATCCGTGTTCAAATTCACCTTCAGACATTTACTAGCTCTGTGACTTTGGACAAGTCACTTAACCCCTTTGGCTCAGTTTGGATAAAATGGGGTTACTAATAGCATCTACCTCCCAGGGTTTGGGTTGAGGATCAAATGAGATAATATTTGGAGAGTGCCTAGCACAGTTCCTGGCCCACAGTGGGTGCTTATATAAATACTATTATTATTAACTTTTAGTTTTATAATGACTAGTATTTATATAGAATTTTAATGTTTTACAAAGCATATTAAATATGTTAACATATTTGATCCCCACAACAACCCTATAAGGTTTTTGAGTTACTAGCTATTTTTTTTTCTTTTTGGAGGGGGGAGGGCAGGGAAATTGGGGTTAAGTGACTTGCCCAAGGTCACACGGCTAGTAAGTGTTAAGTGTCTGAGGCCAGATTTGAACTCAGGTCCTCCTGACTCCAGGGCCAGTGCTCTATTCACTGCACCACCTACATGACCAGATACTAGCTATTTTAATCCTATCTCACAGATGAGAAAACTGAGGCAGAGCAGTTATTTGACTTACCTAGGTCACACAAATAATGTCTGAGGCAGGATTTGAACTTCCTGACTCCAACTCCCACACTCTATCTTCTGTGGCACCTAGATACCCATTTACAATAGGAATGTTCAATGGACAATGGGGCAATAGGAATTCCGTAATTGTAGTGTTAGAATTTTTCATATTCATATCCTATTATGTGTTTTATGTCCCTCAAAATCTACTTATTAGGGCTTATTCCAACAGAGACACATGCTTTTTTCTTCCCCACTTTTTAGGGGCCCTTGCCCAAGCTTGCTAGAATGATTGCTTCAGTACCCATCGATATGACTTGGACACTGACTTATGGCTGTTGTTTGGCTGATACCAATGGACATATCCAGTATTTTATCCCAGAAGACAGTAATTTCATTTGAATGTTATCTATTCCTGGATGTTATTATTACATGGTATGCATTTGTTTGGTTTTTAAATTTTGTTATTGCTAATCCTAATCCTTATGAGGCTCATAGAGACTTTTCCTAAACAAATGGCTTATAGTTTCATGATACTTAGAGCAAGAAAGAACTTAAAGGGGTACCTAGTACAACCTCTTCATTTTACAGATGAGGAAAATGAGACTCAAAGAGATTTTCCGAAGATCTTATAAGCGGTATATAATACAGTCAAGGTTCAAATCCAACACCTCTTTATCCAAATCCAATGCTCCTTTATCTTGTATCACACCGATTCTGAGGTTCAGAACTTGAGATGTGTTTTTTTTTTCTCTTTTCAAGAGAGATTATCTTTGGGAAGAAGACAGCGGTCTTACATTTTTGGGCCATTGTGTAAGTTGTAAATGACATAGCACAATTTGTTGGTGAGAAGCATCTTAGGGATGAAAGGCTCCAATTTCCTAAGGAACAGAGAAAATAATTTACCAACAACATCTTGCATTCACATGCAGAACAACTCTGAATAATTATAATAGAAATACATCCCCAGATTTCATTTTATTTTTTGAATGGAATTATACACACACACACACACACTTTAACATAGCTTGAAATTTTAGGTGCATTAAAGATTAGTTGTATTCATTGAGCATAAGAGGCCAAAGGAAATTCTGGCTTCCCTCAGGGTGGATATGATGGTATCAGACTGTTTGCCTAACTCATATTTCACACTGACCTGATTCTCTTGAACTGGATGGAAAGGACAAGGTGAGTAAGTTGACCTTTGATGTCTTTTGACTTACTTCTTTCAGGTGTCGCGGTGTTGTTTTTTGAGCTTTGCAAAATATCATGGTCAAAGTCAAGGGGCAGCTATAAAATCTATCCATTTGAATTAAAGAGTTACAATAGTCAAAGGGCAAAAGAGACTGAGTTTCACAGGCTAAACTCAATCATTCTGTCCATACTATCTTTGCACCGGACGTACTTAAGGAAGATCCATTTAATATGACCTTATGATATTAGTCATTGATGACACTCCTGGCTAGAGACTGATAAAGAGTCTTTTAGAAAAGAATTGTGCTAATGGAAAATGGCAAAGTCAGCATGATGTAAAAAATGACACTTCCTATTTTTATCGCCTTCTTTCTTCCTATGAGCTTCTTAGCCTGGCGTTCAAGGCCCTTTAAAATCTGGAGCTTTCTCAAAGTGACCTTTCCAGGTTATTTTCTCCCCTCTTTTCCTTCAGCTATGGTATGTTCCAACCAACATGAATATTCATCATCACTTAAAAATGCTCTAAATTTCCTACCTTTGTTTTTCTTTCTTCCTTTGTTTAGGTTATTACTGTTATAAGAATTATATTTTACCTCACTTCTTTAGCAAATGAGGGTGGTGAATGGATGGTCTGTAAGTGCCCTTCTGGCTCCAAATATTACAATCCTGTGAAATAAAATCAATGTGTTCTCTCCCTCTCTCTCTCTCTCTCTCTCTCTCTCTCTCTCTCTCTCTCTCTCTCTCTCTCTCTTTCTCTCTCTTTCCTATTAGGTAATAGAGAAGAACTCAGTACATGTAAAATGACTACATAATAGGGATTTGAGAACTGACCATCACACAGAGGTTTGTAGTTCACAAAGGCAGTCTTGGGACCCATTTGGGACTGTGGTGATCTTGCAGCTGGAAGGCAGACTTAGGTCATACCTGGAAGTACTTAAAGAGACACAGATGGTCTATGAAAGGACAGATTCAGAGGAAGGAATGAAGACAAAAAGAGATGTACCCCATCAGTAGCTGTGGAGAAAATCTTGAGCCCTGCCAAGGGCTTAACTTGGAAAAAGAAGCTAAGAGGAAATGGAGCTGTTGTAGAAAAGGGGAAAATGAAGCAGTCATTGAGCCCTGCAGGCTTTTCTGAACAACTGACTAAGGCTGATGCTCTAAGTGATGGGGATCTTTTCCAGGAATGAAGAAAGTTATATCTGAAAAGTGTATTTTTTCCTCAAGTTCCTTTTCATGTTTCTGTCTAGTGAAAGACACAATAAAATACTCAGCTTTTCAATCTCAATATATCATGAGAACTCATTTTTCTCTTAAACATAAAGAGTGAGGGGTTATCTAAATCTAAATTTAAAAAATACTAAATTAGAGCAGAAAATAAAGCTTTTGTCTAAAACTTGGGAATTTTCCTAATTAGGGACTTTGAACTGATGTGATTGTATTAATCATTTTTTTCTGTAATAAATACCATAAAACAAAGTAACTCAATGAGTCTTAGGACCACCATATTACCCTGAAAAAAAGTCTTTTAACAAATGTTTGTTGTTCAGTCATTTTTCAGTCATGTCTGACTCTTCATGACTCTGGGGTTTTCTTGGCAAAGATATCAGAGTGGTTTGCCATTTTATATAGTACTTAATTAAATCTCCAGATAGAAAGGGAATGGGAAGGAGAAGGCAGTGACTAGGGAAAAGATTATACCTTAAATAACTTCCTCTGCCTGAAAGGAGAAAAAAAAAAGGATAGGAAAGCCATTGGAACGATTCCTCTCTGCTTCAATCCAGTGGAAAGATGGTACCAAGTGGACAGCTCTGTGACTTCCAGAGTGACACAGTTCTTTCTAGGCTCCTGACTTACAGAGAGACAGGGAACTGACTCTGAGACTTGTTCCTTAGCTCTTAGGCCCCTCCATCTTTTCCCTCCATCTGTCCTGTGACAAACTCTATGTGTCCCTAGAAGAACTCCTGGGCATGATTGAAGCCTGCCTTTTGGCTCTAAGAGGAATATAGTCCCAGATGGCCTTCAGGTATGAGAAAGTTTGGCCCTATTAGATCTAGTATATTGGCCAGTTCTTAAACCTCTATTATACCTTTCTTAAAGATATTCAACTTCTTCCATTGTGAGTTCTATAAATGTTCCTGTCCTCAGTGATTTTTCCTTTGTCTTTACTAAAGAGGTTTGGTGATGAATGAAAAGCCTTTGGGCAAATGTCCTTTTCAATTCACCATTGGGCAGGAAGAGGGGTGGTGCTAAACTTGTATACTTCCATCTTCCGACTCTGGAGGTGATACAGGGACTGAAGTAGGATGGCGGACTGGGGAACTGGCATACTGGGTACATTGATAATTGCCTAGTTTGATTTATTTCTACTATTCTAAAAAAAGTGTATAGCAGTGTGTACATCTGTATAAACATACAGGGATGGGCTGCTAAATATTTGACAACCTGCTCTCTAAAAAAAAAGTGTGGCATATTTTTACATTTAATCAGCATTAATAATATTATTTCCATCATTTTCTTACATCTAAACAGTCAACTAAATAATAAGTCAAGTCCCAATTTGCAAATTTGCTTATTTCTGAGATGTAAATATTTATGCTGAAAATTAAAAAAAACTGGCTCTTGAAAGTATATATGAACTGGCTCCAACACACCCCTGGATAAGTGTATGCAAAGGCATATGTGTGCACACACCCATCCATGTATGCATGGAGATGGATGGATAGATGAATGGACAGACGGATGGATGGATGGGTAGATGGATAGGTAGATGGATAGGTGGATAGGTAGATAGATGGATAGATAGATGGATAGGTATACAGATGTATAGGTACATGGGTAGATAGACAGATGGATGGATGGACGGATGGATGGATAGATAGACAGATAGACAGATAGATAGATAGATATACAGATGGGTAGATGGATAGATAGGTAGACAGATGCATAGGTATAGAGATGGATAGGTAGATGAATAGGTATACAGATGTATAGGTAGATGGGTAGATAGATAGATAGATAGATAGATAGATATACAGATGGGTAAATGGGTAGATAGACTGATAGATATACAGATAGATAGACAGACAGACAGACAGATAGATATGGATATAAGTGTCATGTCTTTGTCAGTACTTTAAGGAAAATAGTGCCAAGTAAAGGGACAAAAGGAAGAGGAGTTAATAGGATGGGAGCTAGGACATTTATCTTATTGGTAGAAGCACTAATACATACCCTAGACATTGACGAATGATGACATCACCTACAAAGAACAAAGGGATGAGTCACTGCTTGCCACTTTATGACCAAGAGAGTTATAGAAGAAACTTTGAAATTATCCGCAGGCAGTCTTCTGGTATTGGACACACATACAGAAGAAGGGACTGAGCCCTTGTTTGAAGGCTACATGTCCTAGCTACTGAAAAGGACCAGGTACTTAGAACTGTACTCTCTGTAATCAATCAAACATTTATTAACCACCTACTATGTGTCAGGCACTATCCCAAGTGATATCATATGAGTAAGAGGCATACTGGTTACACTGATAATTTCCTAGTTTGTTTGATTATTTACTTTTAACATAACAAATGTTTCAAAATCCCTCATGATTTTGGTTATACAGGTATCTTTGATAGAGAAAATGACAAAAAAGCCACTATAAACTCAGTAATACTTTTTGAATGAAGTTGTATTCTCATTAATCAAATCTATATACATTTAAAAATAATCCTCTATATTATTCATGAGAAATTCAGTTAACAGAAGTAATGCTCACTTATTATACTGAGTCATGCTGCATATTTTTAGAAAGCTAAATAAAGATAAAAATGACAATTATTGGTGTACATATAGATCTGTGCATGTTTTGTAATAAATCTCCGGCCCTCCAGTTGTCTGTGCTACAAAGACTGATAATCACTGGACGAGATACCCCTTGAGACCTCTCCCATCTTTAGCCTATGTTCCATTTTATTAAAATCTCTCTCTTCCAGGTTTAACTATCCTATTCCCTAAGCTCTGAATGCTCTAACATTCTATGCCCTATGTTCTAAGGTCTCTTCTAGCTATAATATTCTGTGTTTTAGGGGTTCTTTCATTTCTGACCTTCACTTAACCTGCATCAGTCTTAATTTCTTCATCTCCTAAAGAGGAAATTTGGACAATATAATCTACAATTCTCTTCCTGTTATAAAGTCAAGGCAGACCCTCTTGGGGGGAGGGAGGTTTTTGGGGAAAACGTTTTATGAGTATTTTCTTCATCAGTAAGCAATGGAATGCCAGGGCATTAAAATCTTAAAAAAAAAAATTACAACAACAACAACAAAATTGCTTAACACAGATGACCAATCCTTTCACTGAATTAAAGCACAATTAGGCATAAAGTTCTGTGTGTGTGTGTGTGTGTGTGTGTGTGTGTGTGTGTGTGTGAATTTTCACTGAACTTGATGGTTTGACAAAAATTTTAATTGAAACTAAAAATAAATCCATAGTCCTCTTTCTCATATCTCTCTGTGGTATTCTCACTGAATATTCCCTCCTCTACTAGACCAATGAATATGGGAATTATGTGAAGGCAATTTTATCATTGATTTTTTATTAGAAGTAATGTTTCTTGTTTGAACAGCAAACTCTGGAGGGGGTCATGAGTTTCTAGGGTCCACTGGGTAATTAAGACCAAGGTTATAAAAGTGTGAAGTTGCTTACCCCTACTTTGTGATCCTGGTGATGACCATCCATTACTAACCCAGTGAAGGCCAACTTCATAGCTTTTTTTTCTCTTTTTATTTTATGTTGTTGTCACTTCTAATTTTAGCAATTTGCAGTCAACAGTAATCAAAACTTAGTTTACATAAAGTGAAAAATTTAGTATTACTTGCTGTTTCACTAAGAGCTAAAGTCATTTGATGAATGAGGATAAAAGCAACATTATCCGAGTAGCCGATGCAAAGCAGAGGGGGAAGGAAGGAAGGAAGGAAGGAAGGAAGGAAGGAAGGAAGCAAGGAAGGAAGGAAGGAAGGAAGGAAAGAAGGAAAGAAGGAAGGAAGGAAGGAAGGAAGGGAAGAAGGAAGAAAGGAAGGAAGGAAAAGAAAGGAAAAAAAAGAAGGCAGCTAGATGGCACAGTGAATAGAGCACTGGCCCTGGAGTCAGGAGGACCTGAGTACAAATCTGCCCTCAGATACTTAACACTTACTAGCCATGTGACCTTGGGCAAGTCACTTAACCCCAATTGTCCTGCCTTCCCCCCTCTAAAAAGAAAAAACAAAGAGGAAGGAAGAAAAAAGAAAGGAAAACATATATGAATATACCCATGCATACATAAATGCACATATCATTATAGAAATTTTAAATTCATTAATACATGTAATTAATGATTATTATTATCTTCACTTTATAGCTTGCATGTATGTAGCTGTCGGTATCCTAACCTCTTCATGAGTTCTTTGATAACTGGAACCAAATTTTTAGCTTTCTTTGTATCCTCAGTACTCATCACAGTACCTGGTACAATTAATCAATCAATATTTATTAAGCATTTATTTTATGCTAGGCACTGTGCTAAGTGCCAAGGATACACAAAAAAAAAAAAAGCAAAAGACAGTCCTTGCCCATAAAGAGTTCACAGTCTAATGGCAGAAACAATATAGAAAACACTTGATAAATGCTTATTGACTGACTCATTGCCTTTCCTCTAATCCTTCCTGAAGCTCACTGTCTTATCTCAGGAGAACCTTGAATTTGAAGCATACGTTCAAATTTATTAGGTCATCAGCATTGATTTGGGGTAATATGTGTTGTTAATGATAGACCTACAATGTATCCAGTGTGACCTTTTTTAATGTTCTTCCATATCAACCTCAGACACTCGATACTAACTAGCTGTGTGATCCTGGGCGAGTCACTTAACCCTAATTGCCTCACCAAAGCAGGCAAACAACTACAACAAACACAATCTCTACTCTGCAACTTATTACCTTGAGGACCCAGGTGGAATTCCCTCACCTCTCTAGTTCTCTGACATCCATTCAAGATCTGAAACTAAAATTCTTTGATCCTAAGTCAGTTGAACTTTGGGCCATCTATAAAATAAGGGGATTGGTTTAGATCTTGGGTTCTCAATGTGGACCGTTTGGATTGCTATCTACCATGTGGATACATTTCAAGGTACTCTGTGAACTTAGATGAAAAAACACGCACACAGATTTTACTTACCTTAGGTTCCCTTTGAATATCTATGTATTTTATTTTATGCTTTAAAAAAACAGGACTCTGATAGGGGATACATGGATTTCACAAGGCTGCTAAAGTTGTTCATGAAGCATAAAACAAAACAAAACAGAGAAAAGGTTAAGAATCCCTAGTACAAATGGTTTCTAATGTTCTTTTTGCTTCTAATATTCCATATCCCAACATTCTCTGTTCTTAGATCCTTTGAAGCTTTGTTGTTACGTATTTCAAATGTGTCCTTCTAAAGGTCCTTTCAGATACGACATTCTGCGTTACAAGGTCACTTCTACCTGTGACATTCTTTGATTCTATGAATTCATGAAAACTAGAATTAAGTTATAAAATTAAAGCTAGACACTGGAACTAGCTGTTGCCTGGACAATGAAGCTGCCTATTTTCAATGAGGGAAACAAGCTGCAAGAGTTTGATTTATTATTAATGGTGATAATTAATAATATTATTTATAAAGGGCCTTCTCCTGCAGCTCTCAGCACACTACACAGATTAAAAAATCATGAAATAAATATGAAAAAAAAGATGAAATATTGAAAGGCTCAAGGAGGTAACTCAATGTCTCCCACAAGGGGAGCAATACTGAGCCAGGGAGGGATGAAGTCTGAAAGGTGAACAGTCAACAGCATAGGCTCTTCCTTCAACTGAGCCATTGGGTAACTGAAGGAGAGTGACAGTAAGTTTTTTTGTTTTGTTTTGTTTTTTTCCTTTATCATAGGAATATAAAGTAACTGGGCTGTAAAAGAAACATCCTAAAGCACATGTTGTATTTCATCCTCTGCTCCAGATATACTGGCTTCTCAATATATCTTCCATAATGTAATCTAGCCTCACCTCTATTTTGGAATATTAATACACAATAGGATTTGTCCTTAGGCCAAATAAATTTTGAGTCCTAAAACCAGGATGCCCTTGATTCCTTGCAGTTTAAATAAGTAAAGTATTTACACCACCTCTTCTCTCTCTCTCTCTCTCTCTCTCTCTCTCTCTCTCTCTCTCTCTCTGTCTGTCTCTTTTTTAAATGGAGAAAATTCAGACTGGGCAAGGGACTTACCTAGCGTCACACTGCCTAATGTCAGCAATTGTGTCATAGCCTGGATGATGTTAGATATTTCATCATTTAGGAATGACCTTAAGCATAAGAAAATGGAGTAAATTTTAAACAATGAACATAGAAATAAAAGGCACAGACTTTAATCCTAGTTCTGCTGTTAAATGACCACGTAAATTTCAGCCTTAGTTTCTTCATCTGCAAAATGGGGATAATAGCACTTGTACATTACAGTATTATGGAATAGGAGGTATTTTAAAAACTTTAATATAGTTATAGAAACTTGAGTTCATATTATTGTCATTATTATTGTCTGCATATTTCAAAAAACACAGGAATAGAGGGGATGGAATAAGTGATTAAAAGGAGATGGTGTGACCCTGAGAAATTCACTTACGTTTCAATGTTCTCCTTAGGCTTATAATTGACAGACATTCTCAGTAGGGATTTAAATTTTAGGTCTTTATTTACCAACATGATCCTCATTGTTAAGATACATAGGAACTCGTTTCCAAGAGGTTTCGTTTTATTATGGTTTCTGGTATTTATTGAATCAAATGTTTTATTCCTTTTCCTTAATTTTAAGTATCACTACCAAATATGCCAGCTACTTCTGCTTTTTGAAAGCATGCTCTTCCATCGAAACCCAGCTGAAAAGACTCTTCCGCCCTAACTCCTATCCACACACACACACACACACACACACACACACACACACACACACACACAATTCCAAAGTAGAAATGCATTTTCCTTGGACTTCCCATAGCACTTGGAACATAGGTTGATTTCAATTGCATATCTATTTGGTTATGTACTACATTACCCTCCTGAGCTGGAAGGACGAAACATATGTCTTATTCATCTCTGTATTAACCTAATGCAGTGCTCTGTACACATTAGACATTTTTCACCTCTTTCTTAAGGATTTATAATCAAATTAACATTATCTTTGTTATTGTGAAGGGCATGGTAGTCTATGCTTCTACAAAGAATCCCTGTATTTCTTATCTTGAGGTGGCCTAGGCAAAAGTTTTCTTCTCTGACTACAATTATTTGCACCTTAATATATCCCCATGTTATCCCTGTCCCTCAGATGTCCTTATCCCACTCTTTCCAAACCTTCTTTTTCTTTAGGTGCTGGGCCCTCTCTCATGTATATCCCTTTACAAGGTTATACCATGATAAGTATTTGCACTGAGAGACAATGTGGTGCCTAATGATAGTAGGCTAGCCTGAGCTAGTGAACTGCTTTTGAAACATGGAGCCACTTAACTCTTCAGTGCCCAAGACAATTCTGTAAAGCAATGTTCTAGACAAACTACTGGTATAAATAAGGAGAAGGAATTTCTTTGCAAGTAGTTCTTCAAATAGATCATTTCAAAGAGTACCAATCTTGCCTCTCCCTCTTTTCCCCAAAATGTGTTCACTGCCTACAGGAAAAAAAAGAAAAATGAATAAATAAATAGTCACATGCATATACAATGCAAAAGCAACTTAGCACTGATTTCACTTAGTTTATTGCTGTTGCTGTTTTTAACAGATTAATGTTCAGCCTGTATACTTAAAATTAGGGAAAAGGAATAAAACATTTTATTCAATAAATACCAGAAACAATAATAAAAATAAAAGAAACCTCTTGGAAATGAGTTCCTATGTATCTTAACAATGAGGATCATGTTGGTAGATAAAGACCTAATACTCAAATCCCTACTGAGAGTGTCTGTAACTTATAAGCCTAAGGAGTACACTGAAACTTAAGTGAGGGTCATACCACTAGTTAAGGGTTGAAAAACCAAGTGGAATCCAAATTTAACAACTCAAAGTGTTGTTCTTTCCTCTGTACCACACTGTTTCATGTATGTATGTACACTTTGGGATCATCTGCCTGACATGGGAGACATTGGCAAAGGAGCACCCAGTGTGGTATGCCCGCATCAAAGAAAGCACTGTGTGCTATGAGCAAAGCAGAATTGCAGTAGCTCGAAAGAAAGATGAGATACACAAATGTAGAGACATTTCCCCTCCAAATGTTCATATGGGCTGTTTATGCCTGACCTCTAATAGAGTGTTCTGAGCTTATATTGGTTTAATCAGTCACATTTGGAAAAATTGTGCCTTGATTCCAGCATAGTGATGTCATTTAGGTCCTCTTCAAGAAAGGACAATGATCAGCCAACAGAGTACAAGTTATGACAATGGTCCTAGAGACTTTACTTTGGATACTATGTGGAAGGGAATAAACATATATATATATATATATCATATCTACTATGTCCCAGGCTCTGTGCTCAGCACTTCAAATATCATCACAGACGATCTGTAGGGGCCAAGAAGTTGGACTCAGGAGGGCACCAAATGGTGAGAAGAAAGTGGATTTCCTTTCTGAATTGAAATTCAAGTTCATAAATTATTTATCTATCTCTCTAGACAATACATTCATACACACATAAATATACATACATATATATGTACATGTGTGGATTGGGTGCATGATTTATGCATTTGTGGATATATATATATATACATATCAACATGTGTATATATATATATATATGCACATGTATTTATGTATAACATGCATACACACACACACACACACACACACACACACACACACACTTATACAAAGAGAGAGCCTGAGCACAGTGTGGATCCTCCATTCTTCCTCTCTGGGTTGGTTTGTGTCCCCAAATTCTATTTCAGGGCTTTAGGAATAACTGATATATGTAGGATTATACTCCTATTACTAGCCACTCTAGGTCCTGAGTCCACATTGATGTACTTACTATCTACAAAAAAACAAACAAACAAAAAACCTAGTCATAATAATACCATGAACTCAAATATAGAACATTTATTGAATGATAAACAGAAGCAATAATAATCATAAAAATTATTAAATACAAAACAAAAGAAATAATATTCATATTCTAATTGGGAATTAATAAAAATGGGTCCTATTCTTCCACCAATGAACACAGTATCTGTATGTGTGTGTGTGTGTGTGTGTGTGTGTGTGTGTGTGTGTGTGATAGAGAGAGAGAGAGAGAGAGAGAGAGAGAGAGAGAGAGAGAGAGAGAGAGAAGGAGAGAAAGAGAAAGGAAGGGAGGGAAAGAGAACACCTAAGCTTAAAGAAATCTAGTAGAGAGGCACAAAAAGTGAGTAAATCCTTTTTTTTTTTTTATTTTTCCCCTGGGTCAATCTTCAAATCTAGCCTTCAGGCTTTGATGACCTTGATCTTCTCTGGAAGAATCTGTACCAAACTAAGGGCAAGTAACAAATAATATGTGGAATGCTAATGTAAAGATTTTGTTAGAAGTTCTGAGACTAAGGATAAGTTTACACTGAGAAAGGAAGCTAAAGTACACTTTTTTTATAATGTATATAAAAGGGGAATGAAAAGGGGCAGAATTTGTACTGGCAATGAATGGCAGTTGATAACTGATACCAAAGCAAAGACAGAGTCACTTAATTCATCTTTTGTTTCAGTTTTTTTTTTCTCCAGACAATGGCATCTGCATCAGAAAAGATAGGACGTGAATCATCAACAGGGAACTAATAAGGAATATAACTAAGGAGAAGGCAAGAGAGTATTGAGCTACATTTGAAGAATAAATTATTTCTTCTATGAAAGACATCTTTGGATACTGAAAGAACTGGTAGTTGTAATTGATGAGCCATAACTGTAGTGAGTGAGAGAATTACCGTGGGCTATAGAGGAACAAATATTTCCATTTTCAAAAAATGGAAGAGAACAGACTCTACAAAGTATAGGACAGCAAGCTTGATTTTAATTCCTGGGGAATTCAAGAAGAGTTCATTAGAAGAATGATTAGTGCATGTCTAGAAACAAGTAGCAATGAGCCAACATGGTTTCATTTGGAACAGATCATGTCAAAACAAACTTACTTTTCTTTTTCATCAGATTTACTACATTGCTATAATAAGGAGATAAAGTAATTATAGTTTACCTTGATTTCAACAGAGCATTTTATAGAATATGTCATATGATCTTAGATTTAGATACAGAAAAGACCTTCAAAGTCACATAGTTGAATCCCAGAATTTTATAGAAAAATATATATGTGTGTATGTATGTATATGTATATATGTATATGTGTATACACACTCATACACATATATAACATACAGCAGAATCAAGATTCTATCTGAATGTCTACTGGGGAAAAATATACAGATGTGATTAGATGAAAATAAAATTAGAGGCATTTCAAGCTGGTCTGAATGACCATAGTGAAAAAAATACTTTTTAGTTTTCCATAGTCAATTCAGTAAGTCTCCAGTGGAGTTCACCGGAGAATTATGTTTGATCTTGTAGTATTTAATAATTTTTAATCAATGACTTTTATGAAAGTATAACTTGAATGCTTATTAAATTGACAGATACCAGAAAACTAGGAGGAACTGCTAATAAAATGGATGACAGAGTAAATGTTCAAAACAGATCTTGATAGGTTAGGACACTGGACTGAATCTAATAAGATGAAATTCTATAGTGATAAATGTCTTACACTTAGATTCCTAGAATGAACTTTATAAATCCTGTATGAGTGAAAACAAACAAACAAACATCTATGTCATGATTTATGGGATTACAAGCTCCATATGTGTCAACAAATACAGCAGCTAAAAAAAAAAGGAATATGATCTTGGGACTAATTAAGAGAAACCTAAATTCTGGGAGTAGGGAGTTCTTCTATATTGTGTTCTGATGAGAATACAACTAGAATAACATATTCGGTTTTGTGCATACTAATTTAGTACACACAATACCTAGTTGGAAAGAATCCAGAGAAAAGAAATCCGTATGGTGAAAGGCTTTCAATTTATATCATATGAAAATCAGATGATGGTGCAGGAGATGTTTAATACAAAGAAGAGAAGGCTTAGTGATGACATTGTTGCTTTGTTCAAGTATCTAAAGGACTACTATGTGCAAGAAGGATTTTAAAAATATTTTGTTTTACATCAGATGGTAGAAGTACTTATATAAGAGATCAGATTAACAGGAAGATTCTAGCATTAAGAGAATTTAGGGAGGCTGAGCCAAGATGGTGGCGTAAAAGCAGGGACTTGCTTGTACTTCCCACCAACCACCTCCAAATATTGGTTAAAAAAAAAGGACTCTAAACAAATTCTAGAGTTGCAGAACCCAGAAAATGTCAGCGTGAAAGACATTTCCAGTCCACCAGCCTGGAAGACCGCCAGGAAAGGTATATTGCATTGTACTGAGAGTGGAGAGCAGCATAGGCTTGCAACGGGTGTGTAGAGACTGGAGCAGGGCTCAGGGGACTAAATTGCTGGCAGCTATGGTGAATTCTGGACTCCTCAACCCACAAACACCAACAACAGTGTGGAAGGTCAATGGGGTACTCTGTGGGACCTGGATGAAAGAAAAGCATGCAGTCCGGCTCCAGTCCCAGGTCAATAGAGGTGGTGGAGGAGGTGGTAGTGAAGGTGAAAGAGGTGGCAGGAGCAGCAGCAGCAGTGACTGTTTCTGGTGCTCTGGGTCCACAGACAGGAGGAGATTCAGTGGCTGATACAAAACCCCAGAAGCCTGGGATAATACACCCATCCCCACCAACACTGGAAGCCTAGTCCTGCCTTTACAAGGAGTTAGAAAATCAAGTATTTGCCTGGGAAAATGAATAAACTGCATGAAAAAAGTCAGACTCTAGAATCTTACTTTGGTGACAAAGAAGAACAAAACATACAACCAGAAGAAGACAACAAAGTCAAAGCTCCTACATCAAAAGCCTCCAAGAAAAATATGAATTGGTCACAGACCATGGAAGAATTCAAAACTAATTTTGAAAATCAAGTAAGAGAATTAGAGGAAAAATTGGGAAGAAAAATGAGAATGATGGAAGAAAATAATGAAAAACACATCAACAGCCTCCTAAAGGATACCCAAAAAATACTGAAGAAAATAGCACCTTAAAAAATACACTAACCCAAAGTGCAAAAAGGTCCAAAAAGTCAATGAGGAAAAGAATGCCTTAAAAATCAGTATTGGTCAAATGGAAAAGAAGATCCAAAAGCTCACTGAAAAAAATAATTCCTTCAAAATTAGAATGTAGCAGGTGGAAACTAATGACTTCATGAGAAATCAACAAATTGTAAAACAGAAACAAAATTATGCAAAAATAGAAGACAATGTGAAATATCTATTTGGAAAAACCACTGACCAGAAAATAGATCCAGGAGATATAATTTAAATTTTTTTGGACTACCTGAAAGCCATGATAAAAAAGGAGCCTAGACATCATCTTTCAAGGAATTATCAAGGAAAACTGCCCTAATATTCTAGAAGCAGAGAGGAAGATAAAAATTGAGAGAATACACCAGCTGCCTCTTGAAAGAGACCCATAAAGAAAAACTCCTAGGAATAATGTAGACAAATTTCAGAGTTCCCAGGTCAAGGAGAAAATATTGCAAGGAGCCAGAATGAAACTCTTTGAATATTGTGGAAATGCAATTAGGATAACACAAGACCTAGCACCTTCTACATCAAGGAATCAAAGGGCTTGCAATATGATCTTCTGGAGGTCAGAGGAGCTAGGATTAAAACCAAGAATCACTTACCCAGAAAAAAAAATGAGTATAATGCTTCAGGGAAAAAATGGATATTCAACAAAATAGGGAACTTTTAAGCATTTTTTGATAAAAATATCAAAGCTAAATAGAAAATTTGATTTTCAAACACAACACTCAAGAGAAGCAGGAAAAGGCAAACAGGAAAGAGAAATCGTAAGGAACTTATCAAAGTTGAACTTTTTATATTCCTACATGGAAAGATGATATTTGTAATTCATGAGACCTTTCTCAGTATTAGGGTAGTTGAAGGATATAGGAAGATAGATAGATAGATAGATAGATAGATAGATAGATAGATAGATGGGTAGGTAGATAGAAGGCACAGGGTAAGTTGAATAGGAAGGGATGATATCTAAAAATAAAATTAAGTAATTAGAAGAATATATTGGAAGAAGGAGAAAAGGTGAGATATAGTGGGGTAAATTATTTCACATAAAAGAAGAAAGAAAAAGGTTTCACAATGGAGAGAAAAAGGGGTGAGGTGAGAGAGAATGAGTAAGCCTTACTTACTCTCATCAGATGTGACTTAAAGAGGGAATAACATAGACATTCAGTTGGCTATCTTACTCTACAGGATAGTAAGAGGGGAAGGAAAAATGGGGGAGGTGATAGAAGCCAGAGAATTTTACGGGAAGGAGTAGTCAGAAGCAAACATTTTGAAAGGGGACAGGGTCAAAGAAGAAAATAGAATAAGTGGGGGGCAGGATAGTATGGGAAAAATTAGTCTTTTATAACATGACTATTGTGGAAGTGTTTTGCATAACTACACATTTATAACCTATATCGAATTGCTTTCCTTCTCAATGAGGGTGGTTGTGGAGGGAAGAAGGAAGAGGATTTGTAACTCAAAGTTTTTTTTTAATGTAAAAAAATTTGTTTTTACATGCAGCTTGGGAAATAAGATATACAGGCAAGGGGGTAGAGAAATCTGTCTTGCGCTACAAGAAAATAATGGGGAAAGGGATAAGAGTGGGATCATGATAGAAGGGAGGGCAGACTGGGGAAAGGGATAATCAGAAGGCACACCATCTTGGGATAGGGAGAGGGGAGAGATGGGGAGAAAAAATGAAACTCAAAATCTTATGGAAGTGAATGTTGAAAACTAAAAATAAATATATTAATTACTTAAAAAAAAGAGAAATGAAGAAAAACTTCATAGGATCAGGACAAGATCAGAGAATGGCAAATAGGGAATGAAGGCTATCGAGATACTGAGATATGTAGCTTGTCTGGAATGAAGAAGTTTTGATGAAAATGGTGTACAGAGAAGATGGAGAAGTAAAGTGGAAATAGGTATTAGAAGGTTTTCACTGTATAATGTATGATGGACAATGAACATATTGTTTTCTTAATGATGAGGTATGTGGATAAGGTTTCTCCATCCAAAGACATAGGTGTATTCATGACCCTTAGCTCATGTTTGTTAGCAGTCATAGCATGATAAACTCTATGCTACCAATATCCCCTCCAAGGATACACACTAATGGGTCTTAGTCCCAAGCCTCCAAAAAAGAATCCCGAAGCTCCTCCCTGGTATTGTGTGAGCTCAGTTCACACGGATAAAGAAGAATTTAGTAATATTCACAAGACTCCTCTTCATGATGTAATCAGCTTCCATTTGGACACTCTTCCAGGTGCTCACATAAAGTTGAAATGTCTCATTTCTGAAAAGCAGCATTAATTAGGTTTCTAGTCTCTTCACAGATGGGCTGATTTGAGGTGTTTCTCACAGCTGCAGATCTTCACAATTCTACCCTCCCCACTGTGGTCCATCATAGAAATTTTCTTAAGTTCTCTTTCCATGCACACTACTTTGTAAACAGAATGACTGGAATTCTGGAAGAAATCTGTTTCAGGTCCTTCTCTCTGTTCTTCCGCAAAAAAGGCAAAAAGACTCAATAGATATTGGAGAAGTCTAGTTGCAATCACAAGGACTGCAGGGTAATTTAAGAAATGTGGGTCAACTTGGGAGAAATACACGTAAAATAAAACTCTGGTAAATAGAAGTGTGAGCTAACAATGTCAGAATAGGATCATTTAGGCATCAGAGTCACAGAGCTTAAACTGAAAGGGTTGAGTTATTTTAATAAGAACAGGTGGTCTATCAGCTTTCTCTTTTTGCCTCTCATATTCCAGCCCAAGGTCACATTTTTTTTTTATTATTATCATGCCATGCAATTGAATCATCTAGGGTTTGTGGTCCACTAAAACTCTACTGTTTTTCACATGAAGAAGGGACCATAGATACTTCAAAATATAGCAGTAAAAACATCTTGTTTAGTCATATTTGTTCTATCTTGCACTTGTACAATTGACTATTTTTAAACCTAGTGTGTAGGACTTGGTTCATATTCATTAAATTATTACTTATGATATTGGGCTAATTATTCTAGTTTGTCATGATCTCTTTATATTCAGATTCTGTCATCCAAAATATCTCTCCCCACATTCCATCACCTGATAGTGATTAACTCTAGAAGACCACCATGAGAGCAATTGGTAGAATTTGTCCAGAGATCATTGGAGGTTTCCAGAAGCTGACTGTACTTCTTTGAGAGGGAGCGAGTATCCCAACCACCTATGAAGGTCTTCAAAAAGAGTTTATAAAATCTCTTGTCAGAATAGAGGAAATTTCATGAATTGCAAAGATGATAATTGATGTCTCTTACAGTTCTGAATTGCCCTAATTGAAATACTCATTATACTTTGAGTGTGTTTTTGGTCCTCCTGGAATATTTGAGGCCTCCACTTAAATTAGAGAAATATGTGATGAACATACTAATCCTAACAATAGTAGGATGATTTGAAAACCAGTAACAGACCCCAACATTATGATACACTGAGGAAGGTAAAAAAAAAACTTTCATGGTGACCAATGCCACAAACTCTCAGGATTATTGTGAGGATCACATAAGAAAATATCTGTAAAGTATTTTGTAAATCTTAAAGTGCTAACTATTGTACTTACCTAAGATCTGATAATTAATGAATAATAGAAATGTGCATTTTGTTCTGATCCCTACCTCCTATAATGTCCCTCATTCTGCCATGAAATTGACCGAGATTTCCACACAAAGACCGAAAGTCACTGGGGGGAAGGGGGGGGGGGTGAAGGGAACCCTGGCAAAACATTTTGGAAGGAACAGAAAATAACCACAAATGAATATTATTTCAAAAATTAGAATGATTTTACTTTTTAATAAAGCCATAGACAAATTAATTAGGGAGAAAAATTCAAGATAAAACAGAAGGAGATTGATCAAACCTGCCATTTGATGCTAATGGACTGATTGTTCCCCTCTTTAACTCTGCTTAACAGTTACTGAAACCAACTTGCAACTGTCTTCACATGTTCTTCAGAGAAGACAAAGAAAACATAGGTTACCATGTCTGAGGAACCAAAAGTAGCCAGTCATTGAAGCAGGAAAGAATTTCATGTCTAACTCTTCGCTCCTGAACATAGCAGAACACAACATTGAATTAGATTTCTGTTTCATCAAGGTTGGTGAGGTATTATGACTTACACACCTCACTCAGTATCACAAAGTTCATGGATGCTACGAGATAAGAAAAGCAATGAAAACACACACTAAAATATTTTATATTTACAAGGCAGTTTTCTTTTCAGGAATGCTTTTGGTCACCTCAAGGGATCATGGGCTTTTAGAGCTAAAAAGGACTGTACATGGAACATAAAATGTTAAAGTTTAAAGGAATCTTGAAAATCAGCCAATTCAATCTATCCATTTTCCTTAAGTGAGAAAAATGTGACCCAGAAAGAAGAATGATTTGATTGGCCAGTGGATAGAACCCTGGACTTGGAGGTGGGAAGACCTGAATTCAAATATGACCTCAGACACTTGCTAGCTTGTGTGACACTGGGCAAGTCACTTCTGCTTTGCTTGCCACAGTTTCCTTATCTGTAAAATTGTGTTAATGATAGCACCAATCTCCCTCCAGGGTGGTTGTGAATATTAGATATGTTAATATCTGCAAAATATTTCAAAAACCCTTAAGTACTCTATAAATGGTAATTATTTTAATAATTTATTCATTTTACCCAAGGTCCCACAGAGGTATGGGTTTTGCTCCTCCTTACCTCTTGAAATTCTCCTCATTTACCATGGAATTTTTTAGTTTCTATACAACAGGATAGAAGTCATAGGGTTAGAACCTTGGCATACCATTAATAAAGGTTGCCAATTGGGGGCAGCTAGGTGGCACAGTTAATAGACCACTGGCCCTGGAGTCAGGAGGACCTGAGTTTAAATCCAGCCTCAGACACTTAGAACTTACTAGCTTTGTGACCTTGGGCAAGTTACTTAACCCCAACTGCCTTACCTTCCCCCCTCCATAAAGCAAAATGAAAAGGAAAGAAAAAAAGTTTGCCAGTTCATTTGACAGCTGGTTCTGGGCCAACTAAAGAGCCTAATCAAAGTCATGTGATCCTTTTTTCCCCTGTTAATAACCTTTTCTAGTGAATTAAGGTGAAGTTACCACAGATGTGAAGAAACTATGGATTATATGAACAGTATGAGTTATGTCTATTTGTAGGAGTGTGTTGGGGGTGGGATAGGGGGACTCAGCATATGTTTTACTGGCATAGAGAATGTCAGATGAAGAAACATTCTTTATCCATGCATATCCATCCTTGCTCTGAAACTTAGAGTCTCAGGGAATTGGCTCAAAAAGCACTAAGAGGTTTCAAAAGTCAACTAGAGACCCATAGCCAATATGTATTAAAGGCAGGACTTGAACACAGGCTTTTCAGTCTCAGAAACTGGGTCTTAATACATTGACACTCCAGAGACAGGTGGGATGCTGTGCCTGCACCTGGAATCAGGAAGACCTGTGTTCAAATTCAACCTCAGATATTTCTTAGTTGTGTGACCCTGGTCAAGCCATTTAAACTCTCTTTGACTCAGTTTTGGCAACTATAAAACAGGGCTAATAATAACATCTGCTTTGAAAGATAGTGTGATGATTAAATGAAATATTTGTAAAAAGTACTTAGCATGGAATCTGGCACATGGTATTAGGTGCGATACGTCTGCTTATTCCTTTCCCCTCCTGGTTTAGAAGCATATATATGTTTTATCCAATATTAAAATATGAAAAAGAATATGAGAACTGAGAAATCCTTATAGTAATAACTTGTATTTATTATATGACACTGTATGGATGACAGCGGACATTCCTCATAACTAACATTCAGCCTACAGGTGAGGAAACTGAAGGTCAGACTTGCCCACAGTCAGGAGTTGCTCTTTATCCTAGTTCAGACTCTAAGATGCTACATGAACTGGGCTACCTGGCTTCCACTCTGTTTCATAACTCCGCATGGAAGAGCCAGGATTCCAACCTAGGTCTTATGTGTATGTGTGTGTGTACTGTACACATGTGTTTCTGGAGAGAGACAGACAGACAGACAGACAGACAGACACACACACACACACACACACACACACACACAGACTGCACCTCTGACCTGAATGGAATGGTGAAACTCCTTTGATTAATATAGGTTGGTGACTTCTTTGCCACATACATTTATAGAGAGTAGTCTGGAGAACTGAGAGACTAGGCAATTTTTCCAAGATTGCACAGAGAGGAGGTGTTAAAAGGCAGGGATTAAACCCAAGTCTTTCTGATTTTGAGGCCAGCTCTCTAGCAACTACACATGATGCCTCTCATTCTTTCTCTCTGTCTCTCTCTGTGCCTCTCTCTGTGGCTCCCTGTCTCTGTCTGTCTGTCTGTCTCTTTCTCTGTCTCTCTGTGCCTCTCTCTCTGTCTCTCTTTGTGCTTCTCTCTCTGTCTCTCTCTCTCTGTCTCTGTCTCTCTCTGTCTCTCTCTGTCTGTCTCTCTGTCTCTCTCTGTCTCTCTGTCTCTCTGTCTCTCTGTCTCTCTGTCTGTCTCTGTCTCTCTCTGTCTCTCTGTCTCTCTGTCTCTGTCTCTCTCTCTCTCTCACACACACACACACACACACACACACACACACACACACACACACTACATAACATCATCACTTGTTTAACTTTTTGCCCCTGCATTCTAAGTACCCTGGGACCTGTCCATCCATCTGGCAGCTGAATCTTACTATGTGTACCTTCTGCCCCTATAAGAACAAGAGTTTTAGAATAAGAACTCTCTTGCTATTCTACTTGTATTCTGAGAACTTAATAGAGTGCTTGACACATTGTAAGTGCTTAATAAATACATTTGAAATAATTCATTCATGCATTCAATAGGCAAAGGAAAATTATAACTTATTATTCTGATCTTTTTTTCTGACAACACTACAAATTTCAGTCTATAACATCTTAGTTACATGAAAATTGATTTTTTGGCTAAGTCTGCCACTGATGTGGTCCCTTCCACTATGATTCTGAGGCTCTATATATACTCAACGCAGCCAAGCCAGGGTCATGTACTAATGATAAAATTGGATGTTGATTGGGGAACATGATGTATAGAAAGCTTGTCATGTTTATGATATTGTGGTAATAGAGTGTTATTTGGACACTTTGATTTCTAAACCAAAATATATTTTTAAAAAAATCAGTCAGTAAAGGCATCATTCCCCTTATATTCAAAGATGCTTTATATGATGGAGAGATGACTGGACAAGAAGTCCAGTATCCTGAACTCTAGTTCCAACTCAGCTATAAACTTTCGGAATAAACTTGATCGAGTTGTTTCATATTGGATGTAAAGAAATGATAATGTTTGGCCAGGAAGAAGAATTTGGAGGGGACACAATGCTTGTTTTTGACTAATTGAAAGACTATCAGGTAGAATTGGGTTTAGTGTTATGCTTTTTATCTTGGTGGCAGAACAAAAAGTAATGGGTGAAAATGATAAAAAAAAATAAAAAAGAGGTGGATTTGGAGTCAATGTGAGAAAATATAAAGAAAATAAAGCTTACTAATGATTAGAGACAACCAAAAGTGGAATGTGTTGTCCCTGAAAGTTGTGGCTTCTAGTTCTTTTGAGACCTTTAAGCAAAAGCTCAATGACTACTTGTCAGGGATGCTGTTGTGGGAATGTTTGGTCATGTAGGACCTGGGCTATGAAGGTTATGAGGTTTCTTACAACTTAAAAATGCTTTCAGAATAACTACACCAATCTGAACTTCTTTCCTTGTCTGGAAAAAGGAGGTAATTTCTTTTTGCCTCTTTTGTCTCACACTGTTTGTGAGGCTCAAATGAGTTAGTGAATTAGAAAGCGCTTAGGGAATTTTATACATAAATCTTATGAATTACTTTCATGATATTCTGGGACTTAAGCAGTAGCCTGAAGGGTAAAATGGGATTCAAGCATACCTTGGAGATATTATGGGTTCTGTTCCAGATAACCACAATAAAGCAAATGTTGGAATAAAGTTAGTCACACAATTTTTTTGGTTTCCCATTGTATATAAAAGTTACGTTTACCCTATGTTGCACAGTAAAATGCTATTATCGAAAAAAGTGCATAGTTTGATTAAAAAATACTTTATTGCTAAAAAATGCTAACAATTATCTGAGCCTTCAACAAATTATAGTCTTTTTTTGCTTTGGGAGGGTCACACCTCACTGTTGATGCCTCTTGGTTGATCAGGGTGCTGGTCTCTGAAAATTGGGTGAGTGACAATTTCTTAAAACAAGACAACAATGAAGTTTTCTGGATTAATTGACTCTTGCTTTTATTTGAGTACAGAGGCCATTGTAGATAATTAATTGGCCTAATTTCAATATTGTTTTTTCTCAGGGAATAGGGAGTCCTAAGGAGAAAGAGAGAGATGGGAAATAACATGTTGGTGGAGCAGTCAGAATGCACACAGTTAAGATTAAGTTTGCTGCCTTCATACAGACGCAGTTTATGTTTCCCCAAAACAATTACATTAGTACCACGAAAAATCACTGATCACAGATCTTCATAAAAGATAGAATAATAATAAAAAAGTTTGAAATACTGTGAGAATAACTAAATTGTGACACACAGACATGATATGAACTTATGTTGTTTGGAAAAAGGCATCAATAGACTTGCTTAATGCAAGGTTGCCACAAACTTTCAATTTGTAATATACATACATATGTATGTATATGTGTGTACATATATTTGTATCTATTTGTATATATACATGTATATATGCATTGCATATATATTGTATAGACATATATGTTTACACTTGTGCGTAGATTTTTAATATGCACACGTGTATATGCATATATACACACATACACATGCATACATGTATATGTAAATAAAATGTGTGTCTCTGAAAAGCACAGAATGTTCACAAAGTGAAATGCAATAAAATGTGGTTTGTATGTACATTCATTAACCACAGTATTTTCTTCGGAAATTCATCATCACAATTATTGTTGCATCTTTTCCTGTAAAGGAGACAAAATAGAATAGCAGCTAATGAGCAGAGATTAAGGAATGGGGGGGGGGGCAGTGTTGGAACAAAATGAAAAACAATGGATTTGTGATTTGCAGCTATTGGGTCAATTTACTGACTCTGTCACCGGTGTGACCTGGAAGACCTCATTTAAGATCTCTGTGATTCAGTTTACCTCTGTCCAAAATTAAAAGGTTGTCTAGATGATATTTCAGTTTCTTTCTAGTGCCCAAATCCGAGGAGATATTTGATAGGAATGTAATAGGATAAACATACTTAAATTGTACTTAAATTCTTTGTACTTAAATTTGTACTTTTTTTTTCACTTTTTTTGATATATTATTCCTGTTGAATGAATGAATCTACATAATTTTATTTAGCCTCTCTCCTTCTCCTTCTCCTCCTCCTCCTCTTTCTCCTCTTCTTCCTCCTCCAAGAAACATCACTGAAATAGGAGAACTGGGTGCTAAGCTATCTAGATATGACCTCTTGGACAAGATTACTTGACCTTTATGAGTTTCAATTTCTGAAGCTATAATTTTAGAGGATAAGACTAGAAGACGTTTGATGTCTCTTATGAATGTGGTATTCCATGTTCTTAGGTTCATTCTAGCTCTACCATTTTATAAGTTCCCAATTAGTTGGAAGAATGATATTCTATTTTTATGCTCTTTATTTTATTTGGAAAGATCTCTTCTATCTCCAATTTCTAACTTTATGTTATGATATTATATAATCTTAGATTCTTTCTAGTTTTATCATTTTATATTTTAAGTTTCCAAATAGTTAAAAAAATTTCTATATTCTAAAGTCTTTTCCAGCTCTACTGTGTGTCCTAATATTCTATATTCTAAGGTTTATTTCAGCTCTAAGAATATTTATTTTCCAATTTCATATTCTAAAGACCTTCTTGCTCTGACATTCATTAACAAAATATCATGTTGAGACCTATTTGCATGCCAGATTCATGCTTAGTGTTCTGCAGATGAATACAATGGAAGCTCTCTGCTCAGAACTAACACCAGGTTTTGGCCTTAACAATATTTTCACTGCCAAGTTTAAAACTCTGGAGAGAAGAGTATATAATTTCAGCACTAATAGAACCTATGAAGTAACTCAACAATGCTACTTCTTCTCCCATACCTGAAGATCATTATTTTTAGGTTTATGGAGAGAGTGACTTTGTGGTTCTGACTGAAAATGTACCCTTTGAAAGGTACAGAAAATTGTTGTATTTAAACTATTGGGATGTATCACTTTTATATATAACAAAACAAAAATAAAACTATTGTAATATACTAAGAATTGGCCCTTTGGGGCTGAGAGTAGCACTATAATCAAGATAACTAAGTAAGAGGGCAGGTAGGGGAAAACTGTTCTCTTCCCTGGGCACTGATTCTCGAGAATGAAAAGGAGAAACACTAGAAAAGTGTATGATTTGTCAGTCAGCAGAGTATGTTGCCAGGTTTTAGTATCGACTACAATCTTTTGTTATCCAAGTTGCTGAGTCACATCCTTTGGATTATCCCTTGCTTCTGTCTGAAGACAGAAATCTGTGGATTCTCATTAAAGGTTCCTACACCTTACCTATAACCTTCTACCCTCAGAAACATTCAGGTGAGTTAAGTTAATTGATGGAAAATACAGTAGATGTGTATATGCTTACAGTTGTGCAAGAAAGGATGAAATACTGTGACTGTAGGAAACCCTATAAGAAGTCCCATAACCGGGACAGCTTTTTGATACAATGAACAGAGCTCCAGCGCTGGAGTCAGAAGAACCTGAGTTCAAATCTGGCTGTCAGACACTTAACACTTATTAGCTGTGTGACCTTGGGCAAATCACTTAATCCCAATCACCCTGCCTTCCCCCCTCCAAAAAGAAAAAAAATGCCCCATAGTTCTAATACCTTATTCAAATCTTATGCCTAAATACCTAAATATTTTAACCACAAGGGGGACAGTAACGCTATCTTAGAGTGGAATTGTGTTGTTGTTGTTTCTTGTTTTGTTTTGTTTTGTTTTTTTCAGCATGAGAGGGTATCATAACAGTTCCATTGTACTACATCTTTGGAATTTGATGTTCAGGTCTAGTATTGCATCAGCAAGGATATTTGTAATGTAGAGAATATTCAGAAAAATATAGTCAGATGAAAAAAATTTGCAGACTTTTTCATAGATGATTGGTTGGAAGAAAGAGGAACATTTATTTTAGAGAAGACTAGAGATGTTATAGTTATCTCTGAGTATCTAAAAGTTCATCACGTAAGTGAGGGTGGGGTTGGGGTGGTGAGGTTTGGGGGGTATATATTTTTCTTGACCCTAGAGGAAAGAAGTAGCATTAATATATAGAAGTTATAAGGAGGCATATTTCAGTTCAATATAAAGAAAACCTTTGTAACAGAGTTTTTTTAAAAATAAAATGAACTGCCTATAGCAATAGTAAGATGGTTTTCATTACAGTTCATTTAAAAGGAACTGTAGATATACAAACATAGTGCATAAATTTTGTTGAGGGGACTTCTATTCATTTTCCAACTGGAGTATAAGACCTTCAAAATCTGAGTTTCTAAGGCTGTATGATCAACAGTTAACTGGTTTGCTGCAGTGACTTGCCTCAGAACGCACAAGTAAAATCTCATTCTAAGGAGACCATCAGCACCAGGGTTGAATCTGCCATTTCTTCAGTCTATCTGAGTTATAACCTAGTTGCTAATTACTTTTATAGGACATCACAGTGGGTATAAATGGCCCCAGTTATGTTCTGTTTATTGCCATTTCTCCATGCTCAATCTTTTTTTTTCCCCTCTTAAATCTATTCAGATAATTTTCCTAACTGCCAATGGATATGTGTTGGGTGTAACTTTCACTGTGTTTGCTTCCCTTCTGACTCCAACAATATTGTTCAATGGAAATGTTATCTTTGGCATAAAATATGGAAAAGTTTTTGTAGTCCTCATCAGATCACAGGATCTCAGTCTTAGAATAGTCATAAGAAGTCATCTTGTCTGCCACCAACTTGAAGAAGAATCCTCTCTACAATGTATTTGACAAATGATCAGCCTTCAGTGAAAAGAAAACCACTGGATGACCTTGAATGAGGTTGGGAAACTACAACCTTCCAAGGTAAATGGATTTTTGGATAGCACAAATGGTTAGCAAGTACTGTAGTTTACTCCACTTCTGCTACTCCTACTCCTACTCCTACTCCTACTCCTACTCCTACTCCTACTCCAATACAACCTTGTATATTAAGCTTAACTTTTCCTCTTTGTAGCTTCCATCCATTTTTCCTGACTCTCTCTTGTAGAGTCAAGGGAAAACAAGATTAACTACTGTTTTATAGACTTTTAAATATTTGAAGAGAGCTATCATATGACCTTTCTCTATTCCAATACAAAAATCCCAAGTTTTTTCAACTCCTCTTTGCACATCATGAACTCAAAGCCCTTTACTATCTTTTCTATTTCCTCCTAGATTCCCTCTTGCTAAACAATGTTATCACTAGAATATGATATCCACAACTGAGCATACTATTCTATGTGTAGTCTAACCAGGGAAGAATAATGGTGGACTAACACATCCTTCTCTTCCAGGAAATTATGCTTCACTGAATGCATCATGGGATTGAATTTACTTTCTTGGTAAATCTAGCACACTATTGATTGATATTGAGCTTGTAATCCACTAAAAAAAATCCACAGATTTTCTTTTTCAGATTTTCTGGTATTTATATATTCCATTTGTTAAATTGATTTATTATACTCAAGGGTCAAATTTTTCAAAATTTGTTTCATTTACAGCTATTAAATTCCATCTTATTTGATTGAATCCTATGTTCTAGACTCTCAATATTTTTGGGGAGAGTGAGGAGGTGATATTCTTGATTATTATTCATGATACTAGTTATTCTGATGGAGTTTTATCTCATCTGCATATAAGGTTGCTACAGGTAATGGACTTCAATAAGTTTGCTGGAAGTAAAGGCTGAATAACCAAATCAATAAAATGTAAGAGTGATGCTTTTTTCAAATTTGAGGGGGATCATTTTGTACCTTGTAAAAAATATAAAATTTTGAGGAGGGTCATTCATACCTCATAGAGAATATGAGGGTTTAATTTACTCATTTGCACAAGATCAAGACGTATTGGCCTAGTTGTTTTTTCTTCCATACAGCACTCTCTCTCATCACCTTGTTTTCACACTGGTTGTCCCTCATGCCTGGAATTCCTTACTTACTAATTTCAAGTTCTTAAAGTATATGCTTCCCTTTAAGAGTCAGATCAAGTACCACAGCCTTTAGGAGGCCTTTTCTGTTTCTCCAAGCTTCTAGGGCTATCCCTTCTAAGATGTACTCCCATTTACTCTTGTTTATCTTTTGTGTTCTGATGTATATGTGGCATCTCTTCCATTAGAACGTAAGCTTTTTAAGGGCAGGGAATACATTTATTTTTCTTTGCATCTCTAATGTTAGATTTTTGTTACTAAGTGCCTGGCATGGAGTAAATTCTTAAGTGATGATTAATGATTGATCAAATGATTGAAAACGAAAGACAAGAAACTTAATAACTAGCAAAGACAATGAATTTGTCCCTGGGGCAAAGATACCTCTAAAAGCATTTACTCTACTGCATGGCTTATCAGGAGTGACTTTTGAGTTTAAACTCTAGGAAACCCTGAATCCCAGAGTTGTTTGGTAATTGTTGGGCAAATGCCAGGTGCTTGGTTATGATCTATCCAGCAGAGCTAATAATTTAGGAAATTAAAACTTAGCATAATTTAGAATGAAGTCTTCCACTGAGCGGAGCCCACTCCTATGCCAAGAAGACTTGACAATAGAAATGTCTATACCTATTTTCCCTGACTTCTATCCAGGGAGACAGCAACTCCCAGAGCCAAGACCCTGGAAGAGCAGAATTTGGGATGCTTCTCTCAATCCTAGTGTAAGGCTCTCTGATCTTTATGAGAAAAGACAATGGCACCCCAGCTGAGGATTGTAGCTAAGTGTGAAGATGGATGAGGTAGAAATTCTAGACACCCAGGGAGGCAGAAGGCTAGGAAATTTAGTAGAGTAAATCATTGACCAGAAGTATATTTCCTATGATGAATAAGCCCAGCTTAGTAGTGGAGCAACATTTCTAGCACAGGAAATTTGCCCAGTTGTACCAGAAGCATGAACGATCTTGGCTACACGGATTCTTTATTCATGTGCCTCACTACCAGTGCCCATTAAATCTGTGTCAACTCTTTCCATGGAGGCCCTGTGTATTTCTGGGAAAGTATACTTAAGGTTAATGGGGAGGATATTTGTAGACACTGTTCTCACTGTCATTATATCAACAACCTTTACTTTGAGTTAATTGTGTCTAGTGGCTGATTGTTATAGAGAAGCATACCAGAGGAGGCTTGTAAATAATCATTTTCAGAATGTATGCTCACAAGGTTTCCCATAACATCCAAGGTAACAGCAGTAATCTAGGGACTCGATGCTCAACTATGAGTATAAGTTGAAGGAATAAGCCAAAGTAGTGTTTTGTGCAAATTTGACATCTGATAAGCAAATCATTTATGAAATCACACACACACACACACACATATTATGTATATATATAAATATATATGTGTGTATACATATATATAGAGATCTAGATCTAGATAGCTAGATAACTAGATATGTATGTATCATATACATACTATATATGTATTATATACATACTATATGTAGTGTATATGTGTGTGTATACACACGCATACACATATAATAGCAAAAGGGTAAACATACCAGTGGAGTCATTTCCTTGACTTATTATTCAATGATTAATAATTTGTCTTTAATTTTAGTTATTGTACCCATTCCAAATACACGTAATTTTGCTTTTGACTGTTCCATAATACTTTTCTCCTGTAATATCAGCATAAACATGAGCAATATTTTTTAAATTTTATTTTATTTTATCATAATATAGGAAAGTGGCATAAATATCATGAACTTTATCCTGTAGTCTAGTGACTACCAAAAAATACCAAACATGATTGACTTGATGATTGTTTTTCATTACCCTTTCACTGAACATACTTTTAATAAAACATTCTAGAATGTTTAAAAGAATCAAAGCCAAGCTCACTGGTCTATTTGCAGATTTCATTATCTTCCCTTTTGAAAATTTGATTATTGCTCTTCCCAAATTCCATATTGTTTCATCTGTTTAACAAAATCTGTCAAAGATCACTGACAGGGAATAACTTACCAGTCATATATACCCATTTTCTACCCATTTTCTCCTCTCTCCCTCTCTCTCCCTCGCTCTCTGCCCCCCCCCCTCTCTTTCTCTCTTTCTTTAACCCCTTACAATCTGGCTTTCATCTTTGTCATTCCACCAAAACTTCCCTCTCCAAAGTTAGTAATCATCTCTTCATAGCCAAATCCAATGGCCCTTATTAATCCTCATTCTCCTTGACCTCTGCAGCCTTCTGCCACTGTTAAATACTCTTTTTCCCTTGATGCTCTCTTCTCTCTTGGTTTCCAGAATACCACTCTCTCCTAGTTCTCTCCCTACCTATTTGACCTCACCTTGTCTATATCCTTTGTCCTCTTACAGATTATTCAGTTTAATCAATGGTATCTCTCAGGGTTTGTTCCTCTGCCTTTTTTCTTCTCTCTTTATGCTACTTCACTTGGCAATTTCGGCACTCCTTGTGGATTTAATTGCTACCTCTATGCTGATGAAAATTTTCACGTGGGTAAATTCTTCTGGAATTTTTCATGGATTTAAAGAATATTTGGTGTTTATCTGAAAGTTAAATTCTTTCATAAACAAAAATATCAAAGTGAATTTGGACAATGGGTTTGCCTTTCAGGTTAAAGCCTGATGCTGCCAATAACATGGCCCTGCCAATTTGAGAATGAATTGTTTAATTAAAAAAAAATAGTCAGATGTTTGTCCTTTTGATCCCGAGGAATGGCTTACTATAGGAATCCCTTGATCTTCTGGATCCTGACAATGAAATGTATTTTAGAAAATAGGGAAAAAAGAGATATGGATTCCTTGCACCTTATTTCATGAAAACTTTTATGGTAATAAGAAAAGCTAATTTTAAATAAAGATGGAGTATAGGTATTGGTTGGTATGAATTGTGATTAATTTTTGTGTAGTTACTGTTAGAATAACATTTTACCTCTCTCTCCAGGAGCTGTGAGAATTACTCTAAGACTCTGTAAAGCACTAAGAGTTGTTCAGTGGAAAAAAAACAAAAACCCAAAAAAAACCTATGGCTGAATTGAGGAATAATAATAACAACAAGAACTTGCATTTACAAGAAAATCTAGTGTTAGCTTGCATATAACACCATCATAAAAAAAACATGTGACTATATTAGGTCACAATCATGCAATCGTAGGATATTTTTTAGCATAGGACATTGTAGGATAACATAGGACAACCACATAGTTGTCATAAATTCTTAGAATTTTCAGAGAATCAAACAGAATCTATAAATTATTGAATATTCCTAGAATAAATTAAATGAAACAACAAAACAGAAATTCTATAGAACCATAGTATTTTTTAAATTTTATAAGTACATAGAATTATAAACCTAAAATTTACAATTGTTATAAATTCCTTCTTCAAGCTACTTTCTAGTTCCTTACCTTACATAAAACTAGTTTCACCAGAGTATTCTCCAACCCATCAGAGAGATCCTTCCCCTTTTCTTTACTGGATCATCATTTATTTCTCACCATAGCATTGGTAGATCCCCAAGACTTTGTTATGAACTTCTTTAATTTCTCCCTCTAACATTATGGGAATCATCAGATCATATTGGAACAAGTATTGTATCTATAAAGATCATTCCTAAATCTATATATTCAGCCTTGATTTCCCATATTATGAATTGTCAAATGGAAATTTCCTACTAAATGTTCAGTAGATACATCAAACTCAATATGCCAGCAATTGAGTTATTTATTTTCACTACAAAATCCAACCTAAATTCCTCTATTTCTGTTGAAGGTTTGATCATCTTCTCATTCACCCACTTTTATAACCATGGAACCTTCCTTGACTCTCCATCTGCCCACCCCACAAGCCCTTATATGCAAAATGCTGTGTATTTATATCTCCACAACATCTCTCATATTGTTTTTTTCTCTCTTCTCTCTATCAATATGATTGATAACTTACTTCAGATCCTTATCACTTCTGATCTACATTATTGTAATATCCTCCTAATTGATCTCCCTATTTCCATTCTGTCCTAGTCCAATCCATTCTCCATATAGCTACTAATCTTTCTAAGCATAAGACTTATGGTTTCTTCTTTTGCTTACAAATCTTCGGAAATTGCCTATTACCTCTAGGACAAATAAAAATATTTAGTCTGAAAATCTAGGGTCTCCAAAACCTGCCTAATTTACTATTGTTCTCTTTGCAGCACTTTATATTCCAGACAAATTAGACTACTTGCTGTTCCTTAATATTGACATTCCATTTCTTATAATTCTACATTCATATAGATTTCCTCAGTGCTTAGAATAGGCATACACCTCATTTCCACTTCTCAGAATTCCTCTCCCTTCCCCAAGTCTCAGATCAGATACAAAATGGTTAAGACAGTTGGAATTGGAATCCAGTGTTGAGAATTTTCTTCAGTCTGTCCTCCATCTAGGTTCAGGTCTAGAGTACTGAGGGTCCTCATATATTTATTATTCAAGAAGGGAAGAAGCAAAGTTGGTCAAGGGAACAAAAGTGAGACAAAGAAGACATGAGTTGTACATAGAGAAAAAAAAAAGAACAGGAACAAGAAAAACACCTTGTGATAAGGAAGTTCCTAACATACATACATACATATATATATATATATATATATATATATATATATATATATATATATATATATATATATCAAATAGAATGTTGGATTTAGTCAGAAGACCTGGATTTGATTCCTGACTTTTTACCATCTGTGTGACATTGCTCAACGTCTTTCCCTTTCTTGTGACTCCTTTTCCTCATATATTAAATGAGGGTATTAGATTAACTGATTATTGAATTCTCTTCCCACACTAAAGCTTATGAACCTTCTCTAATTAAAGCTACTCTAAAGACCAAAGGGTTTCCTAAGGAAGAAATAAGTTTCTCCTCAAAAGACACCATTAAGAAAAGGCTGGCTGACTGCTTGTCAGGTGTAGTAAAGAGAATGGTCCTGTTTAATTTGGAACTGTACTAGTTACCCTATGAAATCCTTGTTTACCTTGAGATTTTGTGCTTCTGTGACTCTGAAAGGATGATTGGAGCATGGAAAGCATTCATGTTATGGAACTACACCACTGCTTGAGCAAAACCATCCTATCTGCAAGACAGTAGAGACAGATACATAGATAGACAGGTAGGTAGATAGATAGAGAGATAGAGAGATAGATAGATAGATAGATAGATAGATAGATAGATAGATAGATAGACAGACAGACAGATAGATAGATAGAAAGATAGGTAGATAAAGAATGCATTCAGTGCTTCCTATGTGCCAGACACAGTGCTAATTTCTAGGAATATCAATACAAGCAGAGAGAACTATAGTCACTGTCTTCTAGGAGCTTACAGACAAAACAAAAAAGAACTTGGATTCTTGGAGGGGGAAGCATAAAATTCCAGAATCTGGAATGGTACTGGGAGATAAGTTAACATGGTAGGCTTGAGCATTTCCTCAGTGGGGGATTCTGGGTAGGAATAAATCCAGGAGGGAGTTTCTGGATCAGAGGCATCTCCAGAATGAATAGGTAACTGGAGTGGAGGTGTGAAAGGTAGAAATCAACACTTGCATACAATTGCTATAAGAATATAATTTTTCTTCCAGTTCTCTATGGAAGGATCCAGTTCCCTCAATCCTCATCTGAACTATTATCTGTTACTCTGAAAAACGTAGGCAATTTAAGGGAAGAGGTGTTAAAACCTCAGTCTTGTTTTCCAGAGGATGAAAACTCTTCACCCTAGGTGTGTATAACATGGTTTACCAGTCAACAGTAATATCACCATTAAATAGAGGCAAGACATTTTATTTAGACCATCTAAGTAACCTTCAGGTATCTAATAAATGAATGTTCTTCTCTCCAGCTCTCAGTCCACTCAGACATTATACTGCTATTCTCCAATGAAATGGTATTGTGGTAGTAAAATTGTGTACCAGGCAGAGGCCAGCAGTCTCCTACTTATCTCTTTATATTTCTGCCTCTCTGTCTGTCTGTCTGTCTCTCTCTCTCACTCACTCTTTTTAAGGGCACCATAATTGGTCATCCCCACATAGGCTTATATAAACATACTAAGTGTGAACATCAGTTGCTTAGTGGTACGATTCTCCACATTTTTAATGGATCTGCCATATACTAAGAGGATTCTCCAGACCCCAGTGTCACCTTCCTCTCCCTGCTCTTCTATGTGAGATGGATTGTCCTGATACAGTATAATCTAGCTAATTGAAAAAAAGTATTTTATATAGTACCAATCTTGATCCACTGACCCATCTCTTCCTGGATCCTTTGTGACCTTTGGTTAGTATTTGAGAGAAACAGTAGGATATATTGGAAAAAATCATTCTAGACCACTGGTAGTAAGATCTAAATTTCATGTCTTGTTCCATTTATTTTCTATAACCTTGCAAAAATCTCTTTACTTGTGCTGGAGTCAGCTCACATACATTTATAAAAGTAAATAGTGAAATTTGCAGTGTGACCATTTCCGCTTTGGAAACTGACAATTGCCACATGCTAAACTAGGGTCAAACTCATTTATTTATTTATTCATTTATATATTTATTTATTTATATATTTAGCCATTCATGTATGTATGTATGTGTTTATTTGTTTTGACTTAAGAAAGTTACAAAGACAATGTTAATAGTACAAATTAAATTTAAAAGTGAATTACACTCTATTTTTCTTTCTGGAGAGCTGGTGGTTAAACATTCAGCACACTCCTGTCCCCATCCCCTGAAAGACAAAACGACAAACAACAACCCTGACCATAGTTATTAGCATTCTTTGCCTATTGAAATAACCTTTTACTACTTTGTAATTATTATCTTGCATGAATATACTATATTTCCACTAGACGAATTCTCCTTGGGGGAAGGAATATTTCATCTTTATCTTTGTATTCCCTAACAAAGTCCCTATCACAGAGAATCACCCATAGTAGCCATTTGCTTACTGCTTGTCAACTTGAATGGAACTGAAATTTACTGAGCCTCAGTATTCTTGTCTGTGTAATGGAGTTAATAGTCCCCAACTATTATCTATCCCATAGAATTATTGCGTGGAACAATTTGGCTAATGAATATAGGCAGCATTATTTGGTCACCAGGATGCACTATATTGATTGAAAAATAATATTACAAAATAACTACTTCAAATCATAGAAGTTATTGGCCATGAATAGAACAAAACTAAGTCATACAAGGCCTGAACCTACTGGTCTGAATAGATCATTTCCTGGCTCAACTCCGGTGACTCCCTCTTGTCTCTAGGATGAAATCCCAAGTTTTTTAAAATCCTATTCCAGCCTACTTGTCTAGGATGGCTACATGTTACTTTTCTTCAGTCAATCTGAATTTCAGCCAGATTGACTTGCTTGGTGTATTCTGTCCATAGTATTCTATCTAATTTCTCAGTTCCTTTAGACAGGCTATGCTGGATCTGTTAGAAAATGCGTATATTTTTAATCACCTCTGACTCTGATAATCCTAAACTTCCTTCAGAGGTCACTATCTACATCCAGAGGAACAACTGATAAAAAGAGGTATATATAAAATAATTTAACACGCTGTAATGCCATGCATCAGCAGATTCCCAAAGGGATGCTACTGTGAACAGCTTTTAGAGTTCAGATTACAAAATATAGTGAACACTCTGTTTATTCCATTACAAATCAAGACAAACATTCAAAACATTACATCTTATCACAGAAAATGGCCGCACAGTTTTCACTACGGTGGCCACAATATTCAGAACAAGGAACAATAGAATCAAACTTCCACTCATGGGACAACCATTAACTTACTCAGTCACTAATCTAGATTCCCTACTAGTACAGTCATTAGAAAAACCACACAAACCCTCCACCCTCGGTGTCCAGAAAACCTCAATTTCATCCAAGAGGACGCCTTTTCTTCATCTTGACTCTGGGTGGTCGCTCTGATTCCCTGGATCTCCTTCCATGGTTCCAGTCACCTGGATTCAGAAGCAGACAGCGCCAAGGTCCTTCTCCAGTCCTCAGAGGTAGACAGCTCCCAGGTCTTTGTCCTGTCGTCATGGTAGTCCCTGGCATACACTAAAGTTCACAGGGTCCAACACATCTCAAACTCTTTACCACTTCTCTTGCCTGGAACTCAAGGATCAGCCAGACCACGAACAAACAAAGTCTTATCCTGGTCATACTTCTTCAGTCCTCCAATGCTTCAGCTGGCTCTAGGACCCAGAAGGAATATTGGCCTTCCTCAGCCTTCCAGGCAGGCCCTCTCAGCCTTCCAGGCGGCCTTCACCAGATTCTGGCCTCAGGAAAGCTCCATCTCAATTCTCAGTCAGTTCTCAGCTTCCAGATGCTGGGGAGAAACTCTCTCTCTCTCTCTCCCTCTCTCTTCCTCTCTCTCAGCTGGCCTCAGTCTCCAGGATTCTTCCTTCACCAGGAGCAGTGTTCCAATTCTCTCTCTCTGTCTCTGGAATTCTTGCTTATATACACACCTCAGCCAATCCCCTCCTTCCACATCAACAGGGGCTCAGCCAATTGCCTTCTTCCACATCAACAAGGGAGTTCATTCCTTCTCAACAGTGGGACAGAGTTTGCACCTTCTACGCTTAGCCCCAAGGTACTAAGTGCTAAATATCTTGCTAAACTGATTACTATTACACACACACATGCTCACACATGCATGCCCACACACACACACACACACACACACACACACACACGCATGTACATCTGATGGTAACCATTAGGGGTAAGGGATTAGAGGAAAAAAAAAAGAAATTTACGTGATAAGCTTATTATATATTTAAAAGGAATAATAAATTGTGCATAATAGATTTACAGTTTAGAAATGCTTGTTTTATTCCATAAATTAAAAACAAAATTAAAATTAAAAAAAAATAGGTTTGCTCAGTTACCAAGTCTATTGGAAGCCTATCCTAATCACCCAAGTTGCTAGAACCTCTGTCCCTGGGTATTATTTTGTACACATTTTTATTTAATTTTCTGTGTATATGTTTTCCATTTTCCCCAGTAGAATATAACCTTTATGGCATACTCAGTTTTGCTTTTGTCTTTGTATTTCTAGAACTTAGCTTAGGGCCTGACACTCTGTTGAGTAGTTACTTAATAAATGCTCTTGAATCAAAAGGAATTTAAAGTTGCAGTTCATGGTCATAGAACAGAACAAAGTTAATTGAATTCCCTGGAAATTTAATGTGTGGTTTTGACCTTAGAACCAGCAAGCCCTGAGTAAATGACATTCATATACTTGGGAGAGGCTGAAAGTAGGATGCTTTCTCTCATTACTGTGACAAATTAGAGTAATAATAATGACAAATAACTTTTCTATGGTGCCTTAAGGCCTACAAAACACTTTGTATGTGTAATCTTATTTGATCCTCATAATAGCCCTCTGAGGTAGACAGGGAAAGGATGACTGCTTTATTTTCCATATCAGGAAACTGGATTCAGAGAAATAAGGTAACTTGACCAACGTCCTTAGCTAGTAAGTGATAGTGTGGTCTAATTGAAAGATTACCAGATAGCATCCAAAAATCTAGGTTCAAATCCTGGTTCTGACACTTCCTGGCTGTTTGTCTGTGGGTAAGTGACAGTTTTCTCCCTCCATAAAACAGGGACAATAACACTTGCATTACCTAACTGACCCAGTGTTATGCACAAAAGAGTGATATATCAACACAGGTCCTTTATCTGACTCCAAGTCCAATGTTCTTTGTGTGTTCCTAATGATACAGTTTTATGCTCTCTGGAGCAATTTATATATGAATATATCACAGGAGAAAAGGTGACTACAGAGGTATTTTAGAGAACTCTGCAAATTGGAATTGTGTTTTTTGCCCAAGGATAAGAAAAAGAAAGTTGGAAATATTGGAGAAAATTAAATGGGAAACATCTGGGAACTGTGCCTTTCCCTGGCAGAAAAATAGGTTTTCCATTAGTAATAACTAACAACTATTCCTACTCTAAAGAATTTGAGTAGAATATTATTCCACGATAGCATTCTAATTAATGACAGTGATGAGGGGTGTAGGCCATAGTGTTCATCACTTTGGGTTGCATTCAGTTTAAGACCATGAAGCCACCTTTTTCTCCTCTATGATATTCCTAGAGAATGGACATACAGACTTGAGTGCACACAGAGTAATAACTAGGCATTTGTCCTCCCAGGACAAGCAGCATGAAATGACCCCTGAGTTGAGGAGTGGCCATGATACTGGCCTAGTGAGGAAGAAAGAGACTGTTGGAGATAGACTGGTGTAAGGTCATAGTCCCTCAGCAACTTCTATATGTTCATTTACTGTCACTTCTGTGCAAATGACTCCCACATCTGTTTTTTTCCTCCTGAGCTCTGGGCTTGTATTACCAACATCCATCTGTTCATTTCCCTCTACCTGGTTATTCCACAGATAGCTCAGATTCAACTTGTCCAAAACAAAATTGCTATATTTCCCCCAAACCCAATACTTCCTCCAAACTTTCCCATTTCTGTTTATGACGATTTTCTTGGATACCTTATACCTAGCACAACACTTTGTTCATATTAAATGCTTAATAAATATTTGCTGAATTTTAATTTTAGATGGTCAAATGTAGATTAGAGAAGAAGGAGATGATTGGGGAAGTCGTGGATAATCATCCACTTATTTTACTTTGATTCATTATTTTAGCTATTTTTTTTCTAATTTCTGCATTGCTGCATGACTAGAAGTGCTTTAACAGTTTGGGGATGAAGTCCCACTCACCCTATTTTAGTTACAGTTGTGCCAGAAGGGGGCATTTTAATTAGCGTTAATGCCAACTGTTATCAATGGCTATGTTCTCAAGTGATCTTACCAGCTCTGACTGATTCCCCAAATACTCCTGTGGAACACAACAAGCATTTATTGAGTATTTACTATGTCAAAGACACTGCACTAGGCACTGGGAATACATAAATGAAAATCATTTTAAGAGTGTCTTCCCCTAGGCAACTTTTCTTGAATTGCGGATACAACATGTAAAAAGATTAGTTAACACAGAACAATTTAAGGACAAATAAATCTATATGCTAGGATTATTAGGGAAGGCTTCCTCGTGAGTTATGGCATTGAAGCTGTGAAAAAACCTAAGTGTTCTAAAAGATGGAGATGGGAGAGTCAATTTCAGGTACAAGGGCGGGGACGCCAACAAGCGTTTGGAGAAGAAATGTTAATTTCAGGGAACCGCACAGAGGCCATTCTGCCTGGGACCTAGACTTCATGAAATGGAGAAATGTGAAAATAGACTGGACGTGGGAGACTTGTTGGTTTTTGTTTGTTTTGCTTTCGTTTGGGGTGTGTGTATGTGTGTGTGTGTGTGTGTGTGTGTGTGTGTGTGTGTGTGTGTGTTTGTGTGTGTGTGTCTGTGTGTTTCTTTAAAGGTAATTTTGATAGCCAAAAGACAGTTATGTGATTTGACTCAGGGTGGGAAATATTTCTAGAACTGATCCTCCTTTGATTTTTCCTCTCTCACTGTGAAAAAACAAAATATCAGAGGGTAAAGAGGTGATTTGAGAGACAGACTTTGAGAGAAAGTGGAGGATAGAAGGGCATTGGATGCTATAGGCCATGGGGTCACATAGAGTCAGGTACAATTGAACAACTGAATAATAACAAAAAGAGGCAGGGCAAATGTCATGATGCCCATTTTGCAGATGAGGTGACTGGGGCATAGAGATATGACTTGTCTAAAACATCAAGCTAGTGGCAGAAGTGAAACTGAAATGGCCACCCAGTTTTTCTGAGTGCTTTACACTGTATTTGGTGTTTTAAGTCTGGACCACTGTGCTCTTTACCTTTGTCCTTGCTGGGTCCCTGTAGCTAGCTTTCCTTTATCAAGGACTCCCAGATCTCATGACTCTCATCTAGCCCCACCTTACAGCCAGACCAAAATCCTCGATGTGTTTGAAGACCTTCTTTGGTTCTAGATACTCCTACTCTTCAGGATCTGGGCTCCTCTCTCACATTTCACATTTACTCTCTCCCAACCTCTCAGAAATCTCAGATATGAATATGGGAGGGAAAGGCTGAAGTTCTCTCTGTCTCTCTCTGTCTCTCTATCTCTCTGTCTCTATCTCTGTCTCTCTCTCTCTCTCTCTGTCTGTCTCTGTCTCTCTCTCTCTGTCTCTGTCTATCTCCATCTCTCTCTCTCTCTGTCTCTCCCTATCTCTGTGTCTCTGTTTCTGTCTGTCTCTCCCTGTCTCTGTCTCTCTGTCTCTGTCTGTCTGTCTGTCTGTCTCTCTCTCTTGATTTACCAACCAAAATGATTGCAGTTATCACAAAGGCAAAACAAATTAAAACAACCAAAAGCTTGGCTAATAACTTCTCTTTTCCATAGCTATCCTCCTAGTACAGGCTGTCATTACCACCTGCTCATTCTTTTGAGTCTCCCTTCCTATATCTCCTCTTTTCACAGCCCTTCTCAGACCAACCTCCCCTTCATATCAGTACGACAACAACCTTCCTTATGTTTGGATCTGATCACATTTCTCTTCCAATCAGAACCCATCAGTGACTCTCTGTTGCCTATCGAATAAAGGTCAAATTCCTGTGCCTGGCATCCAAGATCTTCTACCACCTGGTCTTTCCAATCTTTTTATCCTTTTACTGCTTTCCGCCCAGTCTGTGGGGGAGTCAAATTGTTCTTCTCTTTGCTTATCTCTCCTCCCTCCTCTAAGCACAATGTCTCTGTCTCTGTTTGTCTCTGTCTGTTTCTCTATCTCTCTATCTCTTTCTCTATGTCTCTATCTCTCTCTCTGTCCTCTTTCTTTCCTCTCTCTCTATCTCCCGGTCTCTCTCTTTCTTTCTCTATGTCCCTGTTTTCCCCTGCCTGTTTGTCTCTCTCTTTCTTTGCCTGTATTCCCATTCTTTCTCTTTCTGTCTATCTGCATCTCTTTCATTCTTTATCTCTCTGTGTCTGTCTCTCTCCTCCTCTCTTTCTCTCTCTATGTCTTTGTCTCCCTGTCTCACTTTCTCTGTGTTTTTGTTTGTCTGTCTATTTCCAAGCAAGTCCTGTGTTCTCCCTTTCTTCCTTTAATCAAGGTCCCACATCTATTAAGCATTCCTATCTCTGACATTTACTATTGTGGGACCTTTGAAATGTCTCTTATTCTCTCTGTGTCTTAGTTTTCATAAGTATAAAAATAAATTAGAACTATTTGCTTCTAAGGTCACTTCCAACACCAACTTTATGATCCCACAGGAAAACAAACAAACAAACATAATAACCATCATGCCTACCCATGGGGTTACTATGTGTATTAAATGAGAAGGTAATGTAAAGAGAGGTGGCAGGTAGATGGCGCAGTGGATAGAGTGCCTGCACTGAACTCAGGAACACTTATCTTTGTGAGTTCAAATCTGACTTCAGACATTTACTAGTTGCATGACCCTGGACAAGTCCCTTAGTCCTGTTTGAGGCAGCTTCCTTATCTATAAAATGATCTGGAGAGAGAAATAGGAAACCACTGCAGTATCTTTGACAAGAAAAACCCAGGTGGGGTTATGAAGAGTCAAACATGACTGAAAAATGATTCCACAAATGTAAAGAGAATTCTTTGGAACATGTAACAATAGCTCTACTTCTTCCTTTCTTGCTGTGAGATCAAATGAATTTTATAAATTTGAGAAATTAGTCAATGATTATACAACCTAAAAGTGTAAGAGGCCTTGAAGATACCTTAGATAGAATTGAATCCAATAACCTCATTTTATAGAAGAGGCCAAAGTCTTACAGCTAGGCACTGGTAGACAGGATCTGAACCCAATATCCATGACTCCAAGGCACAGTGTCCTTTCTGCTATGCTATGTTGCTTAATTGTCAATGACCCATGTTTTAAGGTTACCATTCTGATAAAAATTCCCAGACTGCCAAGGTCACATAGGAACCTGATTTTCTTATACTATATGGGAAATGACCTGGGTGTATATGCGGGAAGAGAGGAATTTTGTGGTGTATAGGGAGAGTAGACATTCAACAAGGGGACTTTGAGAATCATAGTCTCTAAAGAAAACCCTTATGTATTGCTCTCCAGTCCTGGGGACTATAGCTTCCATGAAGGAAATGGCTTCATATCTGAGCAATTCAGTCAAGAGTTCCAGTGGCTAAGGGTGCCTAGCAAATAGCTTAAGGACATAAGCAGAGTATTAACTTGTCCTCTGAAATTGTGAGTTCTTTTCCCTATGGGCCTCTGGGAAGAGCTTTCATTTTGGCAGCTCATTTGTCACTTGCTTCACATAACTTTGGGTACAGCAAAATGCTACTTGGCTGCCTATTAACTTATGGAGGATGTGTTTTTAATTTTATACAGTCTTCATTCTGGTTTAGATATGAAAAGTTGTTTCATAAAGCCCTGGGGTAGGAGTTAAGAGTTCTCTCCTCTGATATTGGCCATTTCCCTTGCTACCCAGGAACTTTGAAAATACCACCAGCCTTTTCCTAGGCCTCAGTTCCTATTTGTATGAATTTGTGACCATGATGCCTGCCCTCACATCACCAGAATTTTGGCTACCAGGAGATGAATTTCTTTGGCCACATCAACTCTCAAATTTAAGTTAGCATCCCGGAAGGGATTATTCATTCTGAGTACAGTGCTGATACATGAAGAAAAAAAAATAAAAGCTGTACAACCTAGCTGACCAAGTTGTTATGAAGATCAAATATGACCATGAGTATATGTATGTAGAGATCTATATCTATATCTGTATCTATATCTATATCGATCTATCTATCTATCTATTGATCTATCTAGCTATCTATCTATCTATCCTAGTGGTTCTCAACCTTCCTAATGCTGAGACCCTTTAATACAGTTCCTCATGTTGTAGTGACCCCCAACCATAAAATTATTTTTGTTGCTACTTCATAACTGTAATTTTGCTACTATTTTGACTTGTAATGTAAATATCTGATATGCAGGATGTATTTTCATTGTTACAAATTGAACATAACCCACAGGTTGAGAACTGCTGATATATACATACACACATACATACATACATCTGTGTGTGTGTGAAGGTAGTTACTTGTAAAATTCTATGGAAATAAAAATTGGAATTCAGCAATCACTGTGCCCGTCTCCATTTCCTTCTCTACAAAATGGGAGACTAATATTTGATGCCTTAACACATTAAAGGTAAATCATTATTAATGACAATGATAATAAGCAATAATATCTATCATGTATATCGTTCCATAAGGTTTGCAAAACTCTTTACATGTGCCATCTTATTTTTTCCTTACAGCCTTGAGAAGAAGTTGCTATTATTACCTCCATCATATAGGTGAGGAAACTTAATCTAAGAGATGTTAAATGTTTTGCCCAGGGTCACACAGCTAAGTACATAGCTAAGGCTAGATTTGAACTTAGGTTTTCCAAGACGCCAGCAGTTCAGACTCCTTGTCCAGAACTCTATCCATTTTATTACCCAGCTATAAGAGAAATGTATCGTTACAAAGAACCTAGAGAATAGAGTGCTAAAAATGTAAGTGCTTAGGATATAGAATGTTAAGGTAGGAAGGGACCACAAACATAAAATGTTTCAGCCAGAAGGGACTATACAACATAGAATGTTAGGGCATACTGTCTTACACGATTGATGTGAGTCTATGAGTGTTTGATTCCAGGATGGTGATGTATACCACACAGAGGCTATACTAGGACATCCTGGAAACTAATGTAGACTCTTCACATTGCTATGCTGGTTACTAAAGTTCCTCTTTAATTAGGAGGTCCCCATGGAAAAATATTGGGGGTTGATTCTCCAAGACGTGACTTCACAGTGTAATGACTCAGGATCAATATTAACTCTCTAGACTGTTTTGTTCATTTCAGGAAACTTACATAACAAATTACATGATATACATTCATGCATTGTATGTGATATACATGTGTGTATATATATGTGTATACATACACATATTTTATATGTCCATGTACATATGTATATTAGCAAGAACAGGGAGAGGCATGAGTTGATGACATTTAAAGGGATGTTGTTTCAATTTTCTTCAAACTAGAACAAATGAAATTCCCAAAGATAATAAGCGTACCCCAGCATGAATCCATTTGCAATTATATCTATAAAACATCTCTCAGCATCATCTATTAAAGATGTATATTTCTGAAGTAAACAACATTGTTCAATACTTTTTTTCCTTGTTAAACTTGGTAAGTAAGACATTTCTGATCTGTCACTGGAAAGAGACTGGGGCAACATTGTCTCAGAGAAGAATGAATTAATGCTAAACCATGGGTTACAAACCTATGTGCCGGGTCCAGTTCTGGGTGCTAGGGATACAAATGTTACAAAATACTGTCTTATAAAACTAAGGGTATCCCTGTTCTCAATGGGTTTACATTCCAATAGGGCAGAGGTTCATAACCTTATGGATAGATTTCAGGGAATCCCTTAACTTGGATGGGAGAAAATTTTTTTAATTTTCATTAATATTTAACTGAAATGTGGCTACATATACATATATAATATGTATATGTATATACATATGTATATGTGTATATGTATGTATGTATATATGTATGTAGATGGATATGATGAAGGAATAAGACAAGTTAGTGTTCATTCACTTTCATTCAAAAATGAAAGTGTGATATCTATTTCCAGGGGAGAGCCAAAATGGCAGCAAAGAAACAGGAATACTCCACAGCTCCCTGACAACCACCTCAAATACCCATAAAATATGACTCTAAACAAATGTTAGGGCTCCAGAACTCACAAAATTACAGAAAAAAATATCTCCCACTGAAGGCAGCTCAGCAGGCGGGACAGGAAGGGCTCATCACAGCATGCTGGGAGCGGAAACCAGCCTGTCCTGAAACTGGATCTTGGCCCCAGGGCCGCCAGGACAAGCCACAGATGGAGCCTAAAGAAAAGTGGATCAGAAACAGCTGTGGTGATTTCCAGAATTATCAAGCCATAAGTAATAAGGACTAAGTGAAAGTTTAGTGGAACTCAGCTAAATTTGGGGGGAGAGGGTCCAGACAAACTGCCTCCAAGCCAAGGAAGCAGCCGAAGCAGAGGCCCCACAGCTGCTTCCCTGTGGCTGCCTCAGAAGTTCCCAGCCTGCAGATTGCAGGGGGCCAAGTGTTATGGGAATCTGAAGATCTTCCCTGCTCCTAGGCCCTTTGCTAAAGTGGCTACGTGACTCTGAGGACCCTTGGATATTTGAAAGTATACTCTGTTCCCTAATAGGCTGAATGTGGTCACGTGGAGCCTGTGGCGCCAGGCTTGTTTTCTAGGAATGCCCGTGCCTTGTAGCTTTGTGATTGGGCAGTGGGTCTAGAGGGCTGTGACATTCTCCAAGCCAGGAGAAG
>CM053581.1:54479526-54547392 GCA_028627135.1 Pseudochirops cupreus
TATGAAACTTTTCTCAGTATGAGGATAGGTGAAGGGAATACACATGTGTATATATGTGTGTATATATATATATATATACATATATACATATATGTACATATGTATGTATACATACACATATGTCTATATAGGAGGGTATATATATGAGTATGAATAAATATTTAAGTATTTGTATATCTGTGTATATAGAGGGCACAGGATCAATTGAATAGGAAGAGATGATACTTTAAAAGGTGAAATTGTGAGGTGGGAGAGGAATAGAATGAGAGGAAACAGGGAGAGACAGAATGGGGTTAATCATCTCATATAGAAGAGGCAAGGGATAACTGTTACAGTAGAGGGGAAGAACAGGAAGGCAAAAGGGAAAGGTTCTCTCACTGAGAGACTGAATTACTCTCTGAATTTGGCTTAGGGAAGGAATGACATAAACTCTAAACTGGGTATCTTGCCACACAGGAGAGTAGGGGGGATGGGGAAGAGAGGTGGGATAATGGAGGGGAGGGGAGGGTGGTAGGGACGATTGCTGGAAGCACACACTTCTGTAAAGGGATAGGGACAGGGTAGAGAATAGAATCAGGGGAGGGTGGGATAGGAAGGAGGAACATATAATCAGTCTCTCACGATATGTCCATTGTGGAGGTGTTCTGTGTAACTACACTTGTAAAGGCTGTATTGAATTATTTGTCTTTCCAGTGGGGGTAGGTAATGAGGAAGGACGAGAAAGAATCTAGAATTTAAAGTTCTATAATCAAATGTTTTATATATATATGTATGTTATTATTATTATTAACTACATGCAACTAGGAATTAAGATATACAGGCACTGGGGTAGGGAGATCCATCTTGCCCTACTGGAAAGTCAGAGAGGCAATGGGGGAGGACATAGGAGAGAGCAGATTGGGGGAGGGGTTGTACAATGGGATGGCTGTTTGGGCGTGCTAGGTGGGAGAAAGAGGGGGAGAAAATTTGTAACTCAAAATCTTGTGGAAATGAATGATGTAAACAAGAAAATAAATAAATTTTAAAAATAAATAATGAAAGTATTTGTAATAATGCATCTGGATGGTTCAGTAAACCTATACAGATGGAGGAGAGTTGTAATGTCATGCACAAGCAGCTTTCTAGAAGAATGCTACTATGAACAGCTTTTAAGTTTCTGATTACACCATAAAATGAACACTCTCTTTTTTTCCATAACAAATCAAAGCAAAACATTCACAGAAAATCAAGGTACAGCATTCACAGTATTACAACTTATCACAGAAAATCACAATATAATATTCACAACAGCTTATCATTAAAATGGCCACATAGTTTTCACGAAAGTGGTCACAATAGTTTTAAACAAAGTACAGTCATTTAGTACATTCAATCATCCCTAAGGAGTTTTGCCACCTCATTCAGTCATCTCAGAATACAATAATCAAAGTCTTCCATTCATGGGGCACACTAAGTTAACTCAATCAGTCACTTATTCAGCAATTAATTACTAAGTATCATTAATCATTAAGTACAATCATTAAAAAATACTCAGACCCTCTACCTCTAAGTCACTATTAAACTACAATTTTATCAATACTCAGTACCCATGGAGAGGTCTTTTCATCTTGACTTGAGGCATGTAACTCCTACCTGAATCCACCAAACAGTCACCTGGATTAAAGGCAGATAGCTCCCAGTTCCTTGTCCAGCTCTCAATGTAAATCCTGCTCTACATTGAAGTTCACAGGGTCTAGTCCATCTCAAATCTTTCACAATTTCTGTTCACGGGAATTCAAGACTCAACCAAGCCACATGCTTCCTCATGTCTTCTGCAGCTCATTCAAAAAAACAGAATCACCATACCCAGCCTTGGAGGGGGGCAGTGGCCCTCTGGGGCTCCTGGGCTCCTCTTAAGGCTCCTGGACTCCTCTTCAGAAGAAGCTTTGCCACCACAAGTTATCAGGAAATTGTGGCTCAGTTCTCAATTCTCATGTTTCTTCTGTAGCTGCACTTCCTCCAGATGCTAGTCCCAAGAAATTCTGACCCTTCATCTCTGCGTCTTTTCCTTATATACACACAGCATTAACTACTTCCTGTTTCAGCCAACCCCCTCCTGTTAAATCAGGAACAGGGATTCATACCTTCTGTTTCTTTCCCAGAGGCTTGATTAATTACTAAGTGCTAAGTATGTGCTTACTTGCCAATACAAAGGGGTCATTACCGTTTGATTACCATCACAAATGACATTACCATTACAAGGGTCAAATTATTAATTTTTAATCAAACTGGGCATTTCTGGAAATGACCAGGAAAAAGTCATTGTGCCTTTGGTTTCCTAGAAGAAGAACTGAATTTGAAGCCAAAGGACTACATTCACTTCTTTGTTCTGTGATTTAACAGCTTTGTGAAAATGGAAGAGTAGCTTTTCATCTTCTGGTCCTCTTTTCTTCATGTAAATCTCTAGGGTATTGCCGTGACATAGTAATGGAAAAACTGCTATATATGCTATTAGAAAGACCTGGGTGCAAACCCTTGAATAATTAGAAATTGTGTAACATTGAGAAATTCACTCATATACTTGAAGCCTCAATTGGTTGTTTTAATTTTTATCCACAAAATGATAATAATAATAACACCTACTTTTCAGGGCTGCTGTGAGGTTCAAATGAGATACTTTAAATGCATATGAAGTGCTTTGTAAAAGTTAAAACTTTATATTAATGTCAGTAATCATTCTCAACATCACGAGACCCTATAATATTATCAGAAGCAGAGAGCTGCTCTGACCCAATTGCTTTGTGTCTCACTGTCTGCCCTTTATTCTCATACCCCACAATTTGACCCCTTATAATGTCTGTACTTGCTTTTAATCATGACATCTCTTTCTCTCATGTTTTCCCTTGAAACTCTGGCTTGATCTCTTCCTGCTCTGTAAAATCTATTGACCTGGATTGCCCTAAAATTCCATTCTCATCCCAGTATATCTTCAGCTTCTGGGTTGACATTACATTTCCCAGGATCGCTCTTGTTCCATGTTTAATAATTACAATCCCACCCAACTTCCCCCAGGTTGTCACTTTAAAACACCCAGTTTGTTTACAATCCTACTTTACTTTACTTTACTTTACTTTACTCTACTTTACTTTACTTTACTTTACTTTACTGAGGCATATTGATTCCTCTGTCCTACTGTTTGGTAATAAGAAATCCAGTGGTTGACTCCAGCCTGAGGAGGGTATCTTTCTAATGCTCAGGAGAGGGAAAGCTGATTACTTCCACTCCCACCCCTCCAGAGGGAGGAAGTTAGAGTAACCAAAATGGGAGGGGGCATGAAATAGATACTGAAACCATGAGCTCAGGTCAAAACCAGTAAATATCCTCTACCTCAGGCATTAGCAAATTGTAGCATTTTATTTAGTTCTGGTTTCTGCATGTCAGGAAAAAAATTGATAGACTGTATTGTGCCCATAACAACCAAGATGATAAGACAGGTGGATATGATGGCATTGAATGGAATGGTTGTTGCTTAACCTAAAGGAAAGAAGATCTGGGTGGAGGTAAGGGAAGGACATTGCACGACTGTTGCCCTCAAGCTTCTGAAAAAAAGGCATTCCGAATATGACTTAAACTAGTTCTTTGTCCTAGAGTACAGAACCAGGAGCTTTCCAGAGAAACATCTTTAGCCTTGATATGAGGGAAAACAAAACGAAACAATACAAAAACAAACACCCATACACTTAGTGTTGTTCAAAAGTCAAATGAGCTGTCCCAAGAGGTCAGATGTAGCTTCTCACTAGAGTTTTCAGGCAGATGTTAAATAGCCACTTATTGAAAATGTCTTGAAGGAAGCTCCTTTTTGATTATAAGTGGGGCTAACTGACCTCTGAAGTCTCTACCAAATCTGAGATTCTACATGGACAACGGGAATTGAAATTTCAGACTCTGCTCATTATGAATGAATGTGCAGCCCAGAGGATCTGAGAAAAGATATAAAACATAATGCTCTTGCCATGCATGGAATGTGTTTGCACATGGTTTCCTTTTACCAGCAGGCTGCCATGTGGTGACCATGATCCTTCTTGCTCCTGACGTGGAGCAATTTATCAAAAGTCATTGTCCAGTCATTGGTGACTAGAGGCATTCCTGAGGTTAAAATTTTCTTGGCATTCTCTTCCCTGATGATTTAGATTCCCTCAGGACCAGAGAGTACTGAAAATGGATGATGGTTTAGGGTGGATCAGGAGGCACAAAAGGGAGAATGGGAAGATGACGTGATTTTCTAAAAGAATAACTATATTTCAGGGTTCCCAGATGGAAATAATATTGACATGGTCTTTGGTAAACCTTGGCCTTGTCTCTTTCCATTGTACACATAGTTTCTTCCTCTGCCAGTCCAGGTGAAAATTAGGGATTTCAAAGATGGAAATAATGACAGATATAGATGATCAATCATCATACAATATGTATTTATTAAGCAACTGACATGTTTCAGGCACTGTACCCCAACTTGTCTTTCTGACTTTAATATACACTGCTCCCCTTCTCCAGTTCAAAACTGACTTCTCACTGTTCCATGCATGAGACATTCCACCTTGCATCTTCCTGACTATTCCCAAACTGTCGCTCATACATAGAATGCTTTCTCACCTTACTTCTAGCTCTTGCAATCCCTGTTTCCTTCAAAATTCTGTCTAAATCTAACAACATTTTTTTTTCTGCCTCTCATCCTTCTTGGTCTTATTTCAGCATTGTCTTATTTCAGCATTTGTCACTATTGATCACCTCCTCCTAGATACTCTCTTTTCTCTCAGTTTTGTTTTTTTTTTACACTATTCTCTCTCTTGGTTCTCCTCCCCTACGCCCGACTGCCCAACCCATCCTTCTTAGTCTCTATGACTGTTTCTTCCCTCATGTGATGTCCACTAATTGTCAGCAGTTAGACGGCACATTAGATAGAGTGCTGGGCTGAGGTCAAGAAGACCTGAGTTCAAATCTAGCCTCAAACACTAGCTATGTGACTAGTTAAGTCACTTAACCCATGCTTGGTTTTTTTTTTTCTCAATTTTTTTATCTGTTAAATGAGCCTTATAATAACACATATTTCCCAAGGTTATTTTGAGGTTAAATGTGGTAATACCTGTAAAGTGCTTATTAACCCAGTGCCTGGAACACATTTGGTTGATTGCTGTCCTTTGTTCTCAAAGACAACCAAAATGACATCACTTTGTGCGGATCAAGGTACAGTATATCTGACTGTGGCTGATGAGACCAATATGAGCTCAGAAGGCTCCATAACACTTAGGGTAAAAATAGACCAAATGAACATTTGGAGTGGAGATGTCTCTAAATTTGCACATCTAATTGTCCTTTTGACCTACTACAATCCTGCATTGCTCATAGAGCATGGCTACTTCTTTGATGTGGGCCTGGCATGCTGCATAGTCCTGTGCCAGTGTCTCCCATATCTCACAATCAGTTCCAAAGTTCATCAGAGAGACCTTGAGACAAGCATTAGATAAATGTTAACTATCGGTATTATTACTTAATTAATCCAGGGTCCTTTTGTCTTTTACCCCATTGTTCTCTCCTATTCACACTCCTCTCCACTCATGGAACCACAATGCTAGTTATGACCCTAGTTCATCAGCCTAGGCCATAATCACTGCCTCAAACGTTTCCTCACTCCAAAACAAATACCAAGTAAGCTGCAAAAGTATTTTTTCTAAAGTATCCACCTAAGTCTATCCCTCTTTTCTTCAATCTATAAACTTTGATTATGCCCTTCTACGTCTAGAATTGAATAGAAAATTCTCCCTTGGATATTTAAAACTTTTATTCTGTGACCCGTCCCTACATTTCCAGTCTATTTCACTCGCTCCAGTTTCTTTAATTTATACTCCAGCAACACTGACCTACTCATGTTCCACTCATGGCTTTTCATCTCCCGTTTCCATGCTTTTGCATTAGTTGGCCTCTGTGGTTGAAATGTTCTTCCACCTTACCTCTGCCTCTTAGTTTCCCATCCTGAGTCTTGGCTTTCTCCAACACTCAGCCCAAATTATATCCCAATGTCTTCCCCAGTCCCCCCTAGCCCAGCTACTAGTGCCTTCCTCTCTGAGATTACTTTCTTCCTATACTACATGTCTCATATTTTCATATATTTTACTTTTGTCTTCTCCATTAGAGTGTGATTTTGGCTTTTCTTTATATCTCCATCATGATATATGATGAGAGCACAATAAAGGTTTGTTGACTTTACCCATGTAAATCTTTTTCAATGATGCTTTTCTTTATCCACTAACTGTGAGTGCCCTCCAACTATGTTGTATTTATTTTGTAATTGCTTTGTCTAATCTTGTGTGCATAGTATCTCCTCAAATAGAATGTAATCTCCATGAGGGCAGGCATTGTTTTACTTTTGTATTGTTTTTACAACACTTAGCCCTGTTCTTGCATGAAATGACGGTCCCTTAAAAGATACTTATTGATTGACTAAGTGCGCTATAAAACAAGAGGATTGAACCAGGTGGCTCTTTAAGGCACTTACATTCCTATAACTATGTTTCCAGGATTCTATGTTGCATCATCATGACCTGGAACTAACCCTCATGTTCTAATAGTTCCTACCAAATTGAGACATTTTTAAATATACACCCAATGACTGACCAATTTAGAGTCTGTTATTCATGGACCAACTTAATTAAGTTCAAAGATTATTATTACTATTATAATTTTTACTATTAACTAGAAGCTTGGCCTCAAGATGGCATTATTCTTATTGCCAATAATAATAATACTAATCATTGCTATAATTATTTTGCCACAGCAACTCTTGTAACCACCTATGAAGACCTGATGGTTTCAAGAGTATCATTGCTGCAGGAAGAATCTACATTGATGATATAAGTCTCACTTTAGAAGTCTAGAAGTATTGGCATAACAACATTGCACTTAATTCATTCAATAATCATTTATATTTTGTCTATTACATTCAAACCATTTACCCCCTTTTTTTTAGGATATTGAGAAATACAAGGAGGGATGCTGTGCAATATTTTATTTTAAAATAGGACGTAGAATTTTAAAATATAGCAGATCCTTAAAACTTCAATTTAATGTAACTCCATGAACATTTATTAAACTTCTACTATATGCAAGTCAATACGCTACGTATTAGGGATAAAAAAATGAATTTCCCTTCCTCACCAAAGCAAAAAAAAAATTCTTTCCTAAAGGAGCTTACATCCATCACACTTGTAAGTCTAAAACAGAAACCAAGAATAAGAAGGAGCCTTGGACCACAGCACACCAAAATTGAAATGGACATTGACAATCTTGCAAAATTAATTTATTATGCCAATGAAGAAACTGACACACAAAGAAAAGAAGAGACCTGTCCAAAATCCATTATATGTATTTGTATGTGACGGAGTGGGGTGGGTTAAATGGACAGTGTTAGGCACATTTGTGGCTGTCGTTAGATCATTTCAGTCCTTTCTGACTCTTCATGACCCCAATTGGCAAATGGTTTGGCATTTTCTTCTCTAGCTTATTTTACAGATGAAGAAACTGAAGCAAACACAATTAAGTGATTTGGCCAGGATCACAGATCCAGTAAGTATCTGAGGCCAAATTTGAACTCAGGTCTTCCTAATTCCAGTCCCCAGCACTCTATCCATCAAACCACATAGCTTTCCTACCCTGTCATCTATTCACCTTGTTATATACATAGGGGGTGTTTAATGAAGTGTTTATTAAATTGAATGTGTGTGTGTATACAACAAAATAGTACCAGGGCTGTAATGGTAGTTAAAATAAAACCTAATCAGCTGCAACTTTGTTCAATCATAACAGTTCATTCTTTGACAGGGGATAGGCTGGAGCTTGTATCTGGTACTCTCTCCAGAGAAAGAGCTTATTAAGCAAACTACTTGTACAAGTAAGATTTTGTAGGGGGAATGTTTAGCCTACTTAAGAGATCAAATGGTTTTGGGAGCCCTAAAGGAGCATCTGTTTATATACAAACAATGAATGAGGTGATTACAAATAAGTCATCTCTTTATTAAAGCAGTCCCAGCAGGACCTCTACTAAGCAAAGTGTTGTTGGCAGTTAGTTAGAGTTAATGTAGGTACTAGAAATGAATAAAACAGCATCTTTTTTAAAAAAGTGTCTATAATTCAGGATCAGTGAGGCATGACTGTATTTACAAGCTAAGAAAATGTTAACAGATTGGTGATTGTTCTTTTATGCCTTTAGGGAAAGTGACATGGTACAATAGAAAGAACACTGGACACAGGGATCTGGGCTTGAGTTCTAGCTCTACTATTTAATGAAGTGTAATAAATAGAAAGGGCCCTAGGTTCTTTACATCCAGGATATAAGGGTTAGAGTCCTAGTATCACTGTTTCACGGAATTATAAATACATCACATCATCATAAAGAGTCTTAGTTCTCTTATCTGGGAAAAGGACATACACTTGCTTAAATTGCTTCTTTTACAACTGTAATGAGGATCATAGTTGAATAGTGAAAGTAAGCTATACTTGAAAGCTGCTACTATTTAAAAGTCCATTGCCCAAACAATCAATCAACATTTATTAAGTACCTACTATGTGCCAGATAGAATCCTAAGTGCTTGAGGATACCAAAGGAAGCAAAAGATAGTCCTTGTCATTAAGAACCTCAAAATCTAATGGAGGTAGATAACATTCAAACAAATATATACAATAAACTATAGTCAGGATAAATAGGAAATAATTAACATAGGGAAGGCACTAGATTTATAGAGGATTAGGAAAGGTTTCCCGTACATAGTGGGATTTTACGAAGTAGTAGACAGTTAAGAATGGAGAGTATCCCTGAGACTTGGGGAACAGTTAGAGAATACCCAAAGCTAAGAGATGGAGTATTTTGTTTGTGGAACAGCCAAGATGCCAAGGTAACTGAACTGAAGACTATTATTGGGGTATTATGTGTAAGAAGACTGGAAAGCAAGGATGAGGCTGGGTTATAAAGGACTTCAAATGCCAAACATTAAAATCTACATTTTCTTTTTCTGACTGGAATACTGAAGGAGTTAATTAGGGATCCTGCATGGAGTACAAGTATATGACCTCTTTATCCCCATAGATAGTAGGTACTCACTAATTACAATGATGGACAGGGAGGGTTCTGCTGAAATCAACTTAGAAAAGCTTACAAGAGCTGATTGTTAAAATTTCAGAATCGTCATTGATTTACACCTTGGAAATTGGCTATTGCTACAAATAATCACTCAATTTATTGTTTTGTTTATTTCTAGACTTACAAAAGTGAGTGAAAAAATGTTAATATTCCAAATTAAAACTTAAAATATGGTGTATGTACAATTTTTTAAAAAGTATAATTTTTGGAGACCTGTTTGTTAAACATTTACCAGCACATCACTGACCATGGACCTATCAATCAGAATAAGATGTAGGTGAAGAATATACAAGACAGCAATAAGTGGAAAAATACAGAATCAACTTTCCATCCCTTGGGAAATGGCTGAGCAAACTGTGATGAACCTATGTGATGGAATATTATTGCACTGTAAGAAATAATAGCTGTTAATAAGTCATGGGAGCATGAGAAGACATATGAACTGATGCAATAGGAAGAACCAGGAAAAATGGCAAAATGACTATTACATTATAAATGGAACAAACAACAAAATCAAAATCAAATATTATATAATTATAATGATGAAATTTGGCATGAAAGATGACATAAACATGTCCTTGTTGGAGGGGGTGGGGGTCCATGTATATGGAACACTTAACACACTGTCAGAGTGATAATTTTCCTGAAATTTTTTTTCACTCTTTTAAAAGAAATTAAGTGTAATAACTTCTAGCAAAGGATTAGCTGGCCACAAGATCCAGGGATTTTTGGTTGTCCCTGGTTTGGGAAGAGAAAAAAGCTAACTCAAAATCCACCCTCAGATAGGGTGGCAGAACTTTTCACATGCAGGATATAATAGCAGTTTAGAGGAAGTCAGAGGAGAGAACCAGGGTAGAAGAAGGGAGAAGTGGCAGTCATCCATGACAGCAGAGCATTCCTAAGAAGTCTGTGAATGAGACTTCTGCAGTGTCTATATCAAGACCATGAGATAAGATTTCTCAGTGCACTAATGGAGAGATGTGTAACTTTGTGTGTGTGTGTGTGTGTGTGTGTGTGTGTGTGTGTGTGTGTGTTTAATCATAGGCTCTTCTATAACAGAAAGGCTGAAAGAAAAAAAAAATGAAAAGTCAGTCCCTACTTTCACACTTGCCTTATTTCCACTTCTTTTTGAAAAATTATGTTAAAGAATACATTTGTCACCTTTAATTTTATTTTTTATAAATGTATGTGGTCGACCTTTTCTAAAAATTGCCTTCTGTCCTTTTGTTTGGAGCATGAGTTCACAATGGGAAAGTGTGACTTTTCCTGGGGAAGTGCCCAGAGCTCAACTCCAACTCATCATCACTTTGCTGTAACTAGGTACAAGAGCATCTAAAAAAGGCAAGTAGGTAGGGTGGTGGATAGAGTGTTGGGCCTGCAGTGAGGAAATCCTGACTGGGTGACCCTGGGAAGATTACTTACACTCAATTATAAAATGGGAGTGATAAGATTGTTGGGAATTAAATGAGATAATATTTATAAAGCATTTATCACAGTGCCCAATACCTAGTACATGCTTAAAAATACTTATTTCCTTCCTTTATAAGTTTATAACAATGCTAAGTGTAGAATTACTAGAAACGTGGGCCATTATTTTTTTTTAAATGTGCAGCATAAATAAGAATCTAAGAGTAATAAGATATTCTATAAAGAATGCTTCCGTACGTAAGAGAGGGATATATATTAGTAAGTAAAGGTGATATTAAAAATAAAATATAGTGATAAGAATTAGAAATAGTGTAGAAGATAGGGCTTTGAGAAGGAAGACTGCGTCAGAAATACAGAGAGCTTTCTGAATCTGCTTTAAATTTTAGTCAAAACAATATTCTAAAAGGTAAAATCCTGAAGTGAGAGAGGATTAGATTGAGAGGAGGCAGGGAGAGATAGAGAGGGGTTGAGTATCTCATGGAAGAGGCAAAGGATAATTGTTACAATAGAGGGGAAGAACAGGAAGGCAAAAGGGAAAGAGTCAACCTTACTTTCACTGAACTTGGCTTAGGGAAGGAATGACATAAACTCTAAATTGGGCATCTTGCCACATAGAAGAGTAGGGGGAATGGGGATGAGAGGTGGGATGATGGAGGGGAGGGCAGGGTGGTGGGGAGGGTTGATGAAAGTGCACACTTCTTTAGAAGGACAGGGACAGGGACAGGCTAGAGAGTGGAATTGGGGGGGAAGGGGGATAGGAAGAAGGGACATGTAATCAATCTCTCACAATATGCCTACTGTGCAGAGGTTCTGCGTAATTACACATGTTCAGCCTGTATTTGATTGCTTGTCCTTCCAGTGGGGGTGGGTGACAAGGGAGAAAGAGAAAGAATCTAGAATTTAAAGTTCTATAATCAAATGTTAAATATATATATGTATATATATATATATATATATATATATATACAATAATTGTTATTAATATTATTAACTACATCCAACTGGAACTTAAGATACACAGGCACTGTGGTAGGGAGATCCATCCTGCCCTACCCAAAAGTCAGAGGGGTGCTGGGGATGGGGGAGGACATAGGAGAGAATAGATTGAGGTAGGGGTTATACAATGGGATGGCTGTTTTGGGGTGGTGGGTAGGGTTAAGATGGGGAGAAAATCTGTAACTCAAAGTCTTGTGCAAATGAATGATATTAACTAAAATAAATAAAAGTTTATACAGCTTCAAAAAATAAATAAATAAATAAAATTTAGTCAAAAGATCCCTTAGAGTTTGTACAGTCCAAGGCCCTTTTTTGATAGATAAAGAAATTGAAGCCCAGAGCATGACTTGTCCAGGGTCACACAGAGCCAAGACTTGAACTCAAGTCTCTGACTTGTCATTGACCATCCATGTATCTTCCAAAAACATGCTTGTTATGTTCTACATAGACTTCTTTAGCTTATAAAACTTGCTCAAACTCTTGGCTGTCTCTTCCTGTCTTAGCTCCTTCAATTTCGTGTTCTCAAGAAATTCTGTTTCTAACAGATATATGGCCAGATATTTAGCTCACAGTTAGCTCTAGATTTTGAGATTCACATCTCTTTTCCCAAGGCAGGGTTTTCTTTCAGCCCCAGACAGGCCCTAACAAATGTAGGCCTTTAGGAAGGAATCTTATATGGTGACCATATCCATATAACCATTGCAAAAGGGAGGCTAAAATATTGTCTCAAAGAATTCTAGCACTCATGCATACAAATATATTTATGGTAACATTTGTTTTATGCTAGGAACTGAGGGAGGAAAGGGGAATATCCACCAATTGGGGAATAACCAAATAAGTAGTGGTATATGACTGTAAAGGAAATTATGGTGTCATAAGAAATGGCAAATATGATGGATTCACAGAAATCTGAGATGTATTTGAACTGAAGCAGAGTATAATGAGCAGAAACAGGCATATTTACACAATGTCCACAATAATGGAAAGAAATAAAAACATTGAAATAATTCAGAATTATGATCAATGCACAAACCAATCATGACTGCAAAAGACCGATGATGAAACATGCTTCTAATCTCTTGACATAGATGTGATGTGATGGATCAGAGCTGTAGAAGAGACATGTGCGTTTGTTTAACTTGACTTTGTAATGAGGACCATGTTTCTTTAGGGGACTGCTGGAGGAGGGTTGAATCAAGTCAAAAAACACTTTTAAAGCACCTACTGTGTGTTCTGCTAAGCACAGCAAACACAAAGTAAAAATAAAAATAAAACTGCTTTCATTTCTCAATGTTCTTAGATCTAGATAATTATAGAGCTCCAAAAACGAAAGGAACATCAATAACACGATTTTTAGGAGAATGAAGAAAACAAGAAGTAGTTCAAAGGAAGAAAGTGGCAATTTTGTTGCTACATCCTGTAATCTAACTCAGCTCTTAACTGTCCAGAGCACTCTCCCACCTCTGTTCCAGGGGCCTTTTCACAATGTCAATGCCTCTACTCAGGTAGCTTCATTCTCTGATTGGGGAATTCTCCTTCAAAACCTGTATTTGAGGAACTGTGTTTGTCAAGGTCTCTTCTAATCCCACTCAACTCTTGACTTTCTGAACTTCTTTTCTACTTTTTCTTCTTTGGAGTACTGCCCCCTCCAATTTCTCAGCTAACTTTTATATGTATGTTTAAATTTTAATATAAACTCTTCAAGGGAGCTTGTATGTGTATTCCCAGAACATTGAACATAGTAAACACAATAAAACTTTATCTAATGTAATCTTGTTAATTTAAATATAAACTTTTTTTCCCCAAAAGAAATTTGATTGAAAAGAACAGTGTCCTATACAATTCATGGTTGCTTCCTTTAAATTTTGAAATTTCGGTTTTGCATGTTATATGTAAGTTCATAATTTTATAAAATAAAGAATTCTAGTCAAAAATCTATTCTGCATTTGGTAATTAAAGGACTTTTTATCACATGTTCACATGAAGGAAATGGTGTCTCAAGGCACAGAATATTTTTTTTAAAAATTAAAAGGACAGTGCCCTTGTTGATGAACCTGGTCAGACCTCTTTGGGATTATGGAGTTCAGTTCTTCAGACCATGTTTCAGTATAATATTGACAAGTTGAAGCAGGCTGAGAGGAGGATGAGGGAACTGGAGACTTCACTACATGAGGATTAAGTAATTGGGAATATTTATTCTGTAGAAGAAAACTAAGGACATACATGAGTGTATCTGCGACTACTGAAGGGCAATCACTTTAAAGAAGAAAAAAATTTGTTTTGCTTGGCCCCAGTGTGAAGAAATAAGATTGGTGGATAACAATGGCAAAGAGTCTTAAAGATACTTCCTTGAAGTTACAACTATCCCAAAATAAGAGATGTTGCTTTGAGAAATAGTTGGTCTCCAACACTTCATGTCTTTTAAGGTGGAAAAAAAAATAAAAAGATGACCATCTTCTGGAGATGCTACAGATAAGTGGTTTTTGTTTCTTTGTTGTTTTGTGTGTGTGTGTGTGTGTGTGTGTGTGTGTGTGTGTGTGTGTGTGAGTTTGAGCTAGATAGCCTCAGAGGTCACCTCCAAATTTAAGGTTCTAAGATTGTGTAAATGCCACAAAAAGAAAGGAAACAATATATTTGATTTAGAACAAATTGTATGCATTTTTAAAACAGTACATTCACATTTGCAATGAATTTCTCATCAATATATTAAAATTAACCTATATTCCCTTTGTATTTAGCACCTTCATCTTAAGGAATATAGTCTAGAACTTGGCCTATAGGCTAAGGAGATACATTATAGTTATAGATAGTCCACAAATTACAAGTTACATCAAATGAGTCCATAAGCATTGAGCAACCACATATTATGTATTGGACACTATATTAAGTAATAGAGATAAAAAATAAATTCTAACACAGTCCCTGTCCTCAAGGAAGTCACACTCTAAAGTCATAAACAAAAAATAAATTGTTGTTTACAAGGGATAAAAATGATCTGCAAATCATTTAGGAGTTGAGTATAATGGCCCTGAAGTTTTGGGGGGATTTGAAGATTCATTTGTTAGCATAATAGAGTTAGAAGATACAATGATAGAAAATACAACATGGAATATTACAGTTAGAAGGGACCTTAAAACATAGAATATTACAGGTAAAAGGGAAATTGCAATATATTGTGGTCAAATATGGAAAATAGGATGTGACAACTGAAAGGTACCTGAGAGATCACTTAAATCAATACTGTCATTGAATAGATAATAATAAAAATAATAATAATGAGGATATAACCCTTTAAATGAATTATCTCAGTTGTGTCTTGAGACAACTTAAGGTATGTCTTAAAATGGAGAAACTAAGACTGAAAGGAAGTGACACATGGCCACCTAACTGTGTATATATCTCGATTTCTATTTATCTCTATCTCTATACCAAAATTTGAACCTTGGTCTTTTCTATTTCTAAATCCAGTATTCCACCCACTAAATTCACATTCTTCTAAGGTAATGCTTTAAAAAAATCCTTCTCATTGCACCATGTTGTCATAAGAGATTATTCATTCTTTATTCATACATTCATCTATAAACTTTTTTTCAACTAACATTTCCTAAGCGGTTTATATATCCAAAGCACTATAATAGTTTCTATGAGTGTTATAATGAGGAATGAGAAATGATATCTGACTTTTAGGATCTCACATTCCAGTAAGAGAGAAAAGACTCCTGAATAAATAGCATCTCTCATAGAAACAGCATAGACAAATTCAGACAGGAGAGCAATTAAATTTGTCTGGGTGATCACTGAAAGTTTTCTAGAGGTGATGGCCTTTGAGTTAGATCTTGTGAAAAGGACCATGAGGGATATGATATCATTTCTCTAAGTCTTGGTTTCCTCTTCTTCAGAATCAATGGTCCTTAACTTTCCATCTTGCTTCTAGACTCATGATCCCATGAAGAAAGAAGTAGATCTTAGGTTTTTACTTCTTAATAAGTGTAAAGATTCTTGTATTCACAGTTGCAAGTCCTGTCTTTATGTCCTGACCTGGCTGTTTCACTAATGAGCTGTATCTAACTGTAGGTTATTCATCCAACCCCCTAAACCTCAATTTCATTCTCTATAAAATGGGAATAATGATATTTGCACTATCTATCTATCAAAGGTGTTGTGTGGAAAGTGTTCTGTAGATTTTAAAGTGTATAGGAAATGTGAGTTATTATTCCTAAGGCAAACTCCCCACCACTAAAGCAAGATGGGTAATAGAAGCAAGTCCCATGAATCATTGTGTACTGGGTCCCCTGCCCTTAACAGAACCAGACTCTCACATTTCCCAGATGTCCTCTGGAGACGGAGACTTACTAATGGCAAAAGCCAATTTCTCTGTGAGGGACACGTATTACAATCTTGGCCATCCTAAGAAGCTCTAAATCTTCCCAGATGACAGGCTACAGCTCTCTCAGTGAATGGCTTCCATGGTCTCCTATCAGGGACTAAAAAGACCTTGAGCATCTATAAAACCACACTCTCCAGTGGAGGCTGAAATGCATTTTTATTCCTAAACAAACTTTAATATTTTTCATCTGGAGTTATTTCTATACTGTCAGCAAAAAAAAAAAAGTAAGAAAGGGAAAAAAAAGTCTTTGCATGTGGTTGTGTATTTATGAGTGAGTTCTCTCTCTAAACAGATTTGTAACTAAAAACAGAAATATCTTTTTATGGGAGACAGCTGGTTGTGAGATTAAAGACACACACTGAGGGAGGGGAGTTCAAATTAACCAACATTCCTCAACATGGAATGAATTCCTGGGAACGTTTGGAGCCTTTTAGCTTGCAACCTAAAAAATATCTAATCTCCTCCACTAGTTTCCCTCTATAGGTTTCAGTTGGTTATTTGGCAGTAAAAACCTTTGAAAGCCCAGCATGGGGCCATAACTCTTCCACATCTCAAGAAATCAGAGATAACCTATGAATACTTGTGCATGCGTGAACATTTCTAATGATGCAATTCCATTTAGGACCCTCCACAAAAACATGAACAGAGCAAATAGGACTGATTTTCAGGTCTCTAGTCTCCCTCCCAGGGTAGGGAAAATGCAGTGATAACATTTTAGAATCAATATCTAAATATTTGGGGCATGACACATGCTTAAACTCTTAGAACCTAGTAGCTGCAGCTGAGTTTTTACAGACTTTTTCAGCTAGATGAGAATTTAGATTGTGGGATGTAGGGACAAAGTTTTTCAGAGAAAGCATCTTAGAATATGTTAGAACATACAACAATAAAGGTAGAAACTATGTATATATGATTTTGTGAAATTCTTTCATTTTTTTTCCTTTTTCAGACCTAAGAAGGGAAGCATTGTTTAAACTCTGCTAGTATGTATTTTAAAAAGAATATTTGAATTGATTCAATTCAATTCAGTTCAGCCAGTCAGTAAATAAATATTTATTAAGTGTCTACTGTGAATCTGGCACTGTAGTATACAAAGAAAGGTAAAAGAGAGTCTCTGCCCTCAAGGAGCTTACAGTCTAATAAGAGTAGACAATACCCAAAAGGAAGCCGAAAAGGAGGGAAAAGAGGGAAAGAATAAAAAGGCATTCTGCTAGTAAAGGAGACCTTAACCTGTTTTGTGTCATGAATGCTTTTGACAGTCTGGGGAAGGAAGTCAATGGAGTCCTTTGCAGAATCATGTTGTTAAATGAAGAAAATAAGATTTATGGAATTACAAAGAAAATCATTTATATTACAACTAGGTTGCTAGGAAGGAGAATAATGAATCCAGTTAGGCGGTTCCATATATTCAAATTCACACCATTCAAAATAGTAATTATGTAAAATATGATCATTGGTTTCAACCCACTGAAAATATACAGTGGTTCCAATATTTTGCACCTCCCAGGGTTCATTTTTTTCATTATTTGCATTAATTGTAATCTATTCATTATAATTAGTTTTCACCAATACAATTTTTAAAAAAAGAAAGAAAATGTTCACAGAACGCAGAGCCCAGGTCAAGAAACCCTGTATTAGAAGTATTTGAAGTGGAAGATTATTATTTGGCATAAAGCTATAATTTATGCTAATTAATTTTCAGATAGATATACTAGGTGGGGAGCACTAATTTATGTGTCTAGATTTTGGGTCCAATGCTCCTGCCATTTCCCCTCAAACAATCCCTACGCTGGCTTTGTAAATGAGACAGATGCATATGATTTTTCTTGTTAGATATGTGTGGAGATGGTTAAACATTCCAGAAATAATTGTGGCAGAAAACCATTGAGGCTTTCTGCCAAATTTAAAAACAGAAAATTGCCATGTCTTCATTTCTCTATTGTTCAAAAAATAATAATGATAATAGAACACACATCAATATTTCAAATATTCTATAATATCATCAATGTGGACACTTTTTTTTCATTGGCGCAGATAGCAACACTTTCAGGCTTGGTAGAGAGTTAATGTTGTTGTTTAATTGTTCTTCCATCATGCCTTACTCTTTGTAACCCCTTGTAAGGTTTTCTTGGCAAAAATACTGAAATGGTTTGCCATCTCCTCCCCCAGTTCATTTTACAGATGAGTAAACTGATTCAAACAAGGTTAAGTGAGTTGCACAGGGTCATACAGCTAGTAAGTGTCTGAGACTGGATTTGAACTCAGATCTGTGTGACTCCAAGTCTAGCACTCTATCCACTATATTCCCTAGGAGCCCCCAGAGAATTAACATGTGTGTGGTTAAAAAGGAAAGAGAGAAAGGAAATGAGAGAGAGAGAGAGAGAGAGAGAGAGAAGGAAGAAAGGAAAGAAGGAAGGAAGGAAGGAAGGAAGGAAGGAAGGAAGGAAGGAAGGAAGGAAGGAAAAGAAAGAAAAAAGATTAATTTTTGGTACCTAACACCTTGGGGATGTATATCTCCATTCTCAACTAGGTTTGTCCTTAGATAACTAACAAATCCTTTGTTATGCCTCTTCCAAAGTCTTATCGGTTTGGAAGAACATCTCAGAGCTTGTACTTCATGCACTATGGACCAAAGACCATGAGTACACAATCTTTAAGAATCAAGGTAATCTCCAGGCAACAATGAGGTATGTCAGGAGACTGTAGTGGAGCAATAATAATAAGGATGGTAGTTGTAATATAATAATAATTATTATTATTGTAATAATAATTATTATTATATCTTAAAAATAATGTTATTAGAATCACAGAATTTCAGAGTTAGGCGCGGCTTCTACAATCAGAGAATTGAGTTTCTAAAAATATATCCCTTCTATAATACACTGGACACATCATCATCTAACCTTTGCTAGAAGCGCTGCAGTGATGGATAACTCACTATTCTGGACATATCATTTAACTTTTGAATGGATTGTATTTTTTAGGAATTTTTCCTTTTTATCAAACCTATGTTTGCCCCTTTGCCATATCTTTCTGTTGGCTCCTAGTTCTGTTCTCTGGAGCTTAGAAGAACGAGACTAAACTTTCTCTCTACTGGCCCTTCAGATACTCAAAACTGTTGTGATGTCATTTAAGATGTCTTCTAGCTCTAAAGCTCTAATTATATGCCCCCCCAACACCCATCCCCTTCACACACCTTTTTCTCTTCCAAACTGAAGATAATTGTTTTCTTATTATCCTCATGTTATAGCTGTAAAGAACCTTAGAAGCCGAGTCCAAACTCTTGACTTAAAGAAGAGAAAACGAAGGTTCAGAGTTTCAAAGAAAAAATAAGTGTCTGAGGCATCATTTTATCTTCTTAACTTCTCTAACTCTAAGTCTTCCTAACTCTAAGTCCAGCAGTATACAATTTCTCTAAACCAGGGGTCAGGAAACTAGAACCCGAAGTTTAAATCCTTAATTTATATGACCTTCAAGCTAAGAATGTTTTTACATTTTAAAATACAAAAAAACCTGTATTTTAAAATGTAAAAATATTTAAGAAGCATCCTTATCTCCTCAGGTCTTAATGAAATAATTAGGTAGAAGGATTTTCTGACCCATGATCTGTAGACTGTAACCCTTTCACCATTCCCTTATCTATTCTTCTAGACATTTCCTAACTTGGTAAATGTCCTTCCCAAATTGTAATTGCTTCCATTATATAGCTTGTGATCATTTAAAAGATATTTTCTGATTAGCTATCCCATCTTGTCCAACTACCTATGGGAAGAGGAAGGCAGTACAAATGTTATTATTGTTATAATTATTTCTAATCTTTGATGAATTCTTGCTGACATTATAAGATATAGTCCTTCCAGTATTGCCATTCCTTAACTATCTATCTGCTTTCTCTTGTGCAACTCTCATCCATGCATTCCTGAAAGTCTGCATCAGTGATATCCACCCAACATTCTAGATGTCATCTTCTAGGTCTCCAAACCTTGTATCAGGTAGTAAAGAAGGAGGACTATCCATTGTTTGAGTGCCCTTTGCTCTTGAAAAATTCACTTCCTTTTCTGACTACTCTGTTCTCCACTGCCACTCATTGTGTTTTTTTTCCACAGTCATACAGACTTATAGAATCATAAATTCAGAGTGAGACGATCTCTTGAGAAAGCAGTGTGCTAGTAAGTGTTTAGCTAGTCTCTCTGAACACATACATACGTAACATACATGAATATGTATGTATATGTATATATAGTATGTGTGTTTACATGCAATATCAATGTAGAGATATTTACATGTCTATACATATATCTACATATTACATAAATACATATGTATAAGAACAACACCCTTTTATTTTATTTATTTTTAAATAAATTTTTATTTCTCTTTTGTTTCTTCACTTGCATTTCTCAGTATATAGAAGTATCCCTTATAACCGAATGAAAAAGAGAGGAAAACAGAATGAGTAAAACTAATCAACATAATAAAAAGTCATATATATTGATGCACATCTACAGTCCCCCATTTCTGCAAAGAAGAGACAGCATACATTCAATTTCATTAGTATTATTAACATTTAGTTATTACTTCTGTAAGTCTAAGAGTCAACAAAACAATAAATGAAATCACCATTTATCTGATTTCTAAAGTGTAAAGCCTCACAGTGAAAATTGAACAAACTCCTCTTGTAAGCTGGCCTGAGCTGGCTCCAGCACACCCCTACTTAGAGAAACCCTTCAGTTCAGCTTCATCATTGGATAGATTAGAAAACTGAGGCCCATCAACCCAAGTGGTTCAGCCTAAGTCATACAAGTAGTAAGTAGGCCTTCTAATTCCAACCAGACTAGTTCTTTGTCCAACTGCACAATCAACTTTTTTTAAAGGAAAACTGAGAGTAGTACCATGAAACTGTGGAAAGACTTCATGAAATGATAAAAAATGAAGTAAAGAACAGCAAAATGAAAACAATGAATACAATAACTTTTAAAGTGTCACTAGAAAGAATCAAAACAAGTACAGGAAAGACAAAGTAATCTAACCAATCATTTAGTGCTTACAGTGATCAAGCCTGACCCCAGAGGAGAGAAGAGAAGAAACCGTAGCTCTTTCCATTCTTTGCAGAGGTGAGAGAATGTGAGTAGAATGGGGCATATACAGTTAGTCTGGGTTGATGTATCAATTGGTTGGGTTTAATTTTCCCCTTTTCCCTTTCTTTTTAATTCTTTTTTTTTTTTTTTTACAGATGATGACTTTTTGGAGAGGTGAGGGGTGGGAGAGATTTATTTTGAGATGGAGGTGATATGAAACCAGGGATAACAACAAAAAAACCATTAAATTAAATGAAAACACAGGCAAGATTTTGTATGTGATCCGCTTTCAAAGTCTCCAAATGTCAAAATATTGAAGGAATATGAGAGTGATTGTTTTTTTTTATTTGGTGAACTCCATGAGGTTCCATTAGTCATGTGGAAATAGGATCAATTTTAGTTCTGAGGAACTATGGACAGGATGTGAGTAAAAACTGTAACACAATTTCTGGGAAATGAATTTAAAATTTCATTTTAAAAATCCAGAAACAATATTGTGATCATAATAAAGGTTGGTCTTATTAAGCACTGGGTCTAGTAAACATGCAATGATGTAGTGGAAAGAGAGATGAACTGGGTCAGGGCAAAGGGTTTCAAGTTTTCCTTCTTCACTAACTAGCTGTGTGGTCTAAGAACTTTGGGACTGTTACTGAATCTTTAAAATGTAGGCATTGGGCTGGATGTTCTTGAAAACCTTTTCTATTGCTAAAATGCTTGTTTCTGTTGCTCTGTTGAATATTATTTTGGAAGTTGGGAAGATTCACCTGCCATTCCTTGCTTCCATGGCAAGACTCCACCCACTTAGAAGATATTGGAACATTTTCCCCCAATACATGAATTCTTTTGCCACCTCAATTAATCCTCATAAAAATATCAATTACTTATGGAGAGAAATAAAACATTAAATTTTTATCAGTTATTTGTGCCTTAGTATAAATGAGTTTTCTTGGGAGCAGTTTCTCAGGGCCAGAAGAGATTTTAGAGTATAGGCGGTCAGAACTGATAGGTGCATTAGTACAGTGAGGAATAGAGCAAAAATATAGAATATTAGGTCCAGAAATAACCTTAACAGTGATATCTTCATTCATCTCATTTGGCATATAAAGAAACAGAAAATCTGGGAAATTAAATAAATTACCTAAGGGAGTAGTACAATCAAGATTAAAATATTCTCCCTATTGAATATTTTAAGTAAATGAGCTTTTTTTCTAAACAATCTCTTGGATAAAAAAGGGTGAAATTTTTATTTTGCTAATACTGTTGCATTTTGAAGCATACACTTTGTGGGTAAAAATGGAGGCCACAATGTGAGTCTTTAAACAAGCTTGGGGTTGCAGTAATAACCCATTCTTGACAAGGCCCTGTTTGACAAATCTGATCACTACCAACAGTATCTTCTAATTGAAATGGAGAAGTTCTGGACTGTGGCAGTCAGGGTTGGGTGGGGATGTGTGGGCAACAGTTTGAATAGTCCTTCCAAACCACAACTATGCTTTTGGAAGCACCAGAGTATAAGAATTGTGCTGTACCAGCAAATATCTTTTTTTTTCTTTTCTTTTTTGGATTCAAAAGAAGGAATTATCCATTTTCACTAACTCTTGCTCTCCCTCAGTATAGATAGTTTTAAAGAGTAAAACTATTTCTTCTAACCATTTTTAGAGATGCTGTGATAATTAAATATAATGATGGTGTGTGATGAAAAGTAGTGGAATAATCTATCTGTCTATCTGTCTGTCTATCTATTACATGGAGTTTTTCCCTCATTTTTTCCTTCTCTTTGTTCTAAAAAAAGTCTTGGGGAGAGATATAAGAGAAAGAAAATAAATGCTTTTTAAAAAAATGACCTAGACTTGGAATTGGAACTATTGAGTCATTGGAGTTAGAAGTATTGAATTTCCCATTTCCAAATATCTCCTGAACCAAAGAGATTCAACAGCTGACACTGGGAAACTACTCCCCACAGACAGAGATTTCTATTAGAGAAAGGGGACATAACTCCTTGGGGGAAGTAGAATAGAATAGAATATTTAGGCAAATGATTATATGTAAAAGGAAATTGGCCTGAACTCATTCCATCTGTTTCAGTTACAGAGTAGTTCTTTATCCTAGCATCAAGTACCAGGCATATTCCCAGGACTAGGATAATAATTTTTCCCCATTTTAAAATTTATTAGCTTATTTTTCCTTAGATACATGTAAAACCAAATTTTAGCATTCATTTTTAAACTTTGAGTCTCAAATTTTCTCCTTTCCTCCCTCCCCAGCCTTCCCCATTGAGAAGTCAAGCAATTTGATTTAGGTTATACATATATAGTCATGTAATACATATTCATAATTGTCATGTTGTGAAAGAAAACATACACAAGGAAAAAAATCTCAATGAGACATGAATGCACTTTTGTTGAAGTTGTGAATTGATTCAGCCATTCTGTAGAACAATTTGGAACTATGCCCAAAGGGCTATAAAGCCATACATGCCCTTTGACCTAGCAATACAACTACTAGGACTGTATAGCAAAAGATATTTTAAAAAAAAAGAAAAAATATCTATGTGTAGAAAAATATTTACATCAGTTCTTTCTGTGGTCAAAGAATTAGAAATTGAGAAGATGCCTATCAGTTGAGGAATAGCTGAATAAGTTATGGTATGTGATGATGATAGACTATCAAGGTCCTATAAGAAATGATTAGCAGGATGCTCGGAGAAAAACCTGGAAAGACTTGCCTGGGCTGATGCAAAGTGAAATGTTATGTGCACAAAGGCACAGAAATATTGCAAGACAATCAGCTATGAATGACTTAGTTATTCTCAGTTATTCTATCTTAGTTATATCTCAACAATCCAAGATCTCTCTGAAGGGCTTATGACTGAAAAATGCTATCCATTCCCAGCAAAAAGAACTGATAGTGTCTGAATACACATTGAAGCATACTTTTTTTAACCTTTTTATTCACTGCACTACCTAGCCACCTCTCCATTCTAATTATTAAGGAATTACTTTCTTTTGTGAGCTTTTCTACCTCCTTTTCATTTGACCAATTCTGATTTTTAAGGCATTCTTCTCGTCATTGGCTTTTTGGACCTCTTTTGCCATTTGGCTTACTCTTTTTTTAAAATGTTATTTTCTTCAATTTTTTGGTGTGTCTCCTTTACTAAGCTGTTGACTCATTTTTCATGTTTTTCTTGCATCACTCTCATTTTTCTCCCCAATTTTTCCTCTACCTCTCTTACTTGATTTTCAAAATCTTTTGGAGTTATTCCATGGCCTGAGAAGAATTCATATTTTTCTTGGAGTATTTGTATGTAGGAGCTTTGACTTTGTTCTCTTATTCAGAGTATGTGCTTTGATCTTCCTTGTTACCATCACAACTTTCAATAGTCAGAAGTTTTTGTCTTTCTGTTTGTTTTTCGATTTTTTGCTCATATTCCCAGCCCATTAGTCGACTTTTAACTCTTTGATAAAGTAGGGCTCTGCTTTTAGGGTGGAGAGCACATTGTCTGAGCATCAGTGGTTTTATGCAGCTGTTTTTAGAGGTATGTTGTGATCTGTAAGTTTTCGATTCTTCCAAGTTTTTATGATCTATAGAGAGGTGTTTACCCCTCTCCTGGCCTGTGCTCCAGTCTGTGAGTGACCACAAGCACTCTTTTCTGCCCTGGAACTGTGAGGAGGCTCATTCCTCCACTGCTGCTGCAAGCTCTTCTGTGTAAACACTCCACCTTACCCTGGGACTGCCATCCAGAATTGTGACCCAGATCTGAGTATGTGCAAAGCAACAGAGTCCTTCCTCAGTGGTAGCAAAAAGACCCCTGTAATCTCTTTCTGACAAGGCATTTGTAAAGCCAAGCGCAAGCAACTCTCCAGAGAACTGGTGCTGCTGTGAAAATCTTTAAAGTTCTGACCACATAATATAGTGAACTCTATATGTTCAATAGTAAAATAAGCAAAACATTCACAGAAAGCAAAGTATAGCATTCACAATATTATAACATTAAAACTTATCACTAAAGTGGCCACATAGTTTTCAGCAAAGTGGCCACATAGTTCTAAGCAAAAGATATCATTCGGTAAATTCTTAACTCAAGCATCCTTAAAGAGCAAGCCTCCTTAAGGGAAACAAAGTACAAAGGTCAAAGTTCTTCACCCCTAGGTCACATCGTCTTCATCTCTGAGTAAAAAAGTCTTCTTTTTTCTTGGCTGGAGATTAGTTTCCAATCATCCTTAACTCAAGCATCCTTAAGAGGTACAAGGTGCAGAGTACAAAGTTCTCCCACCCCTAGGACACAGTAAATCATAATCTTCTCAGTCAGCATTAAGTACTCAAAGAGGAGTCTTTTTATCTTCACTCAAGAGGCTGGCTCTCAGATCCCATGGTTCCTCTTCCATGGTCACAGCTTATGCCTGAATTTACCCAACTGTCGCCTGGATTCAAAGGCAGGCAGTTTTCAACTCCTTGTTGTCCAGCTCCTAGTCCAAGACCTGGTCCAGGTCCTCATCCAAGTCCTCATCAAGTTCCCATTCCATGTCAAAGCCCATAATGTCCAGTCCACCTCAAGCCCTTCACAGTTTCTATTTCTGGGAAGACAAAGCTTAACAGAGCTAAAACAACATCCATACCCATTGCTGGCACCATCATCAATTCACTTTCTGCCTGACCAGAGTCTGAGAACAAAGTCTGAGAACTCATCCCAAATTGTTAATATAGTCCCAGGACCTCTGACACCCTCCTGCAGGACTTCTGTAAATAGACAACAAGAAAATCCTCTTTCAGGGTTTCTAGTAAGGTCCCAGGGTTTCTGTGAAAAATATTACAAACACAAATCAACACTGACAGAACAGACGAATGGAGTGCCAGGATACCACAAGTTTTTTTTTTTTCCATCTCAACTCTGCCACCACAACTGTTCCCTTCTCAATTCTTCTCTTTCCCAGCTTGGGCTTCTCCTTGTATATGGTCATTAACTCCTCCCTGTTCCATCTACCTCTTACATCCTTCCTATTCCTATCTTTGGCAAATCCCTTCCACTGTGGGTTTCACAAGTTCTGTTTCTTAACAAAGACTTGATATAATCACAAGCAAGGCTCAACTGAAATAAATAGCTAAGTACCTGTTTGCTTGCCATTATAGTATATGACCCCCTTTACCATCTGTGTGCTGAGAGATCCAGAAGCAGTAACTGCTGCTGTTGATTTGGTGGCTCCCAAGATCTGCTCCTGATTTGCCAGGTTTGGAGTTGTGCTGGAACAGCCTATACTGGATTGGGTTCCACTCTCACCAAGGTGTGACAGACCTCTTCTGTGGACCTGCCAGTCTTTGGCATCTGTGGGCTGAGAGGTCTGGAAACTGCCACTGCTGTCACTGATTCAGTCACCACAAGGCCAGCTCTGAGTTTGCTGCAGCCAGGTCTCTGTTGAACTGCCCTCCTCTTTCACCTTGGCACATCATACCTTTCCTGCCAACCTTCCAAGTTGTCTTGTGCTGGAAATTTGTTTCACTCCATCTTTTTGTGGGTTCTGCTACTCTAGAATTTATTTAGAGTCATTTTAAAGGAATTTGGAAGAGTTGGAGGGGAGAAATAAGGTCAATTCCTGCCTTTACTTCACCATCTTGGCTCTGCCTTCTCTTTAACATAATAATTTCTATCCCAGGAAAATTAGAGTGGCTCCTGACCTGGACTTACATCCATATCACTGCACATAAAATGACTTTAACTAACATTATTTCATGGTAACTTGCTATACTATAAACAAACCCCTCTATAAAATAGGCATGAAGTCCCTCTGTGATACGATGCATTGCATTGATCATTTATAATATTTATAAGGATATGCCCAAAAAATTAATGACCACTTTTACTGTTATTTCATCTTATATTGTGTCTTTGGGGGGGAGGCAAGGGGAAGTCATTAAGGACAACATTTCCATAAAGTTTTGATTTTCATGTCATGCAAACCAGAGATTCCCAACATACATATCTATGTTTGTATATGTATTTTCATATATATGAAGGGTACATGTATATATAAAAGAATCAATAAGTTTCTTGAAGCCTTTAGTTGACTACATATCTTGGATGCTGATGGAAAAGCTCTTCAATTTTCACATGAAAGCAATAAAATCTCAAACACACATGTTTTAAGTTTGGTGAATTATTTTCTCACAATAACCCTTTTCCATGACAATGAAAATTATGACAAAAGCTTGAACTTTTCCCCCTGTAATCTTATATATATAAAACACATGTGTGTACATATGTATATATGTGTATGTATACATATGTATATGTCCATAATTTTTGTTAAATATTTCCAATAACATGAAAAAAATTAACAATGATTAAGGAATTTATTTCCAAATTCTCTTTCTCACTTCCACCATTTCCCCCATTCTTGAGAAGCAAACAATTTGACATTATCCATGTGAAGTCATTCAAAGTGTATTTCCATATTAGATATTTTGCAAAGAAAACACAAATAAACAAATACCCAAGGAAAGTAAAGTAAAAAGAAGTATACTTTAATTGCATTCAACCTTAATCTGTTCTCTCTTTGGAGATCTATAGCATTTTTCATCATGGGCGTTGTGGAATTTTCAAAGATCATTGTCTTGATCAAAATAGCTAAGTCTTTTGCAATTGATATTTCATACAATAGGGCTGTTACTGTTACAATGTTCTCCTGATTCCACTCATTTCACTTTGCATGAGTCCATCTAAGTCTTCCCAGGTTTTTCAGAAACCACTGTGATTCGTCATTTCTTTAAGTACAATAGCATTCCATCACAATCACATACTACAACTTGTGTAGCCATTCCCCATTGAGAGGAATCCCCTCAACTTCTAATCCTTTGCCGCTACAAAAAGAGTTGGTATCATTTTTTTTCTGCAAATAAGCCCTTTTCCCTTTTCTTTGATCTCTTTGGGTACCAGACTTTGTAGCAACATTGCTAGATGAAAGGATATGCGTACTTTTATAGCACTTTGGAAGCAAATACAAATTGTTATCCAGAAAGGTTGAACTTGCGTAAAATTCCACTAACGGTAATTAGTGTCCAAATTTTTCCAAATTGCCTCTAGCATTTGCCATTTTCTCTTTCTGTCATGACTGGTAATTTGAAGGGTATAGGGAGGTATCTGAGAGTTGTTTAATGTGCATTTCTTTAATCAGTGCCGATTTGGAGCATTTTTTTACATGATTATTGATGGCTTTGGTTTCTTCTTCTGAAAACTGCCTGTTCATATACTTCGACCATTTATAAACTGGGGAATGACTGATATTTTTAGAAATTTGGCTTTAGTTCTTTATACATTTGAGAAATGATGGCTTTATCAGATGAATCTGCTGTAAGTTTTCCCACAGTTCTCTTTTTTCTTCTAATTTTGGCTACATTAATTTTATTTGTGTAAAATCCTTTTCGCTTTCATGAAATCAAAATTATCCATTTTACTTCTCATGACCTTCTCTACCTCTTGTCTGGTCATAACCTCTCCTCTACTCATACATCTGACTGTTATCTTTTTCCATGCTCCAGTAGTAATTTACTTATGATATCACCCTTCATGTCTAAATCATTCATCCATTTTAACCTAATATACATAGGCTCTCAAAGTGGGCAATGCCTCCCGCTAGGGGATCCAAGACTAATGCACAGAAGGGGGAAAAGTTGTTTGAAATGACACAAATTTAAAAAAATAATAACATGAAAAGGTTAAGAAAAAGTAGATTTTTGAGGGGGTGCTGAATACTTTTTTTTAAAGGGGTGGTAAGTCAAATAAATTAGGGACTCTCTGTATACAATATGAAACGTTGGTCTATGTCTAGTTTCTGTCAAATTAATTTTTGATTTTCTTAACAATTTTTGTCAAATGGTGAATTGTTACACCCAAAGCTTAGATCTTTGGGTTTATCAAACACTAGCTTACTATGGTCATTTATGTTTTGTTGTTCAGTTGTTTAAGTGGTATCTGACTCCTCATGACCCGATGGACTTCTGTCCATGGAGTGTTCTTGGCAAAGATACTAGAGTGGTTTGCCATTTCATTCTCCAGTGGCAAACAGGTTAAGTGATTTGTCTCAAATCACACAGCTAGGAAATTTGTGAGGCTGGATTTGAACTCAAATCTTCCAGATTCCACCGTTACAGCTTTATCCTTTTTGCTAACCAGCTACCGTACTGTATATTGTATACTTAATTTATTCCACTGACCTATGACTCCTTTTCTTTGCCAGTATCAGATTGTTTGGATTATCACTGCTTTGAAATTTGTGTTGAAATCTAATACAACCAACCCAGTTCCTTTACATCTTTTCATTGATTCCCTTGATATATTTGGCCTTTTGTTTTTCTAGATAAACTTTATTTTTTTCTTCTAACACTATAAAATAATTCTTTGAGAGGTTGTTTGATATGGCACCAGATGAACAAATTAACTTAGATAGATTAATCATTTTTATTATATTTGTTCAATATACCTATGAACAATTTTTTTTGTTTGTTTAGATCTGATTTTCTTTGTGAGAAAAGTGCTTGATAATATTCCCTGGGTTTGTCTTGACAGATAGACTCCGGATTGTTTTATAATGTCTGAAGTTATTTCAAATGTGATTTCTCTTTCTGTCTCTTGCTACTGGGTTTTGTTGGCAGTATATAGAAATGCTGATGATTTATGCTGAGCTGTTTTATATCCTGCAACTTTGCTAAAGTTGTTAATTATGTCAGTTAGTTTTTTAGTTGATTTTCTAGAGTTCTCTAATCATATCATCTTCAAAGAACGATAGTTTTGATTCCTCATTGCTTAGTTTTATTCCTTCCATTTTTTCCTTGTCTTATTGCTATGGCTAGCATTTCTAGTACAATACTGAATTAGTGTTAATGGAAATCCTTGTTTTACCCCTGGTCTTATGTGGAAGGCTTCAACTTTAGTCCAACTAGAGCTGTTTTCGCTATTTTAGATATATACTACTTGTCATTTTAAGAAAGATTCTATTGATTCCAATGCTTTCTAGTATTTTTATTATAAATAATTGTATTTTGTCAAATACTTTTTCTGCATATATTGAGATAATTACGTGACTGATACTGTATTTATTATAGATGTGTTCCCTTATGCTGCGAGTTACCCTAATATTGAACTAACATTATCTCTGCTGTAAATCCTACCTGGTAATAATACATGATCTTTTCTGTAATTTATTGCTTTAATCTCCTTGCTAGTATTTTTTTAATTAATATTCACTAAGAAAATTGGTCTATAATTTTATTTCTTCTTTTTTTTTTTTGCTCTTCCTGATTTAAGTACCAAAACCATATTTGAGTGATAAAAGAGAATTGATACAACTCTTGGATCTATTTTTTTTTCAAATACTTTATATGATATTGGGATTAATTATTCTTTTAAAGGTTTGGAAGAATTCACTTGTAAATTCATCTGGTCCTGGACATTTTTTCTTTTAAAGAAATCATTGATGTTTTTTTGTGTTTGTTTGTTAATTTGTTTCCTATTTCTTTTTCTCAGGAAGCTGTATTTAAGTATTCCATTTTGTTTTCTGTTCACCTGGTCAGTTTATATTTTTGGAAATATTCACCCATTTCACTTATATTGTGAGTTTACTGGGATATACTTGGGTAAAATAACTCCTAATAAATGTTCTAATTTCATCTGATGTATGATTTTCCATTTCATTTTCGATACTGGCATTGGTTTTTCCTTTATTTTAATCAAAGTAACCAATGGTTTAGTTCATTTCTGTTTTCCAATAAAACTATCTCTACTTTTATTTATTATTTCATTGTTTTTAATTTTTTTTTGTTTTGCATATATTTTATTAATCTCACCTTTTATTTCCAGGATTTCAAAGTAGGTGTTTAATCAGGAATTTAAAATTTGCTCTTTTTTTTCCTGTTGTATGCCCACATCATTGATTTGATCCCTCTCTTTTTTTTTTAAATTTCTGAATTTATAAGTATAAATTTTTCCCTTAAGAATTGCTTTGACTGCATCCCACAATTTTTTGGAATGATGTCTCATTGTTGTCATTCTTTTTTATGAAATTTTTGATTCTGTTATTTGTTCTTTAATTCATTCATTCTTTAGGATTAGATTAGTTTCCAATTAAATTTTAAACTATTCTTCCTCAACCTTTTATTGAATGCTATTTTTATTAAATTATGACCTGAAAAGGATGTATTTAGTAGTTCTGCTTTTCTACCTTTAGTCGTGAGCCTTTTATGCCCTAATACATGGTAATTTTTTTGTGAAGGTGCCATATACAGCTGAGAAAAATATGTACTCCTTTCTTTCTTTCTTTCTTTTTTTTTTTGGAGGGCGGAAGGCAGGACAATTGGGGTTAAGTGACTTGTCCAAGTCACATGGCTAGTAAATGTTAAATGTCTGAGGCAGCATTTGAACTCAGATCCTCCTGACTCCAGCACTAGTGCTCTATTAACTATGCCAGCTAGCAGCCTGCAGTGTACTCAATTCTATTCCTATTCAATGCTCTCCAGAGATCTATCTTGTCAAATATTTTTAATATTCTATTTATCTCCTTAACTTCTTTCTTATTCTTAATATGTCAAGGTTCATCTAGCTCTGAAAAGGAAAGTTGAGTTCCCTGCCAGCATAGTTTTATTAACTATGTCCCCCTGCAATTCATTTGATTTTTCATTTAAGCAATTGGATTCTATGCTGTTTGGTGCATACATGTTTAATATTGATATTACTATATTGTCTGTGGCACCTTTTAGCTATATTTAATTTCCCTGCTTCCTCCTTTTAATTAAATGTATTTTTGTTTTTGCTTTGTCTGAGATCATGTTTTCTAACCCTGCCTTCTTTTTTTCAATTTCAGCTTGGAGCATAATAGATTTTAATATAAAACTCCATGCGTGTTTCTTGCCCCACTCATTCTAATCTTTCCAGTGTCAGTCAGAGGCTCCCCTGAGCTTCAAAACCTGATCCAAAGCTATTTATACTGGGGGGAGAGGGAAGGAAGGGAAGGGAAGGCAAGAACATTGGGAGTGGGCAAAAGGTATATGGTACAAAAACTTATGTCCAGCTTCAAAGATTCAGTAGTAGACACTAACTATATGGGAAATACTTTATCTACACTCTAAGATAGGGCAGACGTGAATGGAATTCAGTAACTCTAACTCAGGTAGAAGTAACGACTGAGACCTTCCATGCGGGAGGAGAAATCTGGAAATGTCACAGTTTCCTGAATGACTCTTATGTACCCAGGCACCACTTGGGGGGGGGGGGTAGTGAGAGAGGGGTGAAAGGTTGTTCAGAAGCTTACTTACATGAAGGAACTGGTCAAGAAAGAAGTCATTTATCCCAAATTGCTCCTGGCAACAAGACAAGACAAGACAACCAGCATTTAAGAGTTTGATATTATGGGCTAGACATTGTGCTAAGGACAAAGAAAAAGAAAATCAGTCCCTGCCCTCTGAGAAATGCGTATTCTAATTGAGGGAAATGACACAAAAATGTAGAAAAGGGAATTGTAAAGTGGTGAGAGGAGGAAGAGAAATAAAAATGCCCAGGAAAAGGTATGGTGTTGAAGCCTTGAAAGTCAGAAGCACAGCCAGGAGAGGAATGGCCCATTGGTTAGCCTGGGTCAAAATGGAGGCCCCAGGAAGAACTTATCAATGGGAGAAAAGAGGATGGAATAGCAGAAGGATGTTCTAGGCTGAGGAAACCCCCAGTTCTGAGAAGCTATGAGACTTCCATGGCTCCATTGGCAACTGGGTGATGTAAGTGTGAGGAATCATGCTGAGTAAGTCTTCAAGTTGCTCTGGTTGTGACACAACTGAAGCGTAAAGCCTCCCTCATCTATAAGAGCATATTTTAAAAATATTTGCTTGAAGAGGCGACCTTAAGCTCTTCTATTCTGGTTTGGGATTCTGGAAGGTATTTTATTTATTTGTGTGGGGGAGGGCACTGCAAATAATTCTATTTTTCTTGATTTTTCCCAGTTATTTATTTTTATATTCTGTCACAATAAAATAATCTGCCTTTTTGATTTATGGTAACTTTTGAGTCATAAAGAAGGCAGTAGATAGGGGTTTGAACGTAGTAAATTACCTCCACATTAAACTCAAAACATGTAGTAGTATCAAGGCAAAAAGAGTACAAATGTTACATGAAGATGAGAAGACTGAAGTTGAAGGATGGAATAAAGGAATTTAACTGTCAGGATTAGGATGAGAAACCCAACTCTTGATACAAAAATTTAACATCTGTCAGTATCCTTTTTTTTTTCTTCCAAGTCCAGATATACCTCCTCTGAAGCGTTCCCTGTTTTACTCAACTGAAAGTTATCTTTTCTTACTCAAATTTTTCTGCACAATATTCTCTGCATCTTTCCTTTGTCTGAAAGACCCCCTACTTTATATTATTCCTATCTGTTAAAATGTTACATCGAGTAAATTAGACCAATAATCACGAATTGACTTATTATATGTCAGACAATGAACTAAGTACTAGGGATAAAAAGAAAACAAGCTTCTTGAAAACAGGGTTGTTTTTGTTCCTCTTTGTCTCTCTAGCACCTAGCCCAGGCCTTTCATAACAGCAATTTTGATGATGTTGTTGTGTTTTTAATTGACTGGAATCAAATTTTCTCTATAAAATTCTTATTCTCCAGGGGTCCTGTGCTGCCATGTAGGATGTCCAGTTAACTTCACCTCTTTGAAATTCAAATTCCCTATCTTTAAAATTCCTATAAAAATTCTTGGTTGCCTATATCACAGGGTTTTTGTGAGGATGAGATAAAATAGTGCATATGAAGGTACTTTATAAATTGTAACACAATTGTAAGACATTATAGATCAGTCTAATGTCGCTTTGAGGAAAGGTTTTGTAGTATCCAAGTTACTTTCCTTACAAAATCCTGTGCCTCAGTTCCTCATTTGTAAAATAAACTGGAAAAGGAAATGGCAAACTACTGCAGTTTCTTTGCCAAGAAAACCCTGGACACCGTCACAAAGAATTGCCCACAACTGAAACAACCAAATAACAGTAACAACAGAAATCTGTAAGTTAGGTTTTTATTTTATGAATTTGTCTATCCCTCTATCTATCCATCCATCCATCCATCTATCTAATCCAGTGGTTCTCAACTTGTGGGTCGTGACCCCTTTAGGGATTGAACGACCCTTTCACAGGGGTCACATGGTCGCCTAAGACCATCGGAAAACACATATTTCCAATGGTCTTAGAAACAGAGACATCACTCTTCTATCCAGGCAGGTCCACCCACATGCAGATACACCCATATACGAGTATTAAAGGGTCACAGCATTAGGAAGATTGAGAACCACTGATCTGATCTAATCTAAAAATGGAAATGTCTTGTCCAAATTCTCACAGTTAGGGATTTGGATCCAAGACTTCTGAATCTTGTTGCTCCAGTCAATTTTTACTTCCCCCACATCATACTTCCTCCCTTAGCTTAACCCACTATCAAATTTCTTAAGCATTAAAACGGACTTAGCTTCTTCCATGCCAGACTTAGTTCCTACAAAGTCAAGCAGCTGGTTTTATTTCTACTGTGAGATTTAGGGTACAATATCAAATTTGGGTGGAATGCTTTCTGGTCTTCCTGGCTCCATGGGGGTGTTTGTATCCTCAGGCATTTGGTGTTCTGATTAGGTGGGGATGAGGAAACCTCATCTGTCTCTTTAACAAATAGGAGACATTATGGTATAGTACAAGCAGCACAAGTCCCAGAGTCAGAGGACTTGAAGTTGCTATTCTCTGGGTCAAAGGAATATCCACTCCAATTAAATCACAGATCTTTTTAAGAACATAGTAAGATTTGTAATCTCCTAAAGGTCATACAGGGAACCATTATTTTTATTATTATGCACCCAATAGCACATAACATCTACAGTGACAGTTTTAATTCTGCAAAAGTGATAAGAATACATCAACACTGGGAAAAACCAAGTTATTGAAAAATGTCTTTTTGGGGGACTATGACATGCAATCAGAAAGATGGTCCATTGAGGCATCCTGTATCTTGGACAAGTCCTGCCAGTGGCCAATGAGCTGGGTCCAGAATTGAGTAAGAGAAAGAGATCAGCCTGGATTGCATTTGGGAAATTGAGCAGTATTTTCAATGAGTTTAACTGGTCCCTGACTCCAGAGCCTATTTTAACAATAATTTCTAAGAATCTATAAATGATGAAACACCAACATCCCCAAAGAAGCAAAATGATAGTTGATCTCCCCACCCCAACCCCCCAAAGAAAGCAATGGAGAGACACCCTTTGGGTTTAAGTGGTGTGTTGCACATTATAAAAAAATAACTTGTCCGAGAGAAGTGCTGTAAAAGCCATGAATGGTATAAATGGAGAAGCAAGTGGCCTTATGTAGCAATAGTAGAAGATAATATTTGGAAAGCCTACAGGCTGTACTGGCATTCACTAAATGTTAAAAGACCCAGGAAAATGAAAGCACATTGGGTGGGTTTAGAGAAGGCAATGGATAAGAATCATATATCAGGAAGAAGCAGGGGAAGGTTGGAATTAGAGCCTGTGGACAGAGTGCTCATATGAAAGAGAATACTGATCCTCTACTCCCTCAGAATCATATCTTCTGGTGACCATTTCAAAAAGAGATTGGCTCCTCCAGTGCCAATGGATGGCATGACATGACTACAGAGGCCTGCTCTTTTACAAGTATTGTCTGAACCATGTGGTCCTCAGGAGTGGTCTTGTATTAATAATTATTAATGTATTAATGAGTCATCCTATTAGCAGTTGGTATGACAAGGCTTGGTTGGAGGTTTCTGTTCTGAGGCGTACTGAATTAATCTCCCCTTTAGTTAGCTAGAGAATCAGACACCCATCCCCCACAACACATGGAAGCCCAATATTCTGGAACCCAAGCTTCTAACTTCCAGCAAGTTTGTACTTTAGACTTCGCCACACCTACATCAATCTCCTCTCACAGAAAGTGAGGGATTGAATGGACTTTAGACAATTCAGTCTAACTCTCTACATTTTGAGAAGGCCAATTTGAAACCTAGAGAGGGAAAGTGACCTGTTTAAAGTTCCTTCAGCACAAGTACTGGATCTTGGCCCCTTATCTCTTGATGTCAAGTCTAGCCTGTGTGTTATAATAAAAAGAGCACTAAACGTGGACTCAGATAAATCTGGGTTTGAATCTTTCCTCAGATTCTTGCTGGCTATGTAAGCCAGAAAAGTCATCAAGCCTTTCTGAGCTTCAGTTTCTTCATTGAGAAAAGGGGAGTGGGGAATGTAGTTGATGCCTTACAAGCTTCACTTCAGATCTAATGTAAGAAAAAATGATCGTTCTAACACAGTATAATTATTTTCCCCCAAATTCCCAGTTCATTATGTGTCTTCCAGTCTTCTTGAGTTATCCTGATTTCCTGGGAAGGTGTAGTGTTTATTTACAGAGGTATGGGGAGATGAAAGAGCTAAGGCCAATTTGTAACTTATAGAGTTATAAAGAATTCCAACCTGGGCCTTGGGCTTTGCTTAACTAAAGACTTTTTCCTAAGATTTTAGCTTTTCCTCATAGCCAGGCTATGTGACCTTTCCTTTGGCCCCAAGGGTTTTTCTCTCACTGTTTTTTTTAATCTATTTGCTGATCTCCAGTTCCTGGATCAAGGACCAAGCTTCCTGTCGTTGCTGAGATCTGTTGCTCCCCAATGCTACTTGCTGTCTCTTTTTCCCTTTGTTATTACACCATCCGTAGAACACCTGCAGAAGCATCTTTTTGCCACCTATCCCTTCTGTCACACGCTCTAGACCATAGGATGGTTTTCCTAGGATTGGTTTATAAGAGGAAAGAAAACATACAAAGTTAGAAATAATACACCATAAAAGGGCAATTGAATGGCAAATAATAATATCCAGGCCTGGGATGGGTTGTTTCTAAGATATTTAAAATTACCCAGGCCTAGTATAACCAGAGTGATTCTGGGATCCCACACTGAGCTGCTTGGCTCCCTCATGGTCTCAGAATAAAGTAGTGGCTTTCCTTCTCTAACAGCCTCCATAAACTGGAATTAGATCATGTAGGCTGTCTGTCTCAAACTCATTTGTCCCTTCTGTAATCCTAAACTCACTCTTTTCTAATCAAAAAGGCATTGGATTGCAGGTAGGATTTTGGGAGAGTGGGTCAGGCACATCACTATATAATTTGTTGACCAGTGGGATATCTTATTTTCTTCCCTCCAAAAAAGAAAGGGATGAGTGTTTTATACACTATCACCTGCCACCAAAGTGTTTTGAATAATCCCCAGCATGGACTTTAACCAGCTCATTCAACAAATCACAAAAGACAAATTTCATTTCGTGAAGGTTTACAGGCTTCACATTTGCCTTGTTATATATAGGGGTGATGTGACTCTGGAGCCATCCCCTGACATTTTCTGAGCCTGTCAATTGATCCTAAAAGCACAGATATTTGGTCTGTGGGCTTTGCAGCTGTCTCCCCAAATCCCCCAAAGGCCAGCTGGATTATGTCTTGTTTCCTTGATCAGCTCCCTAGAGGCCCTAATGGATGGGTCTACATTTCTTCCTTCTAACTGAGTCATACTGGCCAGAGCTCCTTGTCAAACAGGTCTTTTGCCTCCTGTCCCCACTTAACATCATGACTGGAATGAAAGACATAAAAAGGGAGAGGCTGCGTGTAGGTGGGAGAGAAAGGAGAGTGGCTATTTTGACAGAAGGGTGTTTAGAGACAGAGTTTCCTTTGTCCTAGTCAGACTGCACATAAAATATCATGTTCATTGCTGTGCTCTACATTTTCAAAAGGGGACAAAATAATGAATAAAGCTTTGCAAAGTCCCTTAGGTCAACCTATTACTATCATATGCCTGTTTCATAGATGAAGAAACTGAGGCTCAGAGGCAGTTAAGAGACTACTTAGCTCAAAGAGTTAAGAAGAGGGTGAGAAAGAAAAGGAAGTGAAATCATTAATTATAGATGCTCTTTTGGAGGCGTTTTGCTATAAAAGGAAAGAGAGATATGGAATTAGAGCTACTGGGAATACATGGGTCAAGTCAAGGCTTTTGCTGAACGGGGCAGATATGGACATATCATAGTGTCAGAGACAGAATTTGAACTAAGGTATGCCTGACTCTATGACCAACACTCTATCCATTGGCATTGGATCATCCCCCTCCCAACCTCTCATGGCTTTCCTTCTACCCCTGCCCCCTAATTTCAACTGAGAAACTTGCCTCTTGTTTCACTGGGGGAAAAATGGAACCATTCTCTGAAAACTCTCTCCTTTTTTCCCCATCTCCAATCACTCTGATGTCATCTGTTACAATCTCCTACTTTATTCTGCTTCACATAAAGAGGTGGTGTTTCTCCTTGCAATAGCAAACCCCTCTATTTTCACAAGCAATCTCATTCCATCCCTCATCCTGTAGATTGCCGCCTTTATCAACCTCACTCTCACTTATCATCAGTCTCTTCCTGTCTATAGATTGTTTTCCTATTGCCTAAAAACCTGTTAATATCTGCACCGTCCTGATGCTTTCATTTCTTTTCCTCTCATTCTCTTCTTAACTCTACAATCTGACTTCTAGATTTCTGACATTATTCAATTGAAACTACCTTCTCCAAAATTACTAATGAGGCATGTTAATTGCCAAATCCAATGACCTTTTCTTTGTCCTCATCTATTTCTCTGCAGCCTTTGACATTGTTTATCACCCTCTTCTTGATTCTTTCTTGTCAATAGGTTTCTGCAACACTGTTCTCCCCTTTTTCTCTTCCTACATAGCTGACTGCTCCTTTTTGGTCTCCTTGGTGATATCTGCACCAAGGTCATGGCCACAAATTGTAAGTGTCCTCCAAGGTTCTATCCTAGACCTCCTCTATATTATTCTACTTCACTATTTCATCAGCTCCTATTGATTCTGTTATCACCTCTCCACCAATGATTCTTAGAGTGATTTGTTCCACCTAACTTCTCTCCCGACCTCAAGTCTTGCCTCTCTAAGTAATTATTGGACATCTTGAACTAGATGTCTCATAAACATCTTACACTCAACACGTCCAAAACTTAATGCATTCTTTCCTCCTAATTTCTCTGTTTAATAACTTCACTATTACTGTTAAGGATACCATTATCTTCCCAATCCCTCAGGCTTGGAACCTAGGTAGCACTTTTGACTCTTCACTTTCTCTCTCTCTCTCCATTCTATCCAATCTATTGCTATGTCCTGTCACTTCCTTCACACTACCTTTCCTATATAGTCCTTTTTCAGTGACACTGAATCCCCCTGGCATAGAATCTCTTCTCTTCCATGCCTCTAGTATTTAAATAGCCGCTGCCTGGTCCCTGTCTCAAGTCTCTACCCATTTCAATAAATCCTCCACTCAGTTGTCAAAATGATCTTCCTAAAGCATAAGTCAGACCATGTCACCCCTAATCAATAAATTCCAGTGGCTTTGTATAACCTCCAGTATAAAATATAAAATCCTCCATTTGGCATCCAAAGCTCTTCCTAATCTGCTCCCCTCTTGTATTTTTAATCTTCTTATACCTTAATAACATCCAAGTATTTTGTATACTGGTGACACTGACCTCCCTGCTATTCCTCCAAAACATTTCATTTCTTGACTCTGGATATTTTCACTGTCTGTCCCTCACAATTCTTTCAATTTTCATCTAAAGGAATCTCACTTTCTACAAGAAGAATTTCCATAACTTCCTTAACTTCAGTGCCTTCCTTTTGAGACAATCACCATTTTTAAACATGAAAGCACACAATGAACCCCAGTAAACATATATATATGGGGGTTTATGTGCTATCTCTTCCATTAGACCATGAGATCCTTGAGAGCAGTTCAGTTACTCCTTTTTGTGTTTTTATGTTTCCTTAGTGCCTAGCATAGTGCCTGGCACATAGTAGGCACTTACTAAATATTATTGAATGTCTGTCTGAGTAGTTAAACAAGTCTGGCCTGTCTAACCTGGAGAAGAGAACATTTGGTGGAGAAGAGAGAATTATAATGTGGAATACAGATAAAATACATATTCTGTTCTGGCTCAGAGAGCCAAAATAGGACTGTAAACTGAGCACTAGAAATGACCTTAGAAGCTATATAGTTGAACCTTCCTGTGTTACAAATGAGGAAACTGAGAACAAGGAAGCTTAAGTGATTTGCACAAGATTTTACAAATGATAAACAGGCAGGATTTTAACCCAGGTTCTTTCTCTCCTTAGCTAAGAATCTTTCTATAGTTATCTATCTATCTGTCTACCTATCTATCTATCTGTCTGTCTGTCTGTGTATCTATTTATCTATAGAGATAGAGATATATACATATATAACACATAGACACACACACGAAATATATGTATGTATGTGTATATGTGTATTATGTTCATATTTCTGTACACATCTCTGTACATATTGTATATGTGTATATATATTTATATTATATATACACATATGTATGGTGCATGTATGTATGCATATATGTGGTGTGTATGTATGTATATATATATGTGTGTGTGTATGTGTGTATGTGTGTATATATATATATATATATATACATATATATATATGTATATATATTTGTGTGTGTGCACACACATATTTAAAGGAAAACTTCCTAATAATAACTATCCAGCTTTCCAGCCATCCAGCAACAAAATGGGCTGCCTCATGTAGTTGTGAGTTCTATGACAACAGGTATAAAACAGAAGATAAATGACTATCAACTTAGGTTGTTTGTTTCATTTGTAGAAAAGATTAATTTGGGTGGAGCCAAGATGGCAGAGTAAAAACAGGGACTTGCTTGAATTCTCCCCAAAACCCCTTCAAATACCTGTAAAAATGACTCTAAACAAATTCTGGAGCAGCAGTGCCCACAAAATGAGAGAATGAAACAATTTTCCACCCCAAGACAACCTGGAAGGTCTACAAGAAAGGTCTGTTGCACCAGTCTGGGAGAGAAACACAGTACAACATGGGCCACACCAGAACAAAAGGGGCCAGAAGCAGGCCTCAGGACTGGCAGCTGTGGCAGTTTCCAGATTTCTCAACCCATGAATGTCAAAGCCAAATTTGGCATCAGTAGGAAAGGTCTGTCAGACTTGGGTGAGAGAGGAACATAATCTGGCTCCAGCCCCAGGGTGAAGGTGGCAGTGGCAGCAAGGACTACTTCTCGAGCTCTTGGCCCACCAACAGTGTTGAGATTGAGTGGCTGATCAGAGGGAGATTTTAGGAATTGCTTTATTGTCACTGAGGCTGGATTTTGTCGCTTTGCCAGTGCTTGGATCTGGGTTGCATCCTGGGTGTCAGTCCTGAGACAAGGAGGAGCACTGATGTTCAAAGTTTGGTGGCAGAGGTGGAGAGGAAATCCTCCTTAGAGTTCCAAGACTGAAGAGTGCTTGTGATCACTCACAGACCAGAGCATAGGCCAGGAGAAGAGTAAATATCTGTCCTTTGATTGTACTGCTTTTGAAAAACTGAAAATTTGTAGGTCCCTAGAAGTATCTATGAAAAGAGCTATACAGAATCCCTGGATATTGGGATAGTACATCTTTAAACTGGAAACAGGGTGCTAGCTTAACAAAGAGCTAAAAGTCAAGAAGTTGGCTGGGAAAATGAGAAAATAGCAGGAAAAAATCAGACTATAGAATTTTACTTTGGTGACAAGGAAAATCAAAAGTATACAACAAGAAGAAGATGGCAAAGGCAAAGCTCCTACATCCAAAGCCTCTGAGAAAAAGATGAATTGGACAGAGGCCATGGAAGAACCCAAAAGAAATTTTGAAAATCAAGTAAGAGAAGCAGAAGAAAAATTTGGAAGAGAAAAAAGAGTGATGCAAGAAAATCATGGAAAAGAAGCCAACAGCTTGCTAAAGAAGACACCAAAAATGCTGAAAAAAAATAACACCTTAAAAAATACACTAACCCAAATGGCAAAAGAGGTACAAAAAGTCCATCATGAGAATAATGCCTTAAAAATAAGATTTGGCCAAATGGAAAAGGAGGTCCAAAAGCTCATCAAAGAACACAATTCCTTAAAAATTAGAATGGAGCAAATGAAAATTAATGACTTAATGAGAAATCAAGAAATTATAAAACAATACCAAAAAAATGAGAAAAATGAAGACAATGTGAAATATCTCATTGGAAAAAAGAACTAATATGGAAAATACATCCAGGAAAGATAATTTTAAAACTATCAAACTACATGAAAACCATGATAAAGAGAAAAAGAAAAAAAGAACCTACACCTCATCTTTCCCTTTTCAAGAATTTATCAAGGAAAACTACTCTGATATTCTAGAACCAGAGGAGAAAATAGAAATGGAAAGAATTCACCAATTATTTCCTGAATGAGATCCCAAAAGGAAAAATTCTAGGAATGCTATAGTCAAATTCCATAGCCCCCAGGTCAAGGGAAAAATAATGCAAGCAACTAGAAAGGAACAATACAAGTACTGTGGAAACACAATCAGGATGGCACAAGATTCAGCAACTTCTACATTGAGGGATAAGAGGACCTGGACTATGATCATGTGGAGGTCAAAGGAGTGAGGATTAAAACCAAGAATCACCTACCCAGCAAAACTGAGTATAATACTTTGGGGAAGGAGCTAATGGATATTCAATGAAATAGAGGACTTTCAAGTATTCTTGATGAAAAGACCAGAGCCAAATAGGAAATTTGACTTTCAAATACAAGAATCAAGAGAAACATGAAAAGGTAAACAGGAAAGAGAAATCATAAGGGACATATTAAAGTTGAACTGTTTTCATTCCTATATGGAAAGATCATTTTTGTAACTCATGAAACCTTTCTCAGTATGAGAGTAATTGGAGGGAATTTTACACACACACACACACACACACACACACACACACACACACACACATATATAAAGGGGTGAGTGAGAATTGTTCTGGGAGATGGAAAAGGAAGAGGTAGAATGGAGTAAATTATTACATAAAAGGGGCACAAATATGTTTTTACAATGGAAAAGAAGAAGGGGGGAGTAAGAGGGAATGAGTGAACCTTATTCTCATCAGATTTGGTTTAAGGAGGGAATAATATACACACTCAATTGGGTATGGAAATCTATCTTAACTACAGGAAAGTAGTGGGGGATGGGGAATAAGCAGGGAGGGTAATAATAGAAGGGAGGGCAAAAGGGAGGAGGGGGTAATTAGAAGCAAACAATTTTGAGAAGGGGCAGGGTCAAATGAAAGAATAGAATAAATGAGGGCAGGATAGGATGGAGAGAAATAGAGTTAGCCTTCACAACATGATTCTAATGGAAGTGTTTTGCATGACTACATAAGTATAACCTATATCAAATTGTTTACCTTTTCAATGACAGTGGCTGGGGAGGGGGAGAATGTGAAACTCAAAGTTTCAAATATGAATGTTAAAAATTGTTTTTACATGCAACTGGGGAATAAAATATACAGGCACTGGGTTATAGAAATTTATCTTGCCCTATGGGAAAATAACATGGAAGGAGATAAGGGGAGGGGTAGGAGAATGATATAGTGGAGGACAGATTGGGGAAAGGGTAATCAGAATGCACACCATCTTGAGGTAGAGGGAGAGAAGAGATGGATAGAAAATTTGGAACTCAAAATCTTGTGGAAGTGAATGTTGAAAACTAAAAGCAAATAAATTAAAAGGAAAAGATAAATTTATATGGTATAAAATTGAACTATATGGGCTACAATCTCTGTACTTAAACCCCAGATATTATATTTAGAAGATTATCTTCATCGTCATCAAACATTCATTTGAACCTCCATAACTTTGCTTTTACCATGTCTCCATGAACTCTCCTCCATTATCTCTGTCCATCTACATCTTACTTATCCTTTAGAGTTTCAGTGCCTCTAGCTCCTCATCTGGTCTCTCCCTTTTCTGAAGTCCTCTGGCACTTCTGGACTGAATAAGTGAGAGTATCATAGATTTCAGAGCCAGAAAAGACTTGAAAGGGCTCTGCGCCCCACCCCTACCCCCATGGTAGCATAGGAGTGTAAATTTAGACTTAGAAGGGCCCTCAGACACCATTTCCTCCAACACCATCAAATACAGGGAGAAAATCAAGACCCAGAGCCAATAAATGTTTTGACTTAGATCCTGTAGATACTTAACTATAAATCTGGTATTCAAAACAAAATCTTTTAGGTCCAAATTCAAGACTCTTTACACTGATACAATGAGTTCTCTGTAGCCTCTGTAAGAGAATATACTGAACTTAGAAACAAACATATCATATGCTTGCAATATTTTGCTGACAGGACATGTGAAATGAATTTATGACAAGGTTTCCATTATGTAACATCAAAACTAATAAATCCTCAGTTTCAATGTGTATGTGTATGTTTAAGTTTTTTTTAAGAAAACTATTTTAAGTCTCCATCTGTGAGCCTTGACATCTCTTGTTCCGCAGTTTACAGAAAAATGCATTTGTTATACTATAAAAATAGTGTATTCAAACACTAAAAAAAAAGAAAGACCATATAGTATAGTCTCTTACTAGTATTCAGGAACCTTAGGTCTAGTCTAGGCTGTGTGTGACCAAAAGTTCAGCAATCCTTCTCACTCCTGGATCTTAGTTTTCTCTTTCTATTTATTCTTATTTATTTCATTAAATAATTCCCAATTATCTGTAAAAAATTAACATTTTTTTAAAATTTTGTGTTCTAAATTCTGACCCCTTTTTTTTAGAGGCAAGTCATTTGACTTTGATTATACATGTGAGGTCATACAAAACATACTTCCATATTATCCATGCTGCAAAAGGAAACACAAACAAAATAAGACAACACAAATAAAGTAAGTTAAAATGAAAATATGCTTCAATGTGTATTCAGAATTTATTCATACTCTCTCTGGAAGTAGATGGCATTTTTCATCATGGATCCTTTGGAATTGTCTTGGATCATTGTCTTGATCAGAATAGCTAAGTCTTTCACAGCTGATCATACTTAGAATGTGGTTGTTACTGTGTGCAGTGCTCTCCTAGTCCTGCACAATTCACTTTTCATGAGTTGATATTAGACTTTCAAGGATTTTCTGAAACCATCCTGCTAATCATTTCTTAAAGCGCAATAGCATTCCATCACAATCACATATCACAGCTTGTTCAGCCATTCCCTAATTGATGGTCGTCCTATCAATTTCCTATCCTTTGTCACTCCAAAAATGGCTGCTATGGAATTTTTGTACAAATAAGTACTTTCTCCTTTTTTTTTTATGATCTCTTCAGGAGACCTAGTAGTGGCATTGCTGGGTCAAAAGATATGAAGAGTTTTATAGCAATTTGGGAGTAATTACACATTGTGCTTCAGAATAATTCTACCAAGAATCCATTGGTGTCCCCAGTTTGCCACATCTCCTGCAGTATTTTTCATTTCCCTTTCCTGTCATGTTCCCCAAACTGATGGGTGTGAGGTTGTATCTCAGAGTTCTTTTTATTGGCATTTCTCCTTAGTGGAGCATTTTTTTTCATGTGGCTATTAATAGTTTTAATTTTTTTTCTTCTGAAAACTGCCTGTTTATATTCTTTGAGCATTTATCAAGTAGGTACTGTCTCTTATTGTTTTTATATTTAGCTCAGTTCCCTATGTATTTGACAACTGAGACTTATTGGAGAAACTTGCTCCAATTTCCCTTGGTTTCCTGTTTTCCTTCTACTTTTAGCTGCATTACGTTTGTTTGTACAAATACTTTCCAATTCCATGTAATTAACAATATCTATTTTATTTCCTATAATCTTCTCCATCTCTTGTTTAGAGACAAACTCTTCCTTTATTCATTGATCTCACAGGAATAATTTTCTAAATTTATCTAATTTAATTATGATATTACCTTTGTGTCTAAAACCATTCACATACTTCAACTTTATATTGGTATATGGAATGAGGAAAAATCTTTTAACACCTGAAGAGGTCTCATCTAAGGCCAAAGCTCACTGTTGCCCTCTTCATCTGTGTTTTTCCACCACAATCCAGGGCAGAGTAGAATAAACTCAGTCTCCAGGTGTTACTAGCTCTTTTTTGTTTGTTTCTTTGTTTCTTTGTTTTTCCAGGAAAAACACTAGAATTCCTCGATGTCCTGTACATTTTGGCAAGGATTTTCTGGATAAATTTCTTCTCTAATACCTATAGGTTTCTAGTAATTTTTAGAGGAAACTAGGTGGCACAGTGGATAAAGTATTTGGCTTGGAATCAGCAAGACCTGCATTCAGTTCTAGCCTCAGAATTGGACGAGTTGTGCAACCCTGAACAAGTCACTTAACGTTTATCTTCCTCAGTTTCCTTAACTAAAAATAAAACAAAAATAATTCCTCCTTCTTATAGTTGTTGTGAATATCAAGATTTATAATATTTGCAAAATGCTCGGTACAGTGTCTGGTACATACATATATTATAAATACCTGTTTGTTTTTATTCTTCCTTCATTTATAAGGATTTGATCTGGAAAATTCTCTCTCTCTCTCTCTCTCTCTCTCTCTCTCTCTCTCTCTCTCTCTCTTTCTCTCTCCCTCTTTCTCCCTCTCTCTCTTTTTCTCTCTCTCTCTCCACTCACACACACACACACACACACACACACACACATACACACACACACTTTCACATATATACATACATTTACATTTATATGTATATGTATGTATTTTATTTTTTTTGTTTTTTTTCCCCTTAGATTATGTGATCATTATTTTGTCTGGAGAGAAGAGGAGCACCTCAGAATGTATACCTGGTGCCTTCCAACTCTTCTGACTTCAGGCCTTCCATTTCCTACTGCACCCATCTTTTGAGGGAAGAGGAAAAGTAAAGTTGATGGGCAGTGAGTCTTCTTTCTCCTGCTGTGCAGGTTTGATTCAATTTTCAGGTGTGACCTTGTTCTACCTAATCCATAGACTTTGGAGGGATGAAGACTTCTGACAGAGGGTTTTCAATCTGGCCATTTCACTGTGTGTCTCCCATTTCATACTGTACTTGCCTTATAACCCAATCTCCTCCTTCCTTTGGGAAGTAGAGTGGTGCCTTCCACTTAGTGAGTAACATTCTCACACCTGATCACTCTCTTTACATTCTAGTCACTCTGAAATCATATAGATCATCATTCCTATCTATATCAAATCTCTCCACCCAAACATTCAACACAGCTTCACCAAATCCTTCTGCTTTGACTTCTAAAATGCTTCTTCCATAGGCAACTAACTTTTCTTCATCTTAAAACTTTTCCTTTCCCACTCCTTCCATCTACTAGCTCTTGCTATGAGTTGGTAGCACTGAATACACAGCTTCCCTAGGTACCCTTTGCAGTACTGGCACTAATTCATTTTCCAGTTGGAAGTCAGGTACGATAAGAAGTAAGAGTCACATAGTCAAATGGTCTGATGGGAAGCCCTACTTCACAAGAGCTCATCTCTCCAAAGACTAGTGACTAGATAGGATGAGGGCACAGCAGGAAATTGAATTAGAATCTGCACCTGATTGTCCCCACTCTTTCCCTTATTTTCTCTTTCCCTACTAACTTCCTCATGCACTACAACCTACAAGCATGCCTATCTCTCACTCAGGAGGATAGAAGTATCCTCACTATGTCATATATCTCTTTTGTCCATTGTAGCTAAACTCCTCAGCTAGGCCATCTATAATAAATGCCTTCACTTCCCCCCTCTAACTCTCCTATTAACCCATTCCAATTAGCCTTTTGACCTTATCATTGCGCTGAAACTGTTCTCTCCAATGTTACTAATGAACGTTTAGTCGATAAATCCAATGGCTTTTTCTCAACTTTCATTCTCCCCCGCCCCTCCACTGTCTTTGATACTGTTGATCACTTTCTCTTCCTTGATATTCTTTCCTCTCTGGGTTTTCAGGACAACACTCTTTTGCCTCTTTATGTAGCCTCTCTGCTCAGCACAGTACTGGCACATAGGAGGCACTTAATAAATGTTGATTCATTGAATTGTGCTCTTTTGTTATTGCTGAGAAATGGCTGGGCTGACTGTTCTGGTCCCTTTCTCTCCACCACCAAAGTCAGAAGTCCTCTATTATTAAAGAATCCATACGAGGGTTTCCATTATGTTGGGCAGATGCTTCAAAGTGTATTTTATAGAAGAGCACAGAGAAGAATCACTCAGATGAGAAACTGGATGGATTGTGATTTGTATTATCGATGAGAATAACCACAGTGACAAAATCAAGAGTTACTTATCTCTACTGGTGCATTATCCTCCAGAAAGACTATAAACTTCTTTAGGGAATGGACCATGTAATTTTTCCCCAGCACCTAACAGGGCTTTTAATCCAACAACTTTTTTTTTTAAGTCAATGAATGAACACTGTGAGTTAGGTAATAGAAATATTATTCCTATTTTATGGATAAATGAAAAGAGACATGGAAATATGTTACTTATTTATTCCCGCTTCTTTCCCCTAAAAACCTCATTTATAACATTTTAATCAATTAATAAATCAGTTTTGAAATCTCCATTGTTTTGGTAAAAGTAAATGGACGTTGTGTGCACATGTAATTTATTTAATTTAATTTCCTTTTAGTAAATGAGAGGTAATATTGAATAGCAGTTCCAAAGATGTGGGGTCAAGTCATGGCTGACAAATAATAGTCAGTCAATAAGCTTTTATTAAGCATTTACTATGTACTGTGCCCTGTGGTAAACACTAGAGATAACAAAATGAAAGAAAGAAAGACAGAGCGAGAGAGAGAGAGAGAGAGAGAGAGAGAGAGAGAGAAAAGGAAGGAAGGAAAGAAAAAGAAGGAATAGAAATGAAACAAGGGAAAGAAAGAGAGTGGGAAAGGGAAGGAGAAAGAAAGGGAAAGGAGAAAGGAAAGGAAAGGGGAAAGGAAAGGAAAAGAAAGGAAAGGAAAGGAAAGGAAAGGAAAGGAAAGGAAAGGAAAGGAAAGGAAAGGAAAGGAAAGGAAAGGAAAGGAAAGGAAAGGAAAGGAAAGGAAAGGAAAAACAGAAGGGAAGTGAAGGGAAGGAAAGGAAAGGAAAAAGGGAAGGGAAGGGAAGGGGAAGGGAAGGGAAGGGGAAGAGAAGGAAAGAGAAGGGGAGGGAAGGGAAAGGAGAAAGGAGAAAGGAAAAGGGACAGGAAAGGAAGGGAAAGGAAGGGAGAGGAAAGGGGAGGAAAGGAAAGGAAAGGAGAGGAAAGGAGAAAGGAATGGAGAAAAGAAAGGAAAGGAGAAAGGAATGGAGAAAAGAAAGGAAAGGAAAGGAACTCTGCCCTCTAGTAGCTTGAAATATAATAAGGGACACAAAAACAAATAGATAATGTTAAAAAAAAAACCAGATATAATGCATGAATAGGAAATAATTAAAGGATAGTAATTAGGAGCAATTTAGCAAGGCTTCTTATGGAATATAGGACTTTAGCTGGGACTTAAAGTAAGCCAGGAAGGTCAACGGACAGCTATGGGGGGGAGAACATTTCAGGCGTGGTGAAAAGGAAATCATGTATTATTCATTACCTTGATTTGTTTTTGTTTGGTTATAGGATTGAGCTCTTTTCTTTAGGAAAAGCTGGACCTGTACTAAGTCTGAGAGACATGTGTCTTGGGTCTGGGTTACCTATAGATTTAGTGAACAGAGAGATTGAGAAGACTTTACCATTTAGTAGCAGATAATTTAGAATTGGATACAATAAAAGAATGATAAGAATATTCTTTTAAAAACCTAGGTTTCCCTTTCTGACAGAAAGAGGGATTGACCAGGGGTTAAGTTCCTCTCATTGTAAGTTGGAGAAAGGTTGGCCAGAGGTTAAGTTCCTCTTTCCAACCTCAGTATATAACCATTTTTTTTTCTCCTTGAGTTGTAGATTAAGTTGAGTAATGGACTCCTCTAAGGTAGACGAGAGTGACTGTTAACCACTGACCATGAGTTCCTCTTTCCTTCTGCACTTTCTAGCTACAAAAGGCACCACCTGCAGGAAAGGACTTCTGGCATTGGATTAAGAAAGTCTGGGAGAAACTAACTAGTTAGATGACCTGCCTTGTTCAACTAAATTGTGCTTAAAACAAGTTTTTTATCTTTTTATTTCTCTTTTTTGTTATAAAAATTAGCTCTGCAAATCACTCCTTGGCTCTGATCTATGAGGAGTCAATGATATGAGTTGGTATGAAAATGCTAGTTTTCCAAATTAAATCATAGATGGCTCCATAATTTTGTTCTCAGTTTCCTTTTTATTTCAACAAATTTTGACAATGGGAGGACAGCCAGAAAAGATGCCCAGGGCTGAGAAATGCAATGTCTCATTCATGGAACAGTAAAGAGACCAGTGTCAAAGGATCAAAGACTACATAGAGTGTAGGGTAGTAACGTCTAAGAAGATTGGGAAGAAAAGAAGTTATGTTATGAAGGACTTTGGATGCCAAGAAGAGGATTTTGTATTTGATCCTGGAGCATTGGAGTTTCATGAGCAGGGGTTTAACATGGTTGGACCTGTACCTTAGGAAAATCTCTTTGATGACTGAATGGAGAACAGATTAAAGAAGGCAGCATCCAATTATAATTGTCCAGGTAGGGAGTAATATGGACCTATATCAGAGTGATGGGAGTGTCAGAGGAGAGAAGTGGCTGTATTGGAGAGATGTTGCAAAGGTGAAATTAACAAGCTTTGGTAGTAAATCAGATATGGAGAGTGAGAGATAGTGAGGCCACCAGGATAATACCTTGGTTCTGAGCCTGAGGGACTGGGAAAATAGCATTACTTCCTAAAGAAAGACAAGGGATCATTTAATGGGATAATGATTTACCCTTTGGACATTTAAGATCTCTACTCGACATTTAATTCAAGATGTCTGAAAGGCAATTGAAGATGCAAGATTAGAGGTCAATAGAGAGTTTAGGTCAGGATAAGAAGATTTCAGAATGGTCAGCATAAATAAGACCATTAAATCCATGGGAGCTAACTGATGAGATCATCTAGAGAAGTAGTACAGAGGGAGAAGAGAAGAGAGCCTAGGGCACAACTTTGTGGGTCACCTAATAGATGTTATGATGTGGAAAAGGTATATCAATGGGGAAAAATGATCCAATAATTTGGAGAACCAGGAAATAGTGGTGTCCTGAAAACTGCAAGAGAAAAGAGTATCAAAGGGGACAGTGATCAATAGTGACAAAGACAGAAAAAGGGTTGAGAGAATGAGGATTGAGAAAAGGCCATTTGATTGGACTATTGCGAGATCATTGGTAACTTTGAAGAGAGAACTTTCAGTCAGATGAAGTCAAATACCCAATTATAAGATGTTAGAGAGTGAGAGGAGAGAAAGTAGAGGTATCTAAGCATCTACCAAAGATGACCTTTTCAAGAAGTTTAGCCATGCGAAGTTCAGGAGATTTAGATGATAGCTGTGTTACCACAGCCCAAGTCCTTAACCTCTCAGTTCCTTATTCCACTCTCTAAATCGAGTGGTTGATCTTCATCAATGTAGGAAGATTTCCCAAATTGATGAAATAACAGGTCAAACAAAAAATATAATTCAGTTCCATTCCTGGGTACCTTGGGACCTCCACTTTAAATATATATTCATAATGAATTCTCAGCAAGGAACTTAATACATTGTTATATAAAGTGTATTATAATGACAGGTATTTTAAAGTGTGTGTTTAATACATAATTCAAATTATCAAACACGTGGGTGTATAAAAATGATGGTAAAGTTTTAAAAAGAACTTTTTAAATTTGTATATGTAAATTTCTGGCAAGTATCTCTGCTTTTTTTTTATTAATGTGGGGGCTTGAATAATTATTTGATAGGCATCCACCATAATAATTTCTAATCATTTCATAATTAATCTGCCCTCTATATGCAGTGCAAAAGTGTTTTTCTTTATCACAACAGTTAAATTATTTCAGCTGACACTATGTTTACCCAGCATAAATTTCTCACATCAGTTTTTCTCCTGATATGGAGATCATTTCCAGCACCATAAAAGAGGACCCATTTGCTTTTCATTCAGGGTGACTAAGGGAGAAAAAGACAGAATCACATTATAAAAAAAAAAGACTGAATTAAGAGGTGCCTTAAAGATCATTTAGGACAAGATGTTTTGTTACTGAAGAAGAAACTGGTTCTCAAGGTCAGAGAGTTATTACGTAATAGATCCAGGAAAGCACTGCTAATTATTTGACTCCATTTCTAGGCTTCTTTCTCCTTTCAATATAATCCAACATTCTCTAATTTAAAAAAATCTAATGGATTTGGGGCCTCAGTTATTGGGTATTTCCTTCAAAGAGGCAGATAACATCCTACAGATTCCTTAATATGGCTCTACTCTTTGAGCATCATCTCCACACCTTCAGAAATGCAGAAAATAAAACTGGATCCCCTAGGTTTCATAGATGTGCTTTTTGTCTCCCCTTCCTGAGAACCAGGCTTCCATGTTGCTTCCTGAAATCTCCTCACTATGTCTACCTGTAGGTGCACTCTCTCCTTTACTCCCTATCTCCTGTTTTCCAGAATCCTTTTATATATTGTCTTCCCCCATTAGACTGTAAGCTCCGTGAGAGCAGAGACCCTCTTATTTAAACAATCTCCAGCATTTAGTACAGTTAGCACAATGGCACAGAATAAGGAAGAAAGGAAACGAATTCACTGAACACCTATCATGTGCCATACACTGTATTAAATTATTTGTCAGACACTGTGCTAAAGAATCTTACAGATATTATGTCATTTGATCCTCTTAACACACCAGGTAGGTATTATTATTATCCTTATTTTGCATCTGAGGAAACTGTAGTAGGTAGAGAGTAAATTATTTGCCCATGGTCATAAGGAAAGTGTCTTAGGCTAGATTTGAACTCAGGGCTTTCTGATTCCTAACCCAGCACTCTTATTCCCTGTGCCACCTAGCTGCCTCTTATGGCTTAATAAATGTTCTACCTACCTAAATACCTAACTACCTACCTACCAACATACCTACTTATCTGTCTATCGCAATGCATACCTATTTGTTCACATTGTGGAACTCTTATTCATGTCTACCTTAAGTTCACCAAAAGGGTCCTTCCAATGTGGTATGCAGTGGTTGTCAGCCTGTGGGTTATGTTCAATTTGTAATCATGAAAATACATTCTGCATATCAGATATTTACGTTACAATTCATAACAGTAGCAAAGTTACAGTTACAAAGTAGCAATTAAAATAATTTTATGGTTGGGGGTGACCACAACATGAGGAACTATATTAAAGGGTTGCGGCACCAGGAAGGTTGAGAACCACTTTGGTATATAGTGCTACCCCAACCCCTTATCATGACATGAAGCTGAAGCTGAGTTTTAACTGGCCATACTAGTAGAACATCCTCTCTGGCCATCTCTTTCATCCTTTAAAAACTTTGAATATGGTTTCCACAACAAACTGAATCCATTTTCTGAGAAATATCCTAATGTGTGTGGAAGGGTTTAACCACTTGACAATTAATTCTTAGGCTAGGAAACCCCATGAATAGAAGAAAAACTCAAAATACCCTCCAGGCATGTAAAGCCACACTTTAATCTCTGGACTCTGCCATCACGCTAAGGCTTCTTTCTCCCTTCCCCCCTGAACCCTCCTTCTCCCATTTTGTTAGTTTTCCACTCCTACTTGTCCTTCTGACTTTCCAGACTTTCCCACCATGATCTAGTTGCCATTTCACCCTGAAACTCACCTTAGCTCATGGGTACTCCTCATCGTGGAACATCCATTGGGTGCTGTGACCTTTTCACTTTAAAACATCATTCTTCCATTGCTTAATTTCTCCAGAACTATCCGTTTGTGAGGAGGGATCCCAAGTTGGCCAGCCTTCATTTCCTTCCTGACTCTGCTTCTGACTCCCCAGAATCGGATGCAACGCCCCCATAGATATTCCATCGTCTTCATTTTGTGTTTTTCCCCATGAAAATGTAAACTCCTAACTGGGGAAAAATAAAATGCTAAATAAATACAAAAAATTGATTCTGATAAATTAATGATTGTTCTTAGAATCTGGTCAATAAACTATTTCCAAATTTAACAAAAATAAATAAATAAATAAATAAAGATGAAAATGTAAACTCCTTGAGGTCAGGAATCATCTTTCTTTTTGTTCTTATTTGTATCCCTAGCACTTGACACAATGTTTCTAAATATTTTATAAATGGATATTTTCTTGCCTTGTCTCAGTTTTACATACCTCATTTTTCTTCTGTTGTGATGGTGGTGGGAGTAGGGTAAATGGGCAGAAGACCCAAAGAACTTATCAGAATTCAGACTACCTACAAACATTAGCTTGATCTTACATATAAAATCTCTGATCAGTGACAATGAGTGGGTGTACTTCTGGTAGATCAGAATCAAATGAACTTTTACATCTCAAAGACAAAGAAACAAAACAGATACAAGACAGAAAAAGTATATAAATGAAAAGTTGGTTTAAAGGTATGAGGGGTGGAGGGACAGGATATAAAGGGATAGTTACATCCCATCTCATTTTCACAAAACATAATAATCCATTGTAGTTTACTTGAGAGATCCTAGGTCTTCATGAAAATACTTAAAATTCTGAAGTCAGAAAATTATAAATTTTTACAACTGAAGTAGGTGAAGCTCAAGGAACAAGCATTTAAGGAATATCTATAGCTTCCTAGAAACTATATTCAGTGCTTGACTACAATGACAAAAGTGAAACAGTTTCTCCCATCAGGGAGCTTATAGTCTATTGAGGTACACAATATGTACAAATATAAATCTGTAAAAAATATATACAGATCAAGGTAAAGTAGGTAGCCAGAAGAAATAAGAAAAGGCCCCATGTAGGAATTGGCTTCTGAGTGAATGTATTGGTGATGGAATTTGGAGATGCCCCTGTATTGGCTTGGTTTTTGGGTTGAGTGTTAAAACCCAGAGCTTGTGAATCTCACTTGTGGGATGGACTTATTGATGTGAAGAGAGAGGGCTGAACTGGGAGGAGCCATGAATTGGGAGGGAGGTCCAAGCCTAGAGAAGGCCAGAAAGACTTTGGGAGAGCAGTATCCAGTATCATGGAGCCTGAGTTGCTGAGAGAAAGACTGCTGAGAGCCCATTGGAGCTGCACAGGACTTTTGAGAACTGCCATTCAAAACTGCCAAGAACTGAGGAGGCATGGCTGTGATGCCAGTATTTTGTCTGTCTGTTTTGATGTTGTTTTGAAAGATTCGCCTGATGGTGAAAGACAGTGCTGCTGTTGTAGAGGTCCTAGAACCTGGCTGTTGGTTCAGAAGCCCTGAAGGAGGATTTTCTTGTGCTACGTGCACCTTGCTGATGTTTTCAAGGGTTCTGGGACTGTTCTACAGGCAGAGAGTGACTTGATGAGGACACTGGCTATGGCTTTGTTGAGCCTTTTCTCCCCAGGAACTGAGATTGCTGAGGGCTTGCCTCAAGTGAAGATGAAAGACGGCCCTTTCTTTGGGTATTCAATGCTGAGATGATATCTTAACCTTGTTAACTTAAGGGCAAATGGCCTGTTATGTTCTCCTACCCCTTTTGAGATTCAGGGGTGGGAAGCCTTTGAGTTTTTTGTGCTCTGTGGTTGACCCAATGAATGTAATTTGTTTATGACTGGAGACTAATCTCCATTTGAGAGGAAACTTGGACTAACTAAATGAATGTTCTGTCTAGGGATGGAGTAGTACCTGGATTGAATTGAGAACTTACTTGCTAAAGGAACAAGTTACTCTGTATTTTGACTTTCTCTGTTCTGTGAATGTTTGCTGAATAAATGGGGTTTGCTATGCTGGTAATCCAAACCTGGGAAGTTGCCTTTGCTTGGCATTACAGTGAACTTAGAAGGAATTGCAAATTCTAAAATCTGTGAGGAGGGAATACATTCTAGACATAGGGGACAGACTGTACAGCAGCACAGATCACCTCTGGGTATCAAATGTCCTATGAGGGACAACAGAAAGTCCAGTTGTGTGGCTCAAGCATGTGTGAAGGAAAGTTGTTTGGAGTGAGGTGGTGAAATTCACCAAATGACAAGCAGAGGAGTATGTATTTGGCCCTAGTGATAGGAGGGAGATTGGAGTTTATTGCGCAGGCTTCCATCATAATTTTCTTTAGAATGGCACTTGGGCACCTCTCTGGCCTCCTTTAAGTCCCAACTAAAATCCTACCTCTTACAAGAACCCTTCCTAAACTCCTTTTAATTTCAGTGCTTTCCTCTTTTTCATTGCTTTTCATTTATTCTTTATATAGCCTGCTTTGCAGGTATTTCTTTGCATGTGTCCTCTCCCATTCAGTTGTGAAACTTCTTGAGGGCAGAGGTTGTTTTTGCCTTGTTTTGCATTCCCAGAGTTTAGCACAGTGCTTGGCACATTATAGGCAGTTAATAAATGTTGATTGATTGGTTGAATGATTACCTGCTTTATGGAGGATTGATCGGACAGCAGAGGCACTGGAAGCAAGGAAGCAAATTGTAAGACTTTTGTAATAATTGAACCTAAAAGAAAATCTGAAAACAGTAGAATCACACATTGGGCTATCTTTCCTTCATGAACAAACTTTCTGTTTGTGTGTATTTGCAGCATCCCAGAGGTTGAGTTTTGCGTTATCAGAAGTATTGTACATTGCATCAAATACAGCTACCTCTTCATCAAACAATGTTACTACCACAATAAGAGTCCTCTGTGCACTGAAAGGCCTACTATACCAATACTTCCTTTAGAGGAGTCATGAAGGGGAGAATTTGTCCTAATGAAATGATTTGACTCATCCAACAACACAAAACTAGTTTGAGTTCAGTGGAAAGCACATTGGAGAGGAAGAAAGAGAAAGAAGAGGAAAGAGAAGATGGAGGTGAAGACAAAGAACAAGAAGAAAAAAATGAAGAACAAGAAAGAGAAGAAGCTGTGTAAAAGAAAACAGACTTGAAGTTTCTTCTCATGCCTTCCACATTGGCAAAGATGATGAAAGGCATATGTGTAAAAAGCCCCTGGATATGCCAGAACACCCTGAGACAAGTTTTCCCATTAGTCACTGCTCTAAGAGAAGAATTACCATAGTAAGCCTTTCCAGTGCCCAGATGACTCCGGTTGTGTTAGTAACATTACTTTATGAAGAGATACCTGTATTTGATGCAAAATCTAAGAGTTCTGATTATGCAAAACCCAACCTCTGGGATGCTGTAAATACACACAAGCAGAAAGTCTGTTCAGAAAGGAAAGATAGCCCAATGTGTGATTCTGCTCTTCTCAGATTTTCTTTTGTGTTCAATTATGTCTTTTTCGCTCATGTACAATTCTCTTTGTGAATGGTAAAATGAGAAATTTCAGTTAAAATCCAAATAAAGACTACATCCCCCTCACTCCTGGAAATAGTATCTGAGATTGGCTTACTGTGGTTTAGAACTAAGATTGAAAAAGTCACAACTATGGCCAACCATCTGCACTTAACCAAAAGTTAGTGTGATATATTGGAAAAGTTGTAAGACTTTGAAAATCATTTGAAACCAGTCTCAGCCATTTATTAGACATATGTCTTTGGGAAAATTACAAATTCTCAGAACTTGTTTACTCATCTGTAAAATGAAAGTGTCATATTAGATCAGGCGTTCTTAATGTGGAGTCTGTTAATTTTGATAATTCTATTTCAACATAATTGTTTTCCTTAATCTCGGTTATTTTATTTTATGCATTTTAAAATATAGGACCATAGGCTTTACCAGACTGTAAAAGAGGATCTATGAAACCAGCAAAATAAAGAAATAGACAACATCAGCACCAACAAAAAGACAAAGACAAAACCAAAACCTAAGGACCCCCTAGAAAAGATGCTCTTCTGGTTCATAGCCTATTGTCTACAATTTTTTGTGTCCAGGTCCCTTCCAGTTTTTTTCTTTTCTTTTTTTTTAAACATTCTGAACATTCTATATTCTTCAAGGATTCTGAATTTTAAGGCCCCTTAAATCTCAGGCATTCTCTAATTCTGTGATTTGACCCTTTACTTTTTACTGAATAGTATTTTTAAGCTTCCAAAGTTCTCTCCTCTCTGCTAGAAGATTGCCCAGCATGTAGCAAATTCTTACCCAATCCTTGTCACCTTTCTTCCTAGTTCAGCTGATAATGGCAAGAAGAACAATTTTCAAACATTCTCATTTACAGAACGCTTTGTAAACTACAAAGTGATCTCATTAACCGTCTCATTTAATCCTCACAGCAGTCCTGTTAGGTAGATGGTGCAAATGTTGTCCTGTTCATTTTACCCAGGTGAGAGCAGAGGTTCAGAGGCCAGGGGACATAACTCTGAACTGACATAGCTGGAATTTGAGCCCATTTTTTCTGAATCTAACCTTCAAGTCTTTATCACTGCCTGCCCATCCTGGTAAGGGGTGGGGGGGAGGAGGTGGATACTTTTGCTCATTTTATGGAAGAAAACCACAAACCCAGAAAAGTAAAATCATTTGTATATGTTCGCACAGCAATTTAGTTATATTCTGCGCCCAGAACCCAGGTCTCATGTCCTCTTGGCAGCGGGGTGGTGTTATGGATAGAGTACTGAGTCTAGAGTCATCATTCAAATCCAGCCTCAGACACTTGTGAATCTGGATGAGTCACTTACCTTCTGCATGCCTCAGTTTCCTTAAATGTGAAATGGGAATAATAACAACACCTACCTATCAGGGTTATTGTGAGGATCAAATGAGGTAATGTTTGTAAAGTGTTTAACGCAATGCCTAGCCCACAAAAGGCATTTAATAAATGCCTATTTTCTCTCTTACTTCCTTTTTCCATATTACCTGAATGTAATATTTCTTTCCATCATTGCTGAGGGCGTTATATTAGGTAGATTTGGAGAATCACATAAATTTTGTTTTCCATAACTCTTTCTTTTTATTTATTTTTATTTTTATTTTTTGGAGGGCAATTGGGATTGTGACTTACCCAAGGTCACACAACTAGTATTTGTGTTAAGTGTCTGAGGCCAAATTTGAACTCAGGTCCTCCTGACTCCAGGGCCAGTGCTCTGTTCACTGTGCCACCTAGCCACCCACCATCACTCTATCCGTATGGAAAAACTCCTGTTTTTGTTTTTTTTTGTTTTGTTTTTTTTTAGTCAGTGGGTCTCAGAATAGCATAGCTTCAATTAAATAATGAACATAGAATAAAGCCATGCATTCAACATCAAGAAAGATGAATTCTTCTTTACTTATGCAAAATTAAGATAGTTTTAAAATCATCTTTCCAATACATTCCATTGTGATATTGTGCTGACATATTTAATTTAAGCTGTGTATTAATGCATTAAGAAGGACAGACGTATACTTGTTCTTGCAAGCTAGTAATATATGATAGCAATGAGGTTTCTTACCTCTACCTCCAACAGGCCTGAAATTGATCCTCTATTTCTAACTCTTGAAAAGAGTCTGCTAGTAAGATTTAATGCCTCCTAATGAAAATGTAGCATTCTCTCCCTAACAGTTGATCTCCTCTCTCTTATATATGTCGTTGCTTCCCAAAGATAGGCATAATCTCTACCTTTTAGAGGCAGTGTGATACAGTAGTAATAATGGTACCACATTTGAAGACGAGGAACATGGATCTAACTCCTGGGTCTACTTCTTTCTATTTCCATGACATTGATAAGCCCCTTATCTTTTAAGGCTTCACTTTCTTTCCCTGTAGAACAGATGGAGTTGTGGTAGATGATCCCTTAGCCCAGTGGTTCCCAACCTGTGGGTTGCGACCCCTTTGCAGATTGAATGACCCTTTCACAGGGGTCGCCTAAGACCATCAGAAAACACATATTTCCAATGGTCTTAGGAACTGAGAATTGCTTCTCTATTCATCTCCAGGTGGGTCTGCCCAGAAGAAGATATGCACCAAATACTAGTATTAAAGGGTAGTGGTATTAGGAAGGTTGAGAACCACTGCCTTAGTCCCTTGAAGGCCCAAATACAATGACCCTACATCTTCACACTACTAATCACATGACTGTCTTGGTTAAAATCCCTCAATACCTCCTTATTTCCTACAGGATAAAGTTAGATCTCCTTACCTTGGCACTCAAGGCTTTCCCAGTTTTGTGCTGTCATACCTTTCCAGTTTCATCTTTTCATGTTTCCTGTTATTGTTTACATTGTCCATGATCTAATCAAGGGGGGTGGACTTGTTCCATACTTTCACGAGTTTGTATATATCCACCTCCAGGTTCATTGCCCTGGAGATTAATGTGTAAGCAAGAAAGTTAATAAATCCCTCTGTGTTTGTTCTAAATTGTCCTTTACTTTCAAAGGGGACCAATTACATTATGAGGTGATATCTTGACTTGTGAGAGAATTGGACACAAGTGAGGCAGAATTCTGCAAAGTCAAAAAGTCATCAACTTTACTTTCTTTTCCAGAGTAATTGAAGTCCAATCAGTGGCAAGACAAAAGTAAGAAGACTGGCTGACAATGGCTCAGGAGGCAGTGAATGACCTTGGTGTCTTCAGTGTCCCACCAAGCTCTAAGAATTCCACAGCACCTGCTTCTGCTGCCTTCATGGTCAGTGGAATAAATTGTTCTCATCCGCCCATTCCACTTAGAAGAAGTCTTCACATGCTTGGGTAGACACCGGCCTAACTCACTGATGGATTTTAGACCTGTTGGTTTCCTTCAGCTTGCATTAGCCCCTCTGCCTAGACAGTTTTACTGGGATGTGACTGCTACACATGCTAGAGCTTCTAGGAGCCACAGGCAAAAGTCGGGTGAAAGGGAATCCCAAAAGTGATGAGCTGCCCTGAAAAGGGCTTGGCAAGCCCTCACGCCAGAGGTGCTTGTCGCCTCTGAATGGAGTAGTGGACAATGCTTTCCTAATCTCTATAGCTCCACATTATCTCTCCCTAATCTTTTGTCTAGTACTTTGCATCCCTTTCATATATTTATTCCAATTTGTATGAGAGGTTATAAATGTATAATAGTCTTATGAAAAATAATAATATCAATAATATCTGCTATAATTGGCAAAACACTAACATATATTTGTCTATAACAACAAGCCTATAAGGTCAGTGATCCCATTATCCCCACTTTAGAGATGAAAGAAACTGAGACCAAGAGAGATTCAGAAACCTGTGCATGGTCACACAGCTAGTCGCAGCTTGTTCAAAGCAAGATTCAAACTCAGGTCTTATTGCCTCCAAGTCCAGTACTCTATCTAGTATGCCACCTAGCTACCTAATGAATTAGCTAACATTTACATAGTTCTTACTTACCCAGCATTGTGATAAGTACTTTACAATTATTATCTTATTTCACCCACACAACTACCCTGACAGGAAGGTAGATACATTATTATGCCCATTTTTCAGATGAGGAAACTGAGGCTAACAGTAGTTATATGACTTGCACCAAGGATCTTGAGGCCAAATTTGAAGTCAAACCTTCCTGACCCCAGGCCCAGCACTCTACTCACCCATTTAGCCACGTAGCCATATAATGAATGAATGATTCTAAGTGACAAATTATTTATTAGTTATATGCTATGTTCCAGATTTTGTGCTAAGTGGTGGAGATGAAAATGCAAACTAGTGAACAGCCATCACCTTTGAGAAGTTTATGCTCTAATGAGGAAGACCAGAACATATAAAGGGAAACCAGAAGAGAGTGTAGGGTGCAGAATAGCTTGGGAATAACTCTGATGTTATAGGAGATCCTAATTCTAGGTGATATCAGAGATAAGCTGTACTATCAGAGCCCAGGGAACCAGAGGTAGATCCCAAGTGTTCCCAATGAGAGTGAATTGAGGAAGACATATGTAATGGAGGCAGCGAGTTCTGTAAATGGCACAGGAGATCTCCTAAATCAAGATTTCCTAAATCCCAATCTTTTTGGTGCCGCTGCCCCAACTCATGGACCCTAGACATCATACTACATATATGGTCCAACCACTATAGAGAACAACATTACCATGTCTTATTCCGGATGTGAGACTTCTAATTAAACAAATTAAGAAAGGTTTTTTTGCTTCCTGGTTATATTGTTGATTATTTGTATGAGTTAATAATTGAGTCATCAAAAGAGTCATTTTCTGGAAAAATGCAAACAACATATATTAAGAACCTATTGATGTGAAGGCCCTGTGTTCACACTGTGCTGATGGTAGGGATAAAAGAATAAAACAAAAAGAAATAAAAAATCGAAACAATACACAGTCCCCATCCTCAAGGATCTTCCTTTTATTAGGTGGATGTGATATGTACATAGATAAGGATAATTCAAATTAGGGATTGGTGGGGGCAAAGGAAGGATCAATAAAGTAAAGTACTCTAGGAATATTTGAAGAAGTACATAACCCTTTCCACTAAAGCAGTGCTTCTCCACCTTCCTAATGCTACTACCCTTTAATACCCGTATGCGGGCGTATCTGCATGTGGGCGGACCCACCTGGAGACAGATAGAGGCGCAGTGTCTCGGTTCCTAAGACCGTTGGAAATACGTGTTTTCTGATGGTCTAAGGCGACCCCCGTGACCCCTGTGAAAGGATCATTCAATCCCCAAAGGGGTCACGACCCACAGGTTGAGAACCACGGCACTAAAGGGATCAGGAAAGACTTTATGGAAAAGGTGTCATCAGGGTGGAGCCTTAAAAGATGGTGACAGAAGTGATGAGGGAGTGGGTTCCCGGTACATGGGATAAATTACACAAAGATATAAGAATAAGCAATAAGGATACCTCATACACTAGTTGGACAGGAATATAGAGTGCATAGAGAGAGATAATGTAAAGTAAGATTGGAAGAAATTAGGTCAGAACAGATTATGGAGAATCTTGAATAACACACAGAGTTTTTATTTTATCCTAGGGACAATGGGGTTTGAAAGGTTTTGAGCAGGGGGGGTGATAAGGTCAGAACTTTGAAGGCTCATTTGGATCATGAGAGAAAGAAAAATGCCTCCCTTTTTCATGGAGGATTTTCAGCAGACTCTAAACCTGAAAGGGATTCCTATAGACTTTGAAGTCCTCCGGATGCTTAGGTTTCCAGATTTTATTGTGCTCATTGTAACAATCTCTGGAAAATTACAGAGCTTCCTAAAAGAGACAACCATAATGGTTCAAAAGAGTACAGTTGTTTTTTTTTTAATACAAGGAAACAAATAAAAACTAACAATAACAAAATTGTAAACTGATTTAACAGCTGTGATATATACTTAGACAACCAATAGAGTTGATCTATCATTGCACATATCTTGTAGCGATGTTGTCAATGGGTGATGGACTGGGATAAGAATTGGAGGAGCAAATGAATAAGCTAGGTTAACAATGGGGAATTGTTGAATGCCTTTCATGTCTCCAAGCTTCTCCCTAAAGCAAAGGCCCATCTTTACAAGCATAATATTCTTCATGTTATTTCCTATGTTAAAAAGTCTGAATGTGCCTGGTTATGCTCAGATGTTGCTCTCTATATACCAATGCATAGGTGTAGCTGACTGACACTGACACTGGAGGGAGAACCTACATAAGTGAGATCACCTAGTCTTGGAATCAAGGAAGGCAAGGACATAAACTAGCAGCTGTCATGCCAATGAGGAAGTCAAGAGAGATGATACAGCATGAACTAAGATGGTTATTTGTTAATGGAGAGGAGGCTACATGTGAGGAGATTCTATTGTGGTATAATTAACAAGAAACAACTTGACAACTAGTTGTAGGTGTGAGATGAGGGAAAGGGATGAGTTGAGGATTTTGAGTCTAGGTGACTCCAAAATCAGAGCCTGGTGGTACCTTCACCAAAATAAGGATGGAGAAAAATGAAAGAGAATAAGACAATGAGCCCAGGTTTAAACACACTGAGAATTAGTGGATCTATCCAAGGGATCAGATAATTCAGTTGCAATTCAAGGGAAGTATTAGAACCATACATGCAGATCTGGTAAGCACTTGTACAGAAGTGAGGCTGGAATTATAGGTTTAGAGCTGGAAGGAAATTCAGAGGCCATTTGGCTCATCCCCTAATAATGAACTCAAAGTCATTCTGTTAAGTATTGGCAGAATCAGGACTCTTGACTTGCAGTTGACAGAAGGGTAGACCAAAGTCAGGCCTAAGCACATTACATGGGTTGTAGCAGGCCCTGTGATGCAGACAGAATTTCAAGTCACATGAGAACAAGGGTATATCACTACAGAATATGCCCTGCCAAATAAGCAGCCAGACCACAAATGTTTCTTTGTTTCTTACATAACAGAAGGCTTTGCAATGGTGACGTTGTTGCTGGCATGCACATAAGCATATAAAAAGCACCCAGAGAGGGCACCCGTGCCTCTTTGGACCTGATGTCCTCTCCATTCTGTGTGGGCTGCACCTGACATCATTCCTTTGTTGTCTCCATGGAGAAAACGGGAGGGATCATGGGAAGGACCAGATGCTCAATTGAGATGATCAGCATATATTGTTGCCCTGTATTTGACAATTATATCCTTATTCTTATGCTTTCTTTTATACCTCTTGCTTCTGTCAGGTCAGTCATTTGCAGCACTCTGATACCTGAATTTAGGATGACTGCCAATAGCCATCTAAGACAGATGGTTTTCCAAATCCACTTCACAGACCATACATACTCAGTGTTTAATAACCTTTCTGGCTCCAAATTCTTCCAGTTCCTACAGTTAGGCCCACTTAGAATCAAAGAATCAAAATATTTGAGCCAGGAAGGTGTTGAGATGATCAACTCAAGATAAAATGTTGAAATTAGCTGTACCCTTAAAAATAAAATCTTTAGGTTGGAAATGATCTTAGAAATAGATGTAAATGCTAAATAGAAAGATTTTAGAAATCATTTGAGCCATAAAGATATCATATTTCCCTAGTCTTCTGATACCCCTTTGCCCTCTCTGTGTTTGAATTAAATTGGAGAATTTACAATTTCCTTCACAGCAGTAAAGTCATAGCAAATAATAGTTAAAATATAATAATAGCTAACTTTCAAATAGTGTTTCAAGGTTTTGTAAACCACTTTACAGATATTATCTCATTTTATCACTACAACAACCATAGGACGTAGTGTGATTATTGTTCCCACTTTACAAATGAGTACACTGAGACTGAAATTGGTTAAGTGACTTGCCCAGGGTTACAGAGCTAGTTTTGGAGGCTTGATTTGAACTCAGTTTCTCCTGACTCCAGGTCTAGCTCTGTATTCTGTATTATTCAGCAAACCACAGTAAAGTGGAAAGAACAACAGACTGGAAAATGTTCTCAGTTCAAGTATTGTCTCTGACGCTCCTTAACTGTTAGTTTGTGTGAGTTACTTCCCTTCCCTGATTCTAATTTCTTTCATCTATAAAATTAGTGGGGCAGGATGAGAAAGACCCTTAGTTCCTTGTTAGTCCTAATTGGCATCATGCTCTAATGAACTCAAACCAACAGATCTGCTAAATAATGCTGGTAGGGAAAACAGGAGTGTGAGAATTGCTCCAGGCTTGGCTGGACTGATTGTTGTTCTTGTTGTTTTACTGCACATTCTAAAAATATTTGAGTGTTGCCCCTAAATCCCTAAATCATAGAACTCTCATAGTCCTGGGATATGGCAGCTTGTAAAATGTTTAAAACTTCTGGGATTGCCAGCTTTGGTATAGAAACACATTTCCATGCAAATTAATCCATTTATTTATCCAAGAAAGGCCACTGAGCCCAGAAGAGTAAAAAAGACAGAGAAAGATTGGTCAGACCAAGGCCAACCTCAGAGTAAGTAGGGATCTTAGGATGCTTCTCTCCATCATCTCTGCCCAGATGTAGAAGCTCCAAAGTTTTTGTTTGTTTGTTTTGTTTTGTTTGAGGGGAGGCTCATAACAAGATACCATAACAAACCACATGGGTCCTTTTGTTCTTTATTCCCTACTGTACAAGGAGGACAGTACTCTCTGGGACTTGCCTTAATGAAGAAAAGACAAATCCAAGACATTTAAAAATCATGCATAGAAACTGATGGGCTAAAGGATTATTGAAAAGATCAGCCAGGAAGTTAGAAGACCCAGGAATTTGTCTTGTGTTCTCTTCACTGTCTCCTTCCCTTACAGTTGGCCTGAGTCTGGTCCAATAAGGATAAATGAACCAAATTGCTCTCATTCCATACTGAGTCTACTTTCTTGACTTTATTTAGTTTTACAGAAACAGTAAGTCTCAAAGATAGGTGCTATGATTGTTTTCATTTTACAAATGAAGCAAGTGAGTCTGAAAGAGGTAAAGTGACTTGTCCAGGCTTACAAAACTGGTTTCTGATGTTAGATTTGAACTCAGTTCTTCCTGATTCTAGGTCCACCTCTATGGGTTTGCTTTTCTTTCTTGAGTGATAAGAAACATCCCAGTTTAACATTACATTTTGGTTACAAACATCCTATGTTCCGATGTTCCTTCTAGCTGACCTCCTCTGGCTATGATGCTTTGTGGCTCATTTTGAAAAGCACGCCAGTCAGAAAATCGAAACAAGACCAGCATCAGCAACAAAAATGTCATTGTTTATAAGGTAAATTTTTTTTTGTTTTCTTTCAGAATCAGATATCCAAAAGATAATAAATTAAGTGCAGCTCAATTCAAGAGAGTTAACTTGAGCTGTAACAACTTCGTTTCATCCCTCTGAGGAACACACGTAAGTTCCTATGTTCTTCATCCCATTATCCTTCTTTCTGAATTTCCCAATATGGGAGGTCTGCATGACAAGGTATGTAGTAGCCTCAGTATTGAAAATGGGCCCTGACAAAAATCCTTCTTGTCTCTGAGTGGATTTGCATTCCAATAAGACTCACCCACATTTCCCAAGTAGAATACTAATAAGTGGAGCCTTTATACTTTCTTTGAATATTTTAAAGCTTTGCCAAAGTGTTTGAAAATTCGTTCGGCTTTTATTCGACTTTGCTTTTATTGTATAAAAATAAGGAGTCCCTGGTGGATGTTTGCAATCAACATGCTTCTAGAATTGTACCCATGGAGGAGTAAGAGACTTTTAACAAGGATCCCGTCTAGGTGACACTTAGAATTTTTCATTGCAGTGTGTATATACACACATCTACACACGTGAGCTCTTTCACACCTTTCAAATTAAACCAGCCCACCGCATGGTGAGTGTTAAGTCTAACCATTTTAAAAAGCAAATGTACATGGGGTGAATTACAAAGGAGAAAAAAACAGCATTCTACAAAGAAAGCAATTCAGAAGGGTAGTAGAACAGAAAGTGGTAGTTAATTATGATTTATAAACTTATTAACTTGCTCAGCTTTCGAACCAACCAAGGAACAAATTTAATTTTAACTAACATTAAAGAAGCAAAGTTGCCCAGTGGAAAACACAACCAAGAAAATGTACTTAAAGACTGAGAAATCCCATTTTTAGGAATGGCAAAAAAGTTACCTTTTAAATTCTGTTCTCATCCATTTAAGATGCATGTAAGTTGAAGTAATTCAGAATAATAATGATTCAACATTTCTAATATGATTTTTATTAAATGAACTGAAGCTGATACTTCATGGAGTCCTGGAATCATAGAGTTAGAAGGACACTGAATGTTTAATATACTCTAACTCCCTTACTCTACAGAGGAGGAAATAGGGGTCAGAAGGAAGTGATTTGTTCTAGATCACATGATAATTAGAGTAGTCAAATCTCCAACCTGGACGTCCAAATGTTATTATCAGTTGAAAATTCTATAGTAGATTATTTTTATTTTTTTTAAATTTAATTTATTAAATTTTTTTTGAGTTACATATTCTCTCCCCGTCTTTCCCCCGCCCACCACTCCAAAACAGCCATCCCAGTGTTTCCCCCCTCCCCCAGTCTATTCTCTCCTATGTCACTTTTTGGTAGGGCAGAATGGATCTCCCAA
>CM053581.1:54547892-54592081 GCA_028627135.1 Pseudochirops cupreus
TCTCCCATGATCTTTCTTTTCCCCAGAGAAGGAATCAAGGGTTTGGGAGCTGTTCTTACTTTGCTTCTTATGCTTATTCTTACTCATGGTTCTTCAGACCGTGATTTTTTTTTAAAATCTCTGTGGGGCTCTGCTTCCAGAAGGGAAAGCTCAGTCCCAAATCGCGGGGGTCCTCCCAGCTGCCATAGCTCTTAGGGAGAGGCTGGGAACTCTTCCTATATACTTCTGGCTGACTGGATAGTCAGGACTCCAAGACCGAGGCCCAAGACAGCGATCCGGATCCAGGCCACTCAACACGAGAGCTCTGTCCTTAGAACAATTGCTCAGTCCCCCTGCTGCCTGCAGACCGCGGGCGGGAAACTGCAACGCTGAGGCGGGTGCAAAACCTCTGCCTTTCGCTTTTCTGCTCTGGAGGCCTTCTGGCCAGACTGCTTATCTCCCCCTTTTACAATTCCCACTCGCAGCTGCTGCTAATCCGCTCACCTGAGAGGCTCCTCAGCTCTTCCCGTCCAGCCGCCCCCGGGGCACAGCCGTGGCTTGAGGCCAGGCTGGTTTCGGTTCGCAGTGCTGATATGGTTCCTCGTAGCCGAGCTGACTTTAGTGGGAAGTATCTTTGTGTGCATTTTGGAGTTCCAGGATTGGTTTAGAGTCCTATTTTATGGGTATTTTGGGGTGGCTATGTGAGAGCTGTGATATGTTGCTGCTGCTACGCCGCCATCTTGGCTCCGCCCCTCTATAGTAGATTATTTTTAGCAGAAAAAAAAATACGTTGGGACATTCAAAGAATCAAAGATTTAGACCTGGACTAGACCTTGGCGGTTGTTGAGCCAAATCATCTCATTTTACAAATGAAGAAACTGAGATTCAGAGAGTGAAGTGATTTGTCAAAGGTCATACAAATGTCTAAGGTGATATTTGAATACAGGTCTTAGTGACTCTGGGTCCGATATAATCCACCATCCTTGTCTTCTCATCATTCTGGCTCCTTGTCTTTGAAATTCACCCTAGCATTTATGTTATTTCAGTTCCTCTTAAAATGAATTGTTCCAACTGAAAGTAGAACTCCCAAATATTGACAAACTATGAATTTTCTTCTGGATATGGTATCCATTTCATCCCAGATTTCTTGCGTTCCCCAATCAGTATGAAAAATGTTGTTTCATAACGAACTTGCAATTTACTTAACAAAACAAATAATGACTTAAAAAATAGTTTTAGATTTTACTTTTGATCCAGCAATAACTTCACTGTAAACAACTGCAGAAAGCAGTGATTCAGTGTAGTATTTGGAGTCACAGAGGATGTAGGTTCAAATCCTGGTTCTCTTGCTTACTTCATGTGCCACATTGGGAAAGTCATTTAAGCTGTCTTGGCCTTAATTTCCTCATATAAAAATTAAGGTAATCGGACTAGATAGACTCTAAGGTCCCTTACAGTTCTAGGTCTTTCAACCTCCTATAGCATCTTTCTATTAAAAATAATCTAATGCAGCATTTGTTATTGATAGTACATGTAATTCATTTTTGTGCTTTAACCTCTTTAACCCAAAAGGAAGTATTTTTCAACTTCAGTAATCTGTAATCAATATATTTGTATTTGAACTACAGTGTGTTAAATTTTACTGTTGTTTGACTTTATTTTTTCTTTGATCTGCTTTTTTTCATTCCAAATCAGTTCAGATAAGTCTTTCTCTCTTTCTCAGAATTCCGATATTTGTTATTCCTTATGGTGCAATAATATTCCGTTATATGCATATTCCATGATGTGTTCTGCCATTCCCCAGTCGTTGGGCTCATGAGTTTTTTCAGTGGTTTTGTCATTATAAAGAATGTTCCTCTTAATATCGATCCATAGGGGATCATTCTTTCTGCCATTGATCTCCTTATGTATTAAGCTAATAGCGGAATCACAGAATCATGGAAATTTAGTGGCAGATGGGAATGCAACAGTCACCTAATTCAACCCATACAAAAAAAGGAATTCCCATTATCAATGTAATCTTCTGGGAAACCATTCTACAAACCAATAAATCTTACTGCAGTCAGTGGTAGCCTATTAAACTTTTAAATATCTCTAAATATTGAGGAGTTTTTCCAGATATCAAGCCTAAAGTCACCTTCTTGAAATTTCTTCCCATAGCACCTTTTCATCAAAGGGTATGAAGTGTTTAATAATATTTTTACACAATTTAAAATTATTTTCTAGAGAGGTTAGATTAATTCACAACTCAATCAGCGCTTAAGTAGTATACTTGTTTTGGCAAGCATCCTTCAATATTGACTATTCTTATCTTTTAACATCTTTGTCAATTCAATGGATATAAGGTCATAACATCAAATTAGTTTATTAGGATTTTTCTTGTTACTAGTGATTTAGAGTAATTTAAAAACACAATTGTTGATCATTTTCCTTCTTTTGAAAACTTTTTGATGTATTTTGATCATAACCTCAATATTTTTGCAAGAACTATTATCTAGTCCTCTGTCTGGTCCTATATTTTTTAAATTTATTTTTGGAACTCAAGTTTAGAACTTTTTATTTATCCTTTCATGCAACTTGGCTTCTTTGTAAAACAGTCTCCTCAACATTTAGGACTTATACCTTGACCCCCTTTTAGGCACTCATGGGGATGGTTATAACCTTCATCTCACTATGTGCCGTTAATGATTGACCTTCATGATCCAGGACTTTGGATATCAACTAACCATAATCTCCTGTCTTTCTACCTCTCTTTGACTCTGACCTTTTTCAAAGCTATTATCTGTACATATAGCATCAAGTAGTCATACTCCACCCAATTTTCAGTCTCCAGTCAAGTCAGTTTCCTTAACTTTCAATTTTGGCCCTAAATATATGCTATTGCTCTAATATTGAATTCTTTCCTCCTTTGTCCTATTGCTGGTCATTTATTTTTCAAATTCTGACCTGAAGTATCTACACCATTTTTTTCATACTCCAATGATGATAAATGCTGCTGGAGAATGTTGCGCAACTATGCTTACTGTGTCCACTAGAAATTTATATTATCTACTTTCAACTAGGTTACTATCACTATATGAAAATCTTTTATTCCTCCCTAGAATGAAAACAGTGGATCATACATCTTGTGCTTGAAAAAACTCCGGAGTCTAATACTCCAAATTCCTCATTTACTTTTGAGGAAACTGAGGCCTAGGGAGGTTAAATGAGTTGCCCAAGTTTAGACAAATAGTATCAAAAGAAAGAAAATGGTCTGTTCTAAACCTTCTTTCCTGTGTTCAGGAAACTTAAAACATTACTTACTCCCTTCCTATCAGCAGAAAATGACTCCTTATATTTTGCTGAAAAAAAAATGATTCCATTTGCCATAAGGTTCATATTCTCCCCAATTTTATCTTTCAATTCCCTTTAATAGCTCCCCAACTGATATTTTTTCCTCCTTTGCCCCAGTCTCAGCCAAAGATGCGGACTTTCTCATTGCAAAAGTAATCCATCTACTTATGACTTTGATAACACATCCCTTTACTCCTCTTTCTAATCTCTTCTTTATCTACCAGTTCTTTCCCCAGAGGCTAAAAACACCCCCAAATTTAACCCATTCTTAAAAAAAAACAAACACTTCACTTGACCAAGTTATCACCTTAAGCAATTGTCTCATATTTCTCTTCCCTTTCACAGGCAAACTCCTAGGGGGGAAAGCCAGCTATATACTTCTTGCCTCCATTTCTTCACCTCCCACTCACTTCTCAACCCTTTGAAATCTGTTGTAAATCAGCATTTAGTCTCTTCAGTTTGTTTTGCTTGTACTAATCTGAGCTCAGTTTTCTTTCTTTACTCGCCCTCCCAAGTATAATGTCTCTGGGTTTATGTCTCTTTTGCTCTGTCTCTATCTTTTGAAAGTCTTTCTTGTCTATGTTTCTCTCTTTCTCTACTTTTCTGTCTTGTTGTGTCTTTGTCCTTCTCTTTCTCTCTCTCTCTCTCTCTCTCTCTCTCTCTCTCTCTCTCTCTCTCTCTCTCTGTCTCTCTCTTTCATATCTCTGCCTATATCTCTTCCTATGTTTCTGTCTGTTTGTTTTTTCCCACTACCCCATTATTCTCTTTTATTTCATCATTCCCTTATCCAGGTCAGATAACAGTGCCATAACCTGTTCTCATGGCCTTTTCCCCCAACTTCATCCTTTCATCTCTTCATCTATTTCAGTATTACTAATTTATAATGCTTCCTTTAAGGAAGTGATATTTTTTCTGCCCCCATTCTTATGCATTACACTTTTTACAATTCTATAGAACCTATTCCCCAGAATATTAAGGCAAGAAACAGTTCAGCATATTGGAAATTGTTCATAACTCAAATCTGGAATCCAATCTTATTGTTTTCTCCCTCTTCACTTCTCTCTTTTGATGTAATCCCACCTCCTCTTGAACTTATGAACTTTTCCACCTCTTCAAACCATGCTTTCCCAGATTTTTACTGTATCCCTTTGTCTAGGACTTACTACCACAATATTTGAGCCTGTCTTGTAGAGGCTGAATTCTGGAAGTGTCCAGGCCCAATCAACAAGCTGTTGTAAGCACCTTATCTCACCCTTCCCATTTTTGTGGGGACAGTTTCTTTCCATTTGTAGATTGTTCCTTTCCTTCTGGCTATACTAATCGCTTAGCTTCCTTCTCTGTTCTATACTTTCTTCCCACCACAGTTCCATCCTCATTCACCCATCGCCAAAAAAGCAGGGAGAAAAATTGAAAGCCTTTTGTTTACTTCCTCTCTCAAGTCCTGACCAGGCATTACCTGCCCTGTTTTACCCTCTCCCCTTCTCATCTGAGATTTATTCTTCTATTCTACCACCTATAATATTGATTTAATAATGAGGAGATGGTACTTTCCCCTTGAAATATTAATTCACTTCCTCCTCCTACTCTCCCCCCGATTTTTCCATTATACCTTTACTCCTCAGATTCTTTAGCCCTTTAATGCTCTTTGTCTTATGATTGTCAATCAATGTACAAGATTTTTTTTAAAGTAAACCAAACAGTAGAAATATCACCCCACCACACACACAGAAATTCATGCCCTTTTCTATCCACATGAATTAAGTGCTTCATTTCTTAGTCTTTCATTCCTACCTGACATTATCTAACTTCATGTCTCTTGGCCAGTTTGCAAATCAAATACCTTGTTTATATCTCCATCCTAATGAAGGATAAAACAAATTAACCCTTTTGTTGAATGTCCAGTTTTGTTTTTTTTATGTTGAAGTCCACTTTTTCAGGATATAGCATGTCGAAGTACCAATTTATAATCCTTTGCCCTTCAGAGTATCATATTCCAGTTTTCCTTTGATGTTTTATAACCACAAAATAGCATTTTGCTGTTTAGATTTCTTTTTTCATGGAATTTGAAAGTTTCTTTTTCTTTCTGTTTGCAACATTTATTCTTTGATATTGTTATTTTAAAATTTTACTATAGTGTTTCTTCATCAATTAAACATAAAATTTCTTTCTCTTGGATGTCTATTTTTTATCTGAAGTTTCCACCAGTTTCCTTTTTTTAAAAAAAATTATTTGAAATATTATATTTATTTATTATTCATTTTTATAGAACTATAATATTTAAATGATAACTTTGCATCTTATGTTAATGTTCAATATTGTTTATTATTATTATTTTGTGTTATTCTAATCTTATTGTTTTTAAATGTTTGCTCCATTAGTTTTCCTTCTATTTCTCCATTTTTTCCACTTAATTTCTGTTATTTCCTTTTTAAGAAAATCACTAGAAGTGGATTTTGTCCTGCCTTTTGTCAAACTTTCTCCAGGAACTACCACCGTTAGATTTGCTGCTTTCATCTTTGAGGGATACCATTTTTATCTTTATTTCTTTAAAATCCTTTCTTTTTTTATTGTCTACTCTTATAATACATTCTGAAGGTTTTGAGAGTTACTCATTTCTGGGGTTTTCAAGATTTTTTTTTATATCACTTTCACCTTTCCCAGGAGGTGATTTACTCAATTTCCTTTGCTGCAAAGTACTTTGCTTCAAATTTTTGCTTGTTTCTCTTCCTTAGTCAGCTTATTTCTATCTTACTCAATAATTCCACTGTTCCCAACCTCCCCCTTCCCACCCCCATTTTCCTTGGTGAAAAATGTACTCATCACCAATCCTTTTTATCTAGAAAGTCCTGCATTAGCATATTCCTTCTTCAGACATTGGTTCGTCATCATTTATCTCAGAACCTTAGGAATGTCCAAGGTCTATCTGCCTCAGAGTACAAGTGAAGTTGATCCACTATTAATAAGAAACTCTCAGGGATGACTCTAGTATGATCTATTTTCAACTTCGATCATTCCTATTATTTTGGTCCCCATTCTCCTATCAGAAAAGAGATTTATTCTGTAATTACAGTAGCCTGGGTCATGTAAGCATAGTTAAGATAGCCACTAGGAGGCTTATGTTTTCAGAAACCTTCGCAGTTGGATGTTTTCTTCAACTTTCTTTCTCTACTTCTATTAGCTTTCTCCTTTATTTCTATTCTATATTAATTACTTTGAATCAATGTTGTGTTTCTTATTTCCTACACTTCTTATCCTTGAGGCTCAATGTTCCTTCATAATTCTCCATGGTCACTCTTTTCTTATTCTTTGAATATTTTATTTTTTTTCCCTTGGAATTAACCTTTCCTCCTATTGATAAATCAGAAGGTTGTTATAGAACCTACTCCAAAAGTTACTTTCTAAAGAATGGCAATATCCACATGAGTCAAAGAGTTTCTTCAGTCCAGAGAATCATCCCTTACAATATGATTTCAAATCCTTGCGCTCCACTGAAATGACAATCTACAAAATTACCAATAGTCAATTAACCCAATGATCTTTTAGCCATTTGACTTTAGCAGCATTTGAATTGACCACCCTTCTTGTGGATGCTGTCTGCTTCTAAAGTTTTAGTAATACTAGTCTATTCAGATTCTTCTCCTGCTTGTATGACTGTTATTCAATATGTCATTACTGAATTCTCATGTCCTCTGTTTTCTATGTATATGTGCCATAGAATTCTATATTAGACCTTCTTTCTTTTCAATTCTTTCTTCAACTTATTTCTTGCTGAATTTGCCAACTTAACAAGACTTAATTATCATCCTAATGCCAGTGAATTCAAAATCTATATTTCCAACTCTCATCTCTCTGCTGAGCTTTGGTCTTGCATTGTCAACTATCTCCTGAACACCTTCTCCAAGATGTCCAATAGGAACTTCAAAACTAATAAGCTTCAAATTTAGGTCGTTATCCATTCTTATATGCCTATCCTTCTTTATAACTTCCAAAGTTCTATTAAGGGATTTTATTCTGTCAAGCTGGTTACAATCCTTCAGTCATCCTTAAATCCTCATTCTCCATCATAACCCATAACCAAGTTGTCAAGTGTTATTCCTTCTATGTCCACAAAATCTCTCCTATCCATTACATTATTTTCCCTTATATGATCACTGCCCTTATTTAGGGTCTTATCATCTCTTGCCTAGATAACTGTAATAGCCTTCTAACTTGCCTCCTTGCCTCTAGTCTCTCACTTCTACAATCCACAATCTACATAACTTCCAAATTAATAGCCCTAAAGCACAAATCAGGCCATGTCATTCACTTGTTCAGAAAGTTTCAGTGGTTCTCTATTCGCTCAAGAATAAAGGTAAAAATGCCTTTATTTGGCATTTGAAACCCTTCATAATCTTGCTCCTCCCTATGTTTGCAGTTAGATTTCTGCTTGCTGCTATGTGTGTTCTATCCTTCTCACTCCAGAGAAATCATTCTTCTTTGAAGAGGAAAGAGAAGCAAAAGAAGAGTTCAGTAGTTCATCCTATTCTTATCAACTCTGATTTTCAAAATCCCATCTACCATGGCCAGCGACATTGCTTCTTTGGTCTTTTCCTTGGCCCAAACAATAGCTAAAACAAAGCCAACCACTGCCACCACCACCACCACCACCAGAAAAATTTTTGCATTTTCCTTGCCATTTATTATTGTTAGTCTCAGATTCTTTTAGTCTTACCAGTCCTCACACAATTCTTACAGAACTGAGATACTTCATTTTTATGCATAGTTTCAGGTCCTTATTTTTCTTCATATTTTTTTCCTTTTAATATGAAGTTTTTGAGTGAGTTCCTTGAGTATCTATAATTAATCATAATTAACATAGACAGTTCCCTCTTTTCGTCCTCTTCAGAATAATTCTGTTAATGTCTTCACTATTTCCTCCTTCAGAATTTTACATCACTCTTTATCTTATTTCTTCTGTAAAGTATTAGAGCATCATATTCTATCTAGTCTTCTTCTGGCATGCAGGATCATCTTCCTACCAAATCTTCCTACTTTCATTATCTTCATTCTATAATCTAGGAGTCTGAAAACTGACCATTGGTCAATTTCATACAAAAACAGACTGTCTCCCAGTTTTGACCAACAGGTCATAATTTACCAAACCTTGTTCTAATCCATCATTCATATGGTTCTCAATGTAATTGTCTACCTGCGCAGCTTTTGTTATATGACTATTCTGCTCAAAATATTCCAATGATTTTCAAAAACTTCCAAGTAAATTTTAAACTCAGTAGCTTGCATTCAATTTCCTTAATAATCTTGTGCCACCCTCTCCTCCCTATCCTCTATATTCAAGGCAAACTGGACTACTGAACATTCATTTTCCCACCCTCTTTGTGTTCTTGTTCGTGTTATTACCTACACATGGAATGCCATCTACTTCTCTTCTTCTTCCCATCACTATCTGGATAAATGTCCCCTATTTTCAAACGCTACCACTTTCAAGAAGACTTCCTTGGTTCTATCCATAATTATTCTTTCATCATAAGAATAGGTATGCCCCTCTCATTCAATAAATATGTATTGTGTATATCAGTATTATTTGTGCACATATTTGGGAACTCTACAGTCCTTGCATTTTCCCCTACATTGAGAAAGGATTCTACTTTCATCAGATGGAAAGTAAATATCTGATGAAATAGAAGTCTTTCAACCTTATATTTACCTTGTCTGAACTACATGATCATGTCAAGCATAAGTATTATGAATTTAAATTTTCTGGTTCTGGAAGATAGTAAGTGTTTAACAAAGGCTTGTTGACCTAATGTTCTGGTCCACTTCTACCCATATATTAATTTGTACCATAGCTAGTACTAACCATACCAAGACAGACCATCTTGCTATGAAGGACATTAACATATAGAGGCAAAGAAAAGTAGTGAATGCACGCTTCTTTATCCTTTGGGAATTCTAGTGGTGAAAGAGTATGCTCACGAATAAATCAATGGACTGATTTGTAGAGGAAACCTTTGACCAGAAATCCAGAGAATGACTTTCAAATTCTGAACCTTATACTTACATATTCTGTGACCTTGGATGAATCAGTTAACTTCTCTTTTAGACTGAGTTAATTCACTGGCAAAATAATCTCTAAAGTCCCTTCTGGTTATACAAATATTATTGTAAGTTAAAGTTATACTAAAACATACATTTATTAATGCATATGTACATATGTTTACATGCATGCATGAACAAAAGTGATGTATTTTGGCATAATTTCAGCAATGTCTTGCATAGAATAGTTGCTTTTTAAAATTTTGTAAGTAGACAACAAGGTTAATGAAGTCCCACTCCAATCTTTTTGTGAATCTTTTGTCTAGATCAGCACTGCTTAGTTTGTCCCTGACTTGTAACAAGTCAGCTGGTCATCCATAGGTGGCAACAGCTTGAAAAGTAGATGACTCTACATCCCAAGGCTCTGGGTCATATAAGGATTTAAGTTTAACCAGATCTACCCCAGGCTGAAAACATCTGCTCCTCCTTCATCAAAGTCTGGGCAAGCAGGAAAAATGAACTGTATTCAATTAAATTCTAAGAAGAAGTTTGGGGCAGAGGTATTGGCAATAAAGGAGAGGGAAGTCAAAAAGGTAAGGAGGCTTTTTTATTATAAAATCCTATGTTATTTCCACTTTCAATACTCTGTATTCTAAGGTCACTTCTAGCTCTAACATTTTGGCTTCTAAAGTGTTTGTCAGCTCTATATTTCTAAAATTATGCAAAATCTATGAAACTCTCAATGAATGTTCATTATGTAGATAGATGGGCAATTAGGTGGCACAGTGGACAGATGACTAGACCTGGAGTCAGGAAGACTCATCTTCATGAGGTCAAATTCAGCTTCAGATACTTACTAGCTTTGTAATTCTGGGTGCATCACTGAACCCTGTTTGCTTCAGTTTCCTCATCTGTAAAATGATCTGGTTATAGAAATAGTAAACCATACCAGTATCTTTTGCAAGAAAGCCTCAAATGGGATTGTGAACAGTCAGGACACAACTAAAACAACTGAATAAAAATATGAAGCTAATGAGTTCATGAGATACAGCAGTAAGCTTAGCATCGGGAATGTCTTACTCCATATCCTACCTCAGCAAATTACTACCTTTAAGACTTTGGCCACATCATTTAACCTCACTTAGGTTCAGTTTCCTCATCTGAAAACTCAGGAAATTGTACCTAATGCCTTCTAAGTTCTCTTCCAGAATTCATGAATTTATGATCTTTAAAAATGCCAATGTTGGTGTGAAGTGGGTATAGCCCTCTTTTATTTTTATGTCTATTTTAAGATAGAGGGAGAAGCACTTCTGGTTGCTGCTTTTTTTTTCTAATTAATGTTTTAAATATTTATTTTTAATTTTCAACACTCATTTCCAAAGATTTTGAGTAACAAATTTTCTCCCTGTCTTTGCATTACCCCCACCCCAAGATAGCAAGCCTACTGAATACCCATTGCCCCAGTCTGTTCTCTCTTATATCCTCCCCCCCCCAAAAAAAAACCTTTCTCGTAGGAAAAGATAGATTTCTATACCCCAGTGCCTGTATATCTTATTTCCCAGTTGCATGTAAAAACATTTTTTTAACATTTGTTTTTAAAGCTTTGATTTCTACATTCTTTCCCTTCTTCCCTCCTCCCACACCCCCACTGTGAAGACAAGCAATTCAATATAGGTTATACATATGTAGTTATGCAAGACATTTCCATAGTAGTTTATATTGTGAAAGACTAAGTATATTTCCCTCCATCCTCTCCTGCCCCTGACTTATTCTATTTTCTACTTCTACCCTGTGCCTTTTCAAAAGTGATTGCTTCTAACTAGTCTCTACCCCAATCTGCCCTCACTTCTATAATCCCTCCTCTTATCCCCTTCCCCCCTACTTTCCTGTAGGGTAAGATATTATAATTTAAGGCATTGTAACAGTTTTCTCTTGCCTCTTTTATATGAGATAATTTACCCTATTCTATCTCTCCCTTTCTCCTCCTAATATATTCCTCTCTCACCTTTTAATTTTATTTTTTAGATATTGTCCATTCATATTGAACTGATTCTGTGACCTTTGTCTGTGTATACATGTACACACAAATACACACACTCGCATATATATTTATACACACACACCTTCCTATACATACATATATATGTATGTGTGTATGTATGTATATATATGTGTGTATATATATATGTATGTATGTATGTGTATGTATATGTATATATACATATAATACATATACATATACATATACATACATACATACATATATATACATATATATATATATTCCCTTTAACATATCATCATGGGTTACAATTATCATTTTTCTATGTAGGAATGTAAATAGTTGAACTTTATAAGTTCCTTATGATTTCTTTTTCCTGTTTGCCTTCTCTTGCTTCTTGTATTTAAAAGTCAAATTTTCTGTTCATCTCTGTTTTTTTCATCAAGAATACTTGAAAGTCCTCTATTTCATTGAATGACCATATTTTCCCCTGAAGCATTATACTCAGTTTTGCAGGGTAGGTGATTCTTGGTTTTAAAGATAGCTCCTTTGACCTCTGGATTATCATATTCCAAACTCTTCAATCCATTAATGTAGAAACTGCTAGATCTTGTGTTGTCCTGATTGTGCTTCCACAATAATCAAATTTTTTTTCTTTCTGACTCCTTATAATATTTTCTCCTTGACCTAGGAACTCTGGAATTTGGCTAGGATATTCTTAAGAATTTTCTTTTTGGGATCTTTTTCAAGAGGTGATTGGTGAATCCTTTCAATTTTTATTTTGCTCCCTGGTTCTAGAATATCAGGGCAATTATCCTTGAGAATTTCTTGAAAGGTGATTTCTAGGTTCTTTTTTTTAACATAGCTTTCAGGCAGTTCAATAATTTTTAAATTATCTCCCCTCTATCTACTTTCCTGGCTTTTTCCAATGAGATATTTCACATTTGCCTTCCATTTATTTCATTTGTTTGGATCTGTTTTATATTATATTGATTTCTCATTAAACTAATTAGCTTCCATTCGCTCTAATCTAATTTTGAAGGAATTATTCTCTTCAGTGAGTTTTTGAAATTCCTTTTCCATCTGGGCAATTTGACTTTTTAAGGCATTCTTCTCATCAGCTTTTTGGGCCTCTTTTTCCATTTGAGTTAGTCCATTTTTTAAGGTGTTATTTTCTTCAGTATTTTGAGGTTTCCTTTAGCAGGCTGTTGACTTGCTTTTCATGATTTTCTTGCATCATTCTCTTTTGTCTTCCCAATTTTTTCTCCACTTTTCTTACTTGATTTTCAAAATCTTTCTTGAGATCATTCATGGCCTATAACCAATTTATATTTTTCTTAGAAGCTTTTGATGCAGGAGTTTTGTCTTTGAGGTCTTCTTCTGGTTCCATGTTTTGATCTTTTTTTGTTCCCAAAAAAGATTCTGTGGTCTGATTGTGTTTCCTCTGCTTGCTCATCTTGCCAGCCAATTATTTGACTTTTGAGAGCTTTGATATGGTAGACCTCTGTTTCCAGAGTGCAGAGAGCTGTGTCCCAAATTTCAAGTGTTCTTGCAGTTGTCAGAGCAATGAGAAGGGTGCCCTCCTACAGCCACCACAAGTTCTAGCACACTGTCCACACACCCCAGTACCCAAGACTGCAACCCAGATCCAAGCAGGTCAAAACAAGAGCTATTACCCTCTGTATGGTCACTTCTTCTCCCTATGATCTGCAGGCCAGGAGCTCTTGAGGCAGCCAGACAGCAGCTGCAGCTGCTGTGCCTCTGCTACCTCTCACCCTGTGAGCAGGGGCCAAACTGCACTCTTTTGTCACCCAGTTCCAACAGAGTTCCCTACTGACCTTTTACTTTCTCATTTGTGTTTATGCATTGAGAAGTCTGGAAACTGCCACACCTGAAGGTGATTAACTCTCCTGAAGTCTGCTCTGACTGGTTGGGGCTGCCCTGCATCTGGGCCCTCAAGGCTCACCCAGTGTGATCAACCCCTCCTGTCAGCCTGCCAGGCTGTCTTCATCAGGAGATTTGTTTCTCTCTGTCACTTTGTGGGTTCTGTAGCTCTAAAATTAGTTTAGAGTCATATTTTACAGGTATTGGAGGTGGTTGGTGCAGGAGCTCATGAAGGTTCCTGCTTCTATTCTGCCATATTGGCTCTGCCCCTAGTGGGAGAAACACTTTTCATTAGTCCAACAAAATCTCTTTGAATATGTAATCAAATTACTATTACTTTTGTTTCTGGAAAGGGTGTGTTAACAGACTGCTCTGTTCCACTGACCGTCTCTGTGACTACCCAGATCATAACCCCCTTCCCTGGTTGTAAGTTTTTTCTGTTATCTCCACTCATGGAATTGTGGCTTCTTAGGGGCAGGTGATCTCTCACTTTTGTATTTGTATCCTCACAACATATTGGAATACATCATCTTTAAGGCCCTCTTCAGACTCACTCCAACCAGACTTTTTTGGTTTCATTACATGTTATTCCCCTTTGTACACCTTATTTTGGGGTTATTGGACCATTGATTTCCCAGGCTCACCCTTAATATATTCATGGAGGGTCCCAGACCCTCCTCCACCATTAATGAAATGCAATTTCATGTCATCCTTGCTGGCTGAAATTTTCTGCCTTCAAGGCCCAGATCAGGTGTCATATTTTCTATGAAGTTTTTTCTAAGGTGAAAGAGATCTTACCCTTTCTCTTATTTTTCTAGAGTGCTTTATCTGGATCTTCCTTTTGGCCCTATCACATTCTGCTTTGGCTTATTGACTAGACAGCTTCCCTCAGAGACAAGACCAGTTTCACATTCTGCCTCTGACTCATACTAGTTATGTGACCCTGAACAAATGACTTAATGTCTCATCATTCTAAGCTATGCTCTAAGATATTACAGAGAATGTGCAGACCAGCACTGGGAGTAGAAATCCATCTCCCACAGCTCCTTCTAACAATGAAACCACGGGTGCCATCCCTATCCAGTGTCCCTGTAGAATGTATACTCCTGGAGGGCAGGAATTTTATAGATTTTTCAACTTTGTATCCTCAGCAAAGTAATCATTTAATTGGCTGAATTGATTTTTTTTTAAATAGAGCAAAACAGGATAAATCTAATCCATCTTCTCCTTGATAGTTCTTTAAATGCCAGGAGACAGCTCTTGGGTCCTTCTTTCCTCCTGCCTCACCCTACATTCTCTTTTCTAAGCTAAACATTTCCTATTTTTTGTATGTATTACTCGTATGATATGGTTTCAGTCTCCTCACCATTCTAGTCACTTGCCCATGAATGTGCTCAGACCATACTAATAAGATAAAGTGAAAAGAAAAAAAACAAGGAGGAAAAAGAGGAAGAAGGAGAAGAGAAGGAGGGGCTATCAGTGGTAAATGATGCTTATGTTCATTAACAACAGGATTTTGGGGAGCAATGCATTTTGTAAACCACAGTGTGTTTTATTAATATGAGTGATTATACTATAGTGAATAAGGTAGCATTCCTAGGAAATGAAAGACTAGAATGAAGAAGCCATTTACTAGGGAATTATTTCTTGGGACAAATTAGGTAAACATGCAGTATTTAATGAACTCTCTCCTTATATTTTCAAAATAATGTACTGATTTCCATGTCCCCCTTATAAATAATCCTTTCCAGGAATGAATCCACTGGTCTTGGTGCTACATTTCCAGAGGTACTGTAGTTTTTAATACTTGCCCAGAAGGAGTATGATTACACATATTTTGGTGGTGAATGAAGCTTACTTGTTTTTTCATGCAGAAAATTCATAATATGAAGTAACCTTATTATCTCAAACACCATTTTGCCTCTAATAGAACTTTACCAAATCATCTCCATCAATATTGGTACAGCTGGCATTGTATAAGACAAATAAAATGAAATGTGTGTGCATTTTGGATTGCATCTTTTTTCTTCATAACTTTTATTTACCACATTTAATTATAACATAAATGTCTTGTGAGCAGTTTTTTTTTTAATTTTTAACCTCAGTGCCTAGCACAGTGTCTGGCACATAGTAGGCTTAAATAATTATTCATTCATTAATTGACTTAAGTATTTACCCAATACACAATGAGAGGGATACATGTCAGAAAGAAATAAGCAAAAGACACTTTATTCATTTGACAAAGGATTCCTGGTGCTTGTTAGAGAGATGAGAGAGAGATGGGGAGAGACAGAGAGACAGATACAGAGAGGAACAGAGAGACAGAGATAGAGACAGAGAGAGACAGAGAGACAGAGAGAGACAGAGACAGAGAGACACAGAGACAGAGAGAAACAGAGAGAGATAGGTATAGATAGGTAAAGATAGCTATAGATAGACAGATAGGTAGATAGATAGATGGTACTGTGATAGGCATTAGTAAGGGAGAAAAAAATATTGTTTGTCCTTAAAGTACAAAATATGAAGGAAAATGAATGAAGTATAAGATTTAGAGAAAGTCAGGGTTTCAAAGAAACATCAAGTCTAACTCTATTTTACAATTGAGAAGACTAAAACTAACAGAGGTTAAGTGACTTTTCCAAGCTCATATTAGATTCCATTAAATAATTCCAACTTTATCTTTACAGATGAGGAAATGGAAGCCCAGACAAAGAAGACTAGACATTTGCTAAAGACATGCCTCTAATAAAAGAAAAAAAAAAAAGAACATTGTTTCTTGACATTCAAGCCAAAGGTTTTTTCTCCAATACATCAAGGAGCAAAGAACCATAATTTTAAGGCCACAAAGGAACAATATGCTGCACTGAAGGTGTGTGATACCAGTGAAAAGATACAAAGCCAGAACCGTATTTTTCACCTGGCTTTACATGCTGCATTTGGCAGCCAAAGTCCATAATCAAAACTGCCTGTTCTTGTGAAACTTACATCCAGAAAAGCTCTCTGTACATACCGAGCAAGGGAAAAATCCAGGGCAGGCCTTCTACTCTCAAAGTGAGCTTCATGTGCGAGGGAGAGGGTACTTCCTGCTCCACGTAAATATCATATTATGTGTATATCTCAAAGTGCCCAGATCATGGAAGCACATATTATTGTAGCAAAGCAAAAAGCAATTCCATAAGCCATTTTAGTATTCCTAATGGAAAAAAAAAACCTCAATGCCACAGATGAAAGAGTTATTAGAAAAATAAGTCTTTGCTCTTATATAAAAGCATCTACCACAGCTAGCCCATCTTACTTGTCCATTAGCATCACAAAGGAGGATATGCATTAGTATAAAGTATATTTAACAAAAAGGGATATTTTAAAGATACACATACACATATATATGCATACAAATGAACAGGTTATCATCAAACATTTTCAAAGCTTCTATAAATTTTTGAGAAGATACTGCCCCTGCCTGCACAGGGCTTGGAGTCTAAATAGGATACAAAGTAACACAGGATGTTACATTTGAAAATTGTAGTATAAATCATTGTGTGCATTCAGGAGAGATAGGTCATTACCAATGAGTTAAGAGAAATCAGGTAAGGTTTCTTGAGGGAAGGTGGCACTTGAATTAGAATTTATACAAGATAAATAGAAATTGAACAATTATACAACAGTAGAAAAGACATTCAAGGAACAGGAAATGGTATAAACAAGGTTGTACTTCAGAGTGTTAGCAACAGTCTTTTAATTGCCAAATCTGATGATCTCTCCATTTGAAACATGTTGACTTTTCACTGATTTTAGACTCTCTTATTCACCTTCCTCATCCAGCCTCTTCAGTCTCACTACTTTCTCCATCAGTTTTTGTTATACTGCTTGCTCCTAGTTCTCTACCTATCTATCTGTCTGGCTACTGTTTCATCTTATTTTCTTGATACTTAACCATATCTACCAACCAAGTATAACCAAGCATCTTCCAGAGATCAGTTCAGGTCCCCTTCCTCTTCCCTTCCCTTTCTTCCTCCTCTTTTATCTCTACATAATTTATCTTAGTGATCTCATCAACTACCATCAGTTTGGTTATCAATTTCATGTAATTGACTACCAAATATATACATATATGTATTTTTATATTGTATATTGTACATATATTGTATATCAATTTCATGTGATTGACTACCAAATATATATGTATATGTATATAGTCAGTTACATGACACACACACATGCACATATATATATATATATGAATATGTATGTATGTATATACAGTCTTCATATCTCTCCTGAGCTTCAATATACCATTAATAAACCAACATCTCCACCTAAAATTCCTATCTGAATTTTCTATCTAAAATTCTACACAAAACTTAACATAGGAAACTCACCATCTTTCCCATTAAACCCAATCTTCCAACAAATTCACCTGTTTCTGTTAGAGATATTATAATCTTTTCTAGTCCCTCAAATATGAAATATTGGTGTCATGATTTTTTACTCTTCCCCATATCCACTCAGTTGCTACAATTTATTGATTCTACTGTCACACCTCTTCCATCATCATACATATGAATTATTGCAATAGCCTTCCTGTCTCTAAAAAAAGTTGGGGGACTCTCAACTCCCACTAGCTGTTTAATATAATAAAGCTCAAAACTGATGTAGGTAAGAGAACTCCTGTGATATTTTTAGACATGGGTCCTAGCACTATAAAGCTAAACTAAACAAAATTACTACCTAATTTAATTCAAATAAGTTAGGTGGACTGCTGATTTCAAACAAGTAAAACTATTGAATTCAAACACTAAAGGGCACTACTGATTTATATTGATTGCAGGGAAATTCTTTTCTTATAATATGAAGAATAGCTGAAATTTAGATAATTCTTTAAAGTTTACAAGTAGTATCTTCTTTGATGTTCACTGTAAACCTGTGAGGAAGATGTTATTGTTATTATTATTTTAAAGTTAAATAAATGGGCTGTGAGAAGGTAAGTGACTTACTTTGAGTCAAAAGAGCTAGTAATTGTTAGAGGCAGGTTTTTAACTCAGATCTTCTTGACTCCATATCCTCAGAACTTTTTCCAAAAGCATTTAGATACCTCACAAATTGATCAGCCATAAAGACAATTAGATGAAGCATTAATTGAATAATAGATTGTGAATCTATTATAAATATTCCCATATTAGAAAATAAAACTGTTAAGATAAATGTATAATGTTAACAAAACACTTCTTATTAGTCCAACAAAATCTCTTTGAATAGGTAATCAAGTTATCATTACCTTTGTACCTGGATAGGGTGTGTAAACAGACTGCTCTAATGTTCCACTGACCATCTTTGTGACTATACAGATGTATTAGCACGAATCCTAGCACACCCAGGATGGCCTGCTAGCCCACGTTGTTGATCTGCTTCTCTAAAGGAAAGACAGCTTCAAAGGAGTCAACAATCTTAATTTAATTAAACATAAATAAGTCATTCAACAGTTCAGGGGAAAGGTCAGCACCCTTAACATGGAGAAAATACAATCAGGGAAATATGAAAAAATTACCACAGAGATCCAATAGGCAAGGCTCCAACTGCTTAAACAAAGTAATAGATACATAATCACCAGACCAGAGAGCACCAACATCTGAGTTTTTAAAGTCAGGGGGCTCCTTAACAAAGGCTACCCAAACTCTTGTCTGACCAAATCAAAAGAAACATTCTTCCCATGAATCAGTTGCAAAATAAAATACCAACCTCCCAGTATATACAGTTCTCAACTAATAGGCTCAGAGCCAGGAGGCATCAGAACCTATGTGACTCAGCACAACTATGAATGACCAGGTTTCAAAGGAGATTGGTCCTTCAGGTATTTACAATTGAGCATGAGCCTGGGAAACTGCACTCCAAAAAGAAAAAAAAAAACAAAAATTCCACCATGCTTGCATTTACACCAGATCATAACTCCCTTCCCTGGTCATGACTCCTTTCTAAGTGTTATCTCCACCATTGAATGTAGCCTTCTTGAGCAGAACCAAGAGAAATTTGTACACAATGACAGACACAATGTATGTGTGAAGACCAACTTTGATAAACTGGACTCTTCTCAGCAATGCAAGGTTATAAGACAACTCTAAAAGACTGAAGGTGAAAGGAGATGTCTACATTCAGGGAAAGATCTAGAAAGAAAAGACTTTAAATGGAGACTGAAACAAGCTACATGCTCTCTTTCTTTTTCATGTTTGGTTTTGTTTCCTCTTTCCCATTGCTCACTCCATTGGTTACAACCCTTCTATACACGCAGAATAATGTCCAATGTGAAAGTATTTGCAGATCCTATACTTGATTGCATGATGCCATGGGGCAGGGGGGAGGGGGAGCAGGGAGGAAGAGGAGAAAATTTGAAACTCAAGAGATTGTGGAATTGAATATTGTAAACTAAAAGTAAATAAACAAATCAACTAAAAAAAAAAAGAAATGTAGCCTTCTCAGCAGCGAGGACGGTGTCTCACTTTTCTGTTTGTGTCCTCAGAGCTGAGCACAGTGATGACACAGAGAAAGCATTTAATATATATTTTTCATTAATTCATCAATTCATTCATTTATTCGCAAGATAATATGGACCTATTAACACCAATCAAGTAGAAAGATGAAGAAAACAAAAAGAAAGAATGATGGGAAACATTCATTCTTCTCAACCAGTGGAAAAGAAGGATTTGAGTAGGGCTAAGAAGTTCCTTTATTTGGAAAAGTCCAGGAAAATAAACCAGGATATGGCCACTCTCTCCACTAGCCTTAAGAAAAAGAGAAAGAATGAGGGCACTTTCCAAATGCATCCTACACTTTACTACAGTGGTTCTCAATCTTCCTAATGCCATGACTCTTTAATACTCTTATGTGGGCGTATCAGGGCATATCTGCATGGAAGCAGACCTGCCTGGAGATGAATAGAGTAGTGGTGTCTTGGTTCCTAAGACCATCAGAAATATGTGTTTTCTGATGATCTTAGGCAACCCCTGTGACCCCTATGAAAGGGTCATTCAACCCCCAAAGGGGTCGCGACACACAGGTTGAGAACTGCTTCTCTACCAGGATGAAAAAGAGAACCAGGAACATTGATAAAGAGCCAAAATCTAGAAATAATTACTTTGGATTAAATGAGGCCATATACTTTTAATCAGTTATTAAACCTTATTATTTGACTATACCTCATTTCTATCCTGTAGTATTGGAAGGAGAGTACTTTGAGCCTAAAGTTTTATGCTAATCTACCTTGCTCCTCAGGGATCCCATAACTGAATTTCCAGAAGAACTAAAAAAAAAAAGTCTTCTTATGATTGGAGAAACTGAGCATATCTGCAAGCAAACAGGTTTATTGTCATGCAAGAGTGAGAGGAGAGAGAGAGAGAGAGAGAGAGAGAGAGAGAGAGAGAGAGAGAGAAAGAGAGAGAGAGAACAAGCATTTGATGAAAAGGGAACAAATATTTATTAAGCACCCACTATGTGCCAGTCAATGTGTTAATCTCTTTATAGATTTCTCATTTGTTCTTCATAACAACCTTGGAAGGTAAGTGCTATTATTCCTATTTTACAGTTGAGGAAACTGAGGTAGGTAGATGTTAAGTGAATTACCCAGGGTCATAGAGCTCCTATCTAAGAACAGATATGAACTCAGTTCCCTGAACCACTGAACCACTTAAGTTTATTTTTGTAATCCTTGAAGACAAGGTTTGTTTTTCTTTTTATCGTTGCGTTAACATAATCTCTTAGACATCAGCGACTATTTTGGCTTTTAATTTTCAATATCTCTTGCTTAGTAAGGTACATAATCATCATCTTTAATAATAATAATACTGGTGATGATGATGGCTAGCATTTATATATGATTTTAAATATTATAAAACATTTTAGTTTTATTATCCCATTTGGTCCTCACATCTTTGGGCGGAAAGTGCTATTATTATCTATATTTTAGAGATGAGGAAGATGAGGATGAGAAAAGTTAAGTATATTGCCCAAATTCACTGAAATAGTAACTATCTGAGAAAGAATTTGAACTCGGAACTTCCTGGCTTCAGGTCTCAAGGTCTCTCTATCACCCTACCTCCAATTGCCTGCCTTAATAAATGTTTCCTGCTTGATCAATCAGTAAAGCTTTGTATATGGTAAGCCTCTTAAATTAGTTGTTGGGTTTCATTAGGATGAAATTCATGAGGAAATCAATCTCAGTTTAAAAAGTAAGACCTGGACTAGCCTTACAAATAAGTAGAATACTTGGTTGCTGGTGAGTAAAGAACTGTTTTTGAGACATTACCTGAATAAAAGAAAACCATTGCTCACTCAAGAACAAATCCAAGTCTAGGAGTGAGGATGCTGACCTTTGTCACTAATTTCGGTTTGACTTTGGGCATGTCATTTTGTGGTATCATGTGCACTGAAAGGGACCATAAAAAATCAACAAAACCTTTTGAAAGTGTGGGGCATTGAAATCCATAGAGGGAGAGTGACATGCTCAAGGTTACACAGGCATAGGGAGGAAGGCAGAGCCAATAACTAAAGGCCAGATAAGCAAAATTCAAGGGGAAGGGAAAAGGAAGTATTAAGCACCTACTAAGTGCAAGACACTGTGTTAAAATACTTCACAAGTATCTCATTTGATCCACAAAATAAATTGTTACCTTATCCTAAGTTTTTAGTTTCCTTATCTGTAAATTGAAGGGGCTGAATTGGATTATCTCCAAAGTTCCTTTCTGTTTTAAACATTCTTTCTGTTCTCAAAGTCCCTTTTACCTCCAACATTCTATGTTTTAAGGTGTCTTCCAAATCAAGATATAGTCTTAAATCCATTGTGGCTTTAATTCTGTGTTCTAAGGCACTGTCTACATCAAACATTCTTTATTCTAAGATCTTTGTCAGTTCTAACATTTCATGTTCTAAGTTCGCTTTCAGTCCCAACTTTTAATGATTCTATGGGGTCTAATTTATCCCATGGGTGAGTGCCCGTGTGATTTAAACATGTCATTACTATACCAAAAATATTTCAACAAATGAATCTCATATTTACTGTAGAAGCTTCCAAAATAATATTTTGGATTCATCCCTCAGCCTACCCATGACTCATAATTTGCAAATGGTGTATACTCTAATACATAATATATATTTTGTTATGCCTTTGGTATAATTAATCAAGCGAAAAATGAGTATTATATTTTGTAATGACAACTTTGCGCCTACAAAGGAAAATGATGTTAAAATGTTCACACATCTATATGGTCTCCTGCATCAAAATATACAGCCTTTAATTCTAATTTCAAGCTTTAATTGCTACAGGCTATAATATAAAAGGATTTGGGTTTTCATGATGTACTTCTAGCAATTTTTCTTTTTGAGAAATGCAATAGTATGATGATATATAACACTTGCAAAAGTATACAATTAAAAAGTCCAAACATTACTAAATATCTTTCAAAAGAGAGATAGATTGGGTTGCTACAAATTTTCATTTATTCAAACTCTAAATTATGTTCATAATAATATTCTTTGTGGATAGAACCGATGGAGTATAGTGGAAAGAGCACTGACTTCACTCTCAGAATATCCAGATTCATTTAGTCACTTGTTTACCATGGGATCTTTGAGAAGCATGGACCTTCCAGGAGCCTCAGATCCTTCACATGTTCAATGGGATGACTGTAACTTGTACTGCCCACTTCACAGATATGTGGGAATGATCAAATGAGAAAAAAGAAAATGTATGTTAACTAGAAAAAATTTTCTTTCTGGCTCTGGCTCTGTCTGTCTTTCTCTCTGTCTGTCTCTGAGTCTCTCTTACTCTCTCTCTGGCTCTATCTCTGTCTCTCTGTATCTGTCTGCCTCTGTCTAAGTGTCTGTTTGTCTCTGTGCATTGTGTGTTTGTGCATTGTGTGTTTGTGTATGAGTATGTGTGTGTGCATGTTAAGCACAGAGAAAATAAAATTTAAGGATAACATGATAGTTCTTTAAGTGCCCTTATGTAAAAGAAGAATTTGGTTTGCTCCACCTAGTTCCAGGGGCAGAAGTAGGAGAAATGGATAGAAACTGCAGAAGAGTCTCACAATATGTAGCTACACCTTTGCTACACAATTCAAACTTAACCCTGTTGGCCTCAGTTTCCTTATCTGTAAAATTAACTGGAAAATCAAACAGAAAAACACTCCAGTATCTTTGCAAAAGAAAACCACAAAAGGGGTCATAAAGAGTCAGACATGATAAAAAATGACTAAAAAAAAAAAAGAAAGAAATTGAAGTACTTTTTATTTTGTTATTTATTTTACCAGGGGGAGTAGCTAGGACCAATGAGCAGAAATTAAAGGAAGACAGATTTTAGCTCAATAAAAGGAAGAACTTTGCAATATTTTGAATGATTTTCCCATCAATAGAATGGGCTGACTTGCCAGGTACAGAGTGCCTCAAAATCTGAGTCATTCAATGTTCTAACAGTGACTGGAAGATCATCTATCACAAATGCTTCTATTTTGATTGAGAAGTGGGGAAAGGTGGCATATAAGGAGTTCTCCAATTCTAAAAATTCACATTTCTGCCAAATACCTTTCCATGCCTTTAAATTGAAATGTTTTATCCATGGAACTTGGGCATCAAGTTGTTTTTCACTTTGGACAAACCTCCATGGATTAGCTTGAGGATAACAGATAATACTAATAACTAGCATTTAAATAGATCTATAAAGTTTAAAAGCATTTCTCATATCATTTGATCCTCGCAACAACCCCTTAAGATAAGCTGAAAATTAAATGATTTGCCCAGATTTATTTAGCTAGTAATTATTTGAGGAAAGACTTGCACTCAGCTTTACCTGAGTCAAGTTTTAATATGTCCTTCACCATGCCAATCATGTTACAATAGTAACAGGAAAACTCCATGAAACAGCACTTTGAACTTTCTCAATGTCTCTCTGTCTCTGTCTTTTTCTCTGTCTCTCTTTCTCTCTCTCCCTCTGTCTCTGTCTCTCTCTGTCTCTGTCTCTGTCTGTCTTTCTCTCTCTCCCTCTCCCTCCCTCCCTCCTTATCCCCCTTTCTCTCCCATCTCTCTCTTCCCTATCTCTGTTTTTCTGTCCCAATAGCCATCTGTCTGTCTCTTTCTCTCCTCACTCCCCCTACCCCAACATGCCAGGAGAAAAAACATAAGTGATACAACTTCATTGTCTTTAAGTATTTAAAGGACTGTAACATGGAAAGAGGATTTGATTTATACTATTTCACTGCAACAAACTAAAAGCAATAGATGACAGTTTTAAAGGGACAGATGCAAGGCCCAATATAAAAAAAAATTGAATAATTAGAAGTGCCCTAAAGTGTTTTGGGCTGCCTTCCTGCCTTCCATTTGGGAGATTCTCATGAAGACATAGGATGACATTTTATCAGGAATAACACAGCTAGGTGGTATAATGGATAGATCACCGGACCTGACATCAAGAAGACCTGAGTTCCAATTGTGTCTTTGACACTTAACTAGCCATATCACCCTGGGGAAATCATTTCTCCTCTGCTTTCAGCAGTTCTTCATCGGTAAGATAAGGATAATAATAGTACCTATATCTCGGGGTTGTAGAGAAGATCAAATGAGATAATATTTATAAAGTGATATATAAACTTTAAAACCCTCTATATGAATGCCAGTTCCTGTTATTATGTTGCTTTATTTCTAGGGCTGTAGAAGGTATTCCAGTAGGAGTAGGCTAGATAGCCCTTTGGATCCCTTCCAACTCTGAAATTCTGTGATGTTATCATTCTGTGAGACATAATTCTTGTTTGAATATATTCATTTTGTAAATGCACAAACTTCTCCCCTTAAAAAAAAGAAAAAAATGCTTCTTCAATTTTCTACATCTGCCACATTCAAGATTGCTTTTATCTGGTGATTGATTATTTTGTGGAATATCTTCCAATGTTTTCTGTTATGACTCATCTGACTTAAAGAAATTATAATATCTCGATTCTGTTCTCCTTGTCACTGATGTTAGTAGAACTAAAAAAACTCAATCATTACAGACTGTAAATACACATGGAAACTTGAGCTTTTGATAAACAGTTTGTTTTAGTCAATCAAGGATTACTTGTATGGAAAGTTAAATGCTGATTGCATGTCAGACATCAGAGAATTATTAATGCAATTTGGCCTGTTTGATGGATTCTGTGCTTTCATTATGTTTTCATATGTTTCTGTAGAGGAATCATTGTGATAAAAAAATCTTTCTCTCAGGCAAGGGATTCCTAACCTCTTTTATGTCATAGATCCCCTATGACAGTCAGATGAAATTTACAAACTTCTTGTCTGAATAATTATTTTATATACATTAAAATAATGCATAGGATTATATAGGAAACTGATTATATTGAAATAGTTATAAAATGTTTTAAATAAATTCATGGACCTTAGGTTCAGAAATCCTTTACAAATCTCATAACCCATTGCTTCGATGAATACTTCTGATCACCTTAAAGGAATCTCTCTGCCAGTGAGGACAAAGATGCATTCTATCACCCTGACTAGAACCCTCCTCCCTTCTTTTCTATAACTAATTTTTAAACATATTTTCTGATTGTTTGGGGACTTCTTCCATGGAGGCTGAAAATAAAACCTCCATGTTTTTATAAATGGATTTTTGAAGTGATTTTCCTAGCCACCGCAAGTTAAATTGTTAGTCAACCTTTTTATTACAAATTTTTTTATACTTAGATGGACTGGTCTTTGGGGAGGTAGAAAATTTCTAGATGAATATTCAAAACTTTTGCTTCTTGATACAACCTATCAAGCCTCATCATCCCCTGGTACAACTGTTTTGTACCCAAGGTCCCCTGCACAGAATATTTATGTTTCAGAGGAGGATATTAATGAAGAGGAACAATAAAAGCATTGCTAAAGAGTATCAATGGAGAGGGTTGAGCACTGGATAAAAGCTATTCTGATATTTAGCCATAGGAGATCTCTCAGTGGTGTCCACCTCTATCATTATCACATCCTTAACATACATCTCATATCAATCAGGAGACCACCTGTGTCTGCTGCTAATTAATGATGCAGACTGACTTAGGCAAGTCACACAATCAGTCTTGACTTATTATTTTCAATAAGGGAGTGGGATTGTTTGGCTCCTAAAATATCTCAGCTCTAGGGGTAGCTAGGTGGTGCGGTGAAGAGAACACTGGCCCCAGAGTCAGGAGGACCTGAGTTCAAATCTGGCCCCAGACACTTGACACACTTACTAGCTGTGTGACTTTGGGCAAGTCATTTAACTCCAACTGCCCTCCAAAAAGCAAAAACAAAACAAAACAAAAAAATACCTTAGCTCTAAAATGTCATGGTTCAATACGTGTAAATAAAATGTTGAAATTCATCATTCTACTTAAGAATCAAAGAACTTGGTTTCAAGTCCCAACACTTCTATTTATTAACAATGTGATCTGGTACAAATCATGTCTCCTTTGTGTCCTCAGTTTATCCATCTATAAAATGAGGGAACTGGATTAATTGACCACTAATAATACTCTTGGCCCCAAATTTCATGATCCTATAAGGTTATAATATTTCTGTTTGTTTTGTTTTGAGAGACAAAAATATTCAACTCATGATGTTTGGTCAAAATGAAAAAGAAAAAAGAAACACTGACCATGTTATCGTAGAGCTGGAAGGAACATTTATATTATCTAGCCTATTTTCTCTCTATCATTTTTCTTTTTAGAAATGAGAAAAACCAGACCCTTTAGAATGAAAAAGTCAACAGATTTCTTAAAGGCCTAGGTAAGGTGCTTTCAGCACCATAAAACTTTCCCTGATATGGACTTTCCACAATCCCCAATTTTCACCGATAGTCATGTGTGGAAACCCCATGTCATTGACCACCTTGCTTCTTTGTCTCCCCTTCCCAATCTGAGCTCTCTTTTGCCAATAGCTTAGGAACACCTTGGAAATGCTTTATTCCAATAAAAGTTAGAGCAATTCTGATTGACAAAATTATATCATTTCTGATATAATCATTGTATGAGGAAAGGCTATACCAGGTCAATTTACCTCATTTTACCAGTACACAATCACAATTCCACTCTGTGAGGCTCAGTGCTCAAATAGATATCGTCATTTTCTCTCTGTGTCTCTGTCTGTCTGTCTGTCTCTCTCTCTCCCCCTCCCTCCCTCTCTCCCTCTCTGTCTATGTCTCTGTCTGTCTGTCTGTCTCCCTTTCTCTCTCTCTCTGTCTCTCTCTCACTCCATGTTGCCACTCTCAAGTCACAATACCTCAGAAACATCAATCTTTCAATATAATTTCTAACCATCCATCCATTTCCATTCTTTCCTTCATAAATCCAAGGCCAATTTGTAAATACCAGCAGCCAACACCAACCCTTAGTTATTTGTTAATGCCCTTAAATTGGCATGGGCAAGGATTAGCAGCTGCATGTCTCCACACTCTTAGGGGAATGACCATTTCTGCTTTACTTTGCAGCCTTATTACATACTGATTCTCTGATGTCACCTTCTCTCTATAGACCATCCTTGACTGCTTCTGGCCAGGGTAGGTCATAGGCAAACCTGCCTCTCTGACCTCAGACCTCAGAGAAGACCATCAGCAAACTACTACTGGACTACATCTCTAAGAGTTGACAGCCTCCTTAAATTCTTTCTTGTCCAATGCTTTCCACAATTTTCTCCTGCTGTTTCTTTACCCCACCCAGGCCATTTTTTTAACACTAGTAAGAAACATCTGGGGCCTTTGACACCAAGTGAAAGTGATCACTCCCTCCTCATATTGGTAAAAATCTTTTTTTACCTTTATATTTATCCTACCTAATCTGTGTTATAGTTGTTTGGGTACATGGATTTCATTTTTATCTCTATAACCCTACTTTGGAGCAAAAGGCTTTTCATTTGGAAGATGCTTAAATAATGTTTTTTGAATTAGATTAAATTGAACTGAATGACCCGCCCAAAGTCCCACAGCCAAGATCCCCTTTCTGGCATCTCAAGATATTAGGTGACATCTTGTTTTCCAGAGCTAAGGCCCAACAAGCAAGCTGTGTACTGGACTTAGCATAACAACAATCCTTTGTGCTCACCCTCTAGTTGATCTCAGCCCGGTAAAATCCCATAATTGTTTTATACCAGCATTAGGTGGTCTCTGAGTTTGGTCAAGCACCTATAGTACCCATGGTCCAGTCACGAAGTCCTGATGTGAATCAAACTTGTCACATTGTTTCTGTTATCCCTCATTGCCAGGAGTACAGCTCACTATGAAACCATTGGTCTAATTATTGAGATCTCCCCACATTGTCTTGCCCCCCCCCCACTAGGGATAGGGCTATAACAATATGTCCTTGCCTGCAAGTCATTTTCCTCACTTGGAAATTAAATTTCTGTTTGATTCCTGACTGTCCTGTCTCTGTCCTGCTTTGTTCATTTCAGGCTACCCATAGCTTAGGGACCATTTCTCGTCTGATTGACAGACAGCTGGAGAAAGTTTAGTCAGAGGTCAAGTTTAGACACATTTCTTTTTCTTTAGCTCTCTAGAGTCTAAGTTGAGTCATGAACTCATGACTGCTAACCACTGACCGCAAGTTTCTCTTTCCCAGTTCACTTTCTAGTTGGAAAAGGTGCCAAGTGGAAAAAAAGAATGTCTTCCAAAGGATCAAGAAAGTCCAGGAGATGCTAACTAGTCAGGTGACCTGCCTTATCCAATAGGATTATTTAAAACAACTTTCTATAATTTTTCCAATTCCTCTTTTTTTTATTACAAAAACCATCTCTGTGATTCACTCTGTAAATCTGACCTCTGAGGAGTCAGGTGACCTGGTTTAATATGCAAATGCTAGCTTCACAAATTAAATCGTAGGGGGCTCAATAACTCTATTCTCTGTTTCCTTTTCATTTCAGATATTCAATTTTCACATATACGTGAGTGTTTTACACTTACATATGTATACATATATATACACCCAGATATAAAACTCTCCCTATGTATGGTCTTTTTTCTCTCTCTGTCTCTGTCTCACCCTCCTTCTATCTGTCTATCTCTGTCTCTCTCTCTCCCCACAATACACCGAGGCAAGAGTGTTCTTGCTGGTAATGGTAATAATAGTGATTATAATATGCATCTGGACAATAAATCTAACCCTAATTCACTAATTTCCACTCTTGGAACCAATATAAGCTGACTTTCAGCACACTCCAGTGACATTACCTTCCTTAAGTTGCCCCCAGAGTTACGGATACCAGCTTTATGCTCCCCATCAAGCTGTCCTATGTCACTAATGTCCCGGCAGGACCAGCTCCCAAGGATCAATGCATGTCCCTAGTACCTGTGCTATAATCATCCATAACATGAAGCACCACAATTCATGAGAGGAAAGTTTTACCCCTTCTGGAATCAGATAATGAGGCCTGGAGATTATGCTTAGACTTGTGGAGGCCAAATGCTTCTGGTCTTGATCTAGAAGGACTGCTAAGAGATTTGCTTATTAAAGAGCTCTATATATGTATGTGTATGAAGCTATTTGCCTTAGTTTCCTCATTGATCTGTAGAAGGAAATAGCAAACCACCCATCTTTGTAAAAGAAAAAATGAACAAACAAAAAACAAATGGCATCATAAAGAATCTGATGCAACTGAAACAACTGAAAAGCAAAAATTCAAATCAAAAGAATATATGTGAAGAGCGTGTTAGTCACCATTAATACACTGTGTGAGTTTTCTCTTCTCTCCTTTCTTCCATAGATGAAAACTCTATTTCCTCCAATTGACTGTAAGTTCCAGAATAGACTGGCCCATATTTTTCAGTTCTTTATGCTCCCCAGGATGTCTTCATGCAATGTCTTCCCCAGTCCTACCCGGCAGAACCAACCAGTAGAAGTGTCTCAGAAGCTTTCATCATATGGGCAATAATATTGGCAGGTTCATTTGGATGTCCTACGGGCAATGGGAGAGTAACAACATTTCAATAAATGGTTGAGGGAAAGAGATCAGTTTCTGAAGGCAAAGCAATCTGTTCTTAGGACAACGAACACAAAAGATCAGGAGTAGGAAGCAAGAGGCACGATTAAGATCAAGAATTCCAGGTAAACCATGGGCAGCAAGGGACAAAATGGAAAAATCTGGTGATAATAAAATGACAAAAGCCCCAAATCTCAGGTTAAGCCAAACCGGTTTGATTTTATATACAAAGACATACTTCCAACATGAAATCTTCAATGTGGTGATTGAACCAGTGACCTTTTGCATTCTAGCATTTGATCCTGCCTCCTACCATGTTCCATTGAATGTGTTTGAGTTGTTGGTCACTCCTGGCCCCTGTTAGCATTTCCCATATGGAAAGCAGTGGTGTTTGGAGGCAAAGGACACCTACAGAATGTATGGCTCTCAAGGGGTTCTGGGTCCCTGTTTAACTGACCAGATGGGACCACTTTTATGTCAACCACTCTAAGGTGTTACTGTTATTCTTAAACACCTTCAACCTTAATAATGAATCTCCTCGGGTCATCTGTGAATAAGGCTTACCTTCACAGGGCTTGGCATGCAAGTAGACCGGAAGCTGTTGGCTCTGAACCAATGAAATGGAACGAGGAATAACACAACACCCCCACCTCCACTCCCCCACACGAATCCACATATACACACATGTACAGCCAATCCCAATACAAAAACTGAAATGGTCCCAGTTCTTTCTGGGAAAGATTGACGCTCTCCAGCTGAGGAAATTCAATGAAAAAAAGATTCTTGAGTTAGAAAAAGATGATGTCCTAGTGTTCATGAGTACTGAGTGTTAGTGATAATACTATAAGAATGCCTAGCTTTTTAAAATCCAGTACAATAAATTTTAGGTTTGCAGAGCAAGCCAGGATCTACTGTGCATGAAAAAAAAAATGACTCTAACAAAAGCGCAAACACATTCAAATATTTTTATTCTTTTAAGTACAAAAATATTAAAAAAACCAATCTATTCAGAAATGCACGTTTGGATTCTCCACTGTTGTCCTTTCTGTTTATAATCATTATGGTACAAAGATGATCCTGAGTTTTATAATTTAATTTTTAGTGTGGACTTAATCATCAATAAACCCCCAAATTAAAATATGCCAAGAGAGCTGTAAATGAATGTGTAAAATTAGCTTATGAGGTTTATTCTTTTGAATGTATGAGCAAATCTATTGAAGCAAAAACTAAATTGATCTTATGTTTCAACATGAGGTTTTTTTTTGTTTATTCCTATATATTTTAATATTTTGTAGATAGACTCTTCATATCTTTGCTTTTTCTGGGTTTTTTTTTTAAGTCTTTCACTTCTCTGTAAATCATGCTCCTCTCCCCACAGAGAGATCATAAGGCCCTCCTTCAAAATGAATGTAGTACTCAATACAAATCAACACATTGGCAGTGCTTTAAGTATATCTCTCACTCTATACCTCTAGTCCATCACCTCCCTCCTGAGAAATGAGACATACTCCCGTCAATCTTTTGAACTCATTATTGACTAAAACACTGATAAAATTTTCAGTAATTTTCATTTATCTTACTAATAGATACGTAGAATGCAGCACCTCACACAATATATATAAGACATATGGAAAAGAATCTCCCAAAAGCCATGGAGGAAAAAAAAGAAGAATGTTCTAATTCACTAATAATTAGAGAAATGAAAATTGAAATAATTCTGAGATTCCATTTCAAAATTGACACAGAGGACAAAAAAAAAAGAAATAAAATCATAAATATTTGTGGGCCTATGGGAGAATGCTGATGCACTCTTGATGAACCTGTATATGGGCATCTCATTCTGGAAAGCAATTTGAAATTATATACAAAAAAATTAATGAGCATTGCATGTGGTAATTTTGAGATGGGATCTCAGGATTTTTTTTACATGCATGTAAGTATATATTAATATGTACATGTACATATGCATATATATGTGTGTATAAACACAAATTCTTTTGTACTAGTAAAAAAAAGTGAAAATTTGAAGACTATTCATCAATTGAGAAATGGATGAATAAGTGTGTGGTACAAGATTGTGGTAAAAAATTATACTATAACTTTGTTATTACAAAAATGAACAATTTTGAAGACTTTAATGAAATGATAAAGAATGAAATGAGCAGAAACATGATAACAATTTATAGAATAACAACAGCACAGTAAAGACAAATAATTTTGTCTCTAACTTGTTTATATTTATAGTATTTGTAAACACTCTGTACCTTGGTTAAAGGAATACATTATAACAACTATGACCAATGAAATGAGCATCCATGATTCTAGAGGAACAAGGATGTAATGTGCTATCCATGTCTTGTTAGAGCAATGTTGCATTTAGGGTGCAGATTGAGACATTTATTGTCATTGAAACATTGAGACATTATATTGTCAATGAAATAATTTATTTTCTTGACTAAGAATATTAGTTATAAGGAATTGCAACAACAATGGAATATTCACAATGCCCATGGTGACTATAAATATGCTGGTGTAGCTGTGAATCACAAAATGTAACAGGCTCTCCACATGGAGGACAGAGACAAAGCATTTATTCAAATACCAGAAAGCCAAATCCTCAAACCAGAAAGTCAAAGCTACAAAGTTCGTACACGTAATGAAGTGAACACCTACATTCCCAAACCTTCAAAACAAAAGAGGCTTCCACAAGCAAAGATCCTCCTCTCCTTCCTCCCTCAAGCAATGATCCTCCTGTTCTCACTCACAGTAGCTGTTCAGCCTCCACACTGTTCGCCTCCAGCAGTTCTCGTTTCTGGTGGTTCTCACCAGAAGTCCTCAGCAGAAGTTCTGGCTGGCTCTCAGAAAAAGTTCTGCCACCACCAGTTCTGTTCTCAAAATCTCTTCCCTCTCTGGCCTGGGCCTCTCATTAGCTTCTCCCTTCCCCAACCCTTCCTGCTACATCACCAAGTTCATTGCACTGTGTGAGTCACAAGTTCTGGGTCTTAATACTTGACACAATTATGAACTTGAAACTAAGTGCTAAGTACCTATTAGCTTGCCATAACAAGGGTCATGGAAGATCTTGAAATCCCATTACCATTACAGGAATTTGTCTTCTTTCCCTTTGCCCCTTCCCCTCTTCTATTGGATGAGAGATGGAAGGGGAGGGGAAAAATTATATCCACTTAAAAAAAATAGAGACATTGAGGTAACTACAGGGGTGGAATGTAACACATACTTTCACCATATTCTTAGTATTTTTTTTTTTGCTTTTTTACAAAAGATCTCTCATGGAGTAGGGTAGGCTGGAAATGTCTCTAATATAAAAACAAAATATATCAACACAATGTAAAAGATAAATAATGGTACAAATTTAGCAGAAAGCTTAGGTAAAGACAAATTCTAAGCAATAATGATTAAATTGTTAGATATATAGGAGTAAAAAAAAAACAGCTAAAACTGAAATAAGGCAAGTGAACATATTCTTTCTATGACGTGGATTACTCATTCCAAGCCATTCTCACACTGGCATGTTGAGGTTCTCAGAGAATAACCACAAGCACACAGATATACTGAAATGTTTGCATCGTCCATTAAAGGGTGGAATGTATGACCTCTTTCAGCATTCTAACACTTGAGCTCCCATGATGTACTTCAACTTAAAAATAGGCATTCACAATAAATAACAGTTTTATATCTTAAATAATCATGTGTGTGTGTGTGTAGTCCATTTCAATTTATTATTAGATATTGTACTTTCATATCATAAATAATTGTTGAAAATACTTTTGACAATAAACTTCTTCTTTTAAAATTCCAGGTGCAGAGGTTTATTTTTAATTTTCTTTTGCATTAAAAATAGTTCTTGTAATCTTCTATGATCACCTCTACCCATCATTGTACTAAAAAAAAAAAACAACAAAAAACTCTCAACCACAGTTGTGGAAGTTATTTTCTTCTATATATCTCTGATTAAAAATGATATTAAAGTATTCATTTGAAACTAAACATTATATAAAGAGTAAGAGCTTGGTATAAATCTAAATTTGTACTTCTTTCCAGTTTTCACAGTATTTTTGGTTGGATTCAAAATTTTTAATCCAGCATTTGGTGTTCTTGTATTTAAAAAGCATGATAATATAATCTTCCATTACTTCTGAAATTTTTCTAATAAGTTAGTTGCATTAATCAATTTCTATTTTTAGCTACTACCAAATCACTTTGAGGACTTTTATTTAATAATGCAATTTTGCCTATTAATACTATTTCCCTTTCGTTACTAATTTTGAAAAATGTTTATAACACTATTAGCCAGCATATATATATATATAAATATATATATATAATGTTTAAAGTTATGCAAAGTGATAGGCATGTCACCACATGAAATATGTTTCTATAAGTCCTTGACCTTCTATACTTCCAGGTAATTTTCTTATCTTTTCTAGTTGTATAAACTTTCTCCCCAGTACTTTAAATGATTACATGAAATCTGCTTGTCAATTTTCACAAATTCATCATTTAATTACATTGGCACTATCCAACCATAAACAACTTATAAATTATCAATCATGTGTCTTCTCATAGTGTAATTTAAAATATGTTCTAAATTTCTATTCATGAAAATCCTGAATATATCTCATTAGGTTGAATCTGAGATATTTCAAACATTTTAAGTTTAAAAACATAAATAAAATTAAATGTTAAATAAAAAATAAATTTTAAAGAAAATCTTTTTTGTCTCACTTCCTACTGTATTTTGTTAGTTATGTACCCAAATAGGTGATTTTGTGGGTTTGTTTTATATTTAGCTACTTAACTTAAATCAGTTGTTTTAAAATAATTTCTAGAATTTTCAAAATAAATCATCATAAATATAGAGATTGAACCAATGCTTTCACTAGTATAAGGAAGAGGAAACTTCCTCTGCTGATACAGATTAAGGACATATAGTTAGTATGTATCAGACATGGGTCTTGAACACAGGTAATTTTGCACCAAGTCAATCTCTCTACTAACATAGTGCATCACCAACTAATCATCCTATCATCTACAAGACACGTTTGACTCCTTTGTCTATTCTTCGTCTTATTTCTTTTTCTTGTCATTGTAGTAACTAGATTAAAAAAAAACAATTATATTGAGTAATAATTGTGACAGTGATTACCTTTGTTTTGTCCCCAATATTATGGGTAGATTTTCAAATGTTCCTCTATTAAAACTAATACTAGACGAATACTGTTCACAGCTCCCAGCAAATGTATGATTTGTCCTATGTATGCCAGAATTTAGAAAATAAGTGAATATTCTAGTTGTCATGCTTTCTCTTCATCTACTGATATGATCATGGGATTTATTTTGTAATTAACAAGGTCTATTTTGTTAATATTTTCTTATTCCCGATCTGATTATAGGGTATGATCATTTGAAAATATTTGTGTGCATCTATGTCAATATTATATTCAACATTTATTAGATAGAGGGTTATACAATTTTATCTCTTTTATCTTGCTCTGGTTTATACAATAGGATACTATTTGACTTGCAAAAGGAGCTTAATAAAGTGTCTTCTGTCCTTTTTCTTTTCTTTTTTCATATTTATGTGATATTGGATTTAAGTGATCATTGAATGTTTGATAGAATTCATTTAGAAGTCTGTCTTGGCTTAGGTCATTATCTTTGCAGTTTGTATAACATATTTGTCTGTTGGGTATGGGCTTCAATCAGCTTTTTTTAAACTTCTGTTGTCTGGATGTTTAATATTGCCATAAATATTCTACATTTCTTTCTTTTTTGTTTGCATATAGTTGGATAATATAACTTCTTGGCAATTTTTTCATTGTCTTCTTTGTTGTGGATTCTCTTTTTCCTTTTTTTTAAATTTCAGACATATCTTTTTTATATTTTTGTGATTAAATTAGCAGTTGGTTTCTCTGATTAGCATTTTAAATCTAAGCAGGTTTTTTATTTGTAATCTATTTTATTTATCTCTTCTTTGATATTAAAATTGTATAATTTTGTGTTCATTTAGGGTTCTTTGATTTGTTGGATTTTAGTTTTTAGTTTTAGTTTTTTTTTTTTATTTGAGTCTCTATTTAATGATTTCTTCTTTATTGATGAAAATGTATAGAGATATCAAATTTCCCCCTAAGGAATACTTTGAGTACATGCCAAATGTTTTGGTATGTCATAACAGTGTTAGAATTTTCATTGATAAAGTTGTTTTTTTATTTCATGATTTGTCCTCCAAACTACTCATTCTTTGGGATTATATTTCCTCTTCATTTAAATTTGAATTTTTTCTTCAAATTTTTCTTCAAATTTATTTGACTGAATATAAATCATATTGGCTTATAGTCAGTGAAAGATGTGTTTAACTCTTCTTTTTTTTTTTAATTAGCATTGAGATTTTTATGTCCTACCATATAGTTATTTTTTTTAATGTTACAATGAAAAGCCTAAAAAAATATATCCTCACAATTCCTCTTCACTTCTCATGAGTCTCATATTTTTTCTAATATTACATTCACGTTCTTAATTTCTTGATTTATTGTTCTGTTAATATTCATCTAGCTTTAAAAGGGAGTATACAAATCTCCAACAATGATTATCTCACCACCTACTGCTCTCCACAGTTTAATTAGTGTTTGCTTTAAGTACTTAAATGATATCTCATCTACTATGCATGTGTGTAATGTATGTGTGTATACACATATATGTGTATATATGTATATTTGTTTCATAACCCATGGTGCATTTAAGCATACGATAGTTTCCTTACTCATCTCTTTTAACAATGTCTTTTTTGTATTGTTGCTTCTCCTGAAATTATAGTTGAAATCCCTGCTTTGTGGATTTAGCTGAGGCATAATTTATTTTAATCACTCATTTTAACTATTAAACTTGATGCTTTTTCTATGAATTTTGCATAGCACCCCTTTGGGGCTACTGGGTTAGTTCCCATTGAGTAGTTGCTATTTCCACTGCTTCCAGGGTATCCTATAGGTCTGAGATGCCAACATGAAAATGTTTGACTTGGTATCAATGTGTTTCTCAGTTTAAAAATGTAGCCAATTAATACTTACAAATTTACTTACTAAGATGTCAGAGAAAGAATGTAAAATACCCTCTCCATGTACTTGGAATATATTATTCCAATACTTGAAATATACATTCATGGTAAGAATGGTTTCTAAATTGGAGTAACATAGTAGTGACGCACTGTAAAGCCAAGCTTGAGCAGCTTTCCAGAGAATTGCTGTTGTGAACAGCTTTTAAGGTTCTGATTACGTAGTATAGTGAATTCTCTATTCAATAACAAATCAGAGCAGAAAATTCACAGAAAATCAAGGTACAGCATTCACAATGTTACAACTTATCACAGAAAATCAAAATACAGAATTCACCATCTCACAACTCAACAATTTATCAGTAAAATGGCCACATAGTTTTCACCAAAGTGGTCACATAGTTTTCAACAAAGTGAAATCATTTAGTAACTCAATCATTCAATCATGCTTAAGGAAGTTAGCCTTCTTAAGGCACACAAAATACAAAAGTCAATGCCCTCCACCCATGGGGTGCAATTCAATTACAAATTTATCAGTCACTACTCAGTACCTTCTTAAGGGGTACTGGAAAGCACAAAAGCCATCCACCCCTAGGTCACAAGTAAATCACAATTTCATCAGTCACTACTCAGTATCCATGGAAAGGTCTTTTCGTCTTCACTCAAAGCAGATAGCTCCTATCTGAATCCAACAAACTGTCCCCTGGGTTCAAAGGCAGATGGCTCCCAGTTCCTTGTCCAGCTCTCCATGAAGTTCCTGCTCCACTTTGAAGCTTACAGTGTCCAGTCTATCTCAAATCCTTCAAAGTCTGTGTTTCTGGGAAGACAAGGCTTTAAAAAGCCATAAGAACATTCATACACATTAAGAAAGTCACAACAACATTTGCAAAAAGTACCGGCACCACAGTCATACTTCCTCAGTCTTCAGGAGCTCCAGGTGGCCCTTAGAAGTCCTGCCACCACAAGTCTAAGTTCTGTGTCAGTTCTCAGTTCTCATTTCTCTTCTCAGTTCTTCTCAATTCTTAGTTCAGTCTTCAGCCCACCAGTAGCAACCCAGCTTCCAGATGCTTGTAAGAGAAATTCTCTCTCTCTTTCTCTCTCCCTGGCAGCAGCTGCCCATCCTCCACAATGTGCATCCAAGGAAGTTTTATCTCTCCAGCTCGTGTTTTTCCTTAAACACAATATAGCTCGTCCCTGTTCAGCTCCTTCCTATTACATCAGCCACAGGGGTTCATAACTCCTGTTTCTTTACAGAGGTTTAATTTGAAACTAGTTGCTGAGTACCTGTTAGTTTAGCAATACAAAGGGATCTTCAAATTTCATTACTATTATAGGCACTTACATAGGAAGTGTATATACCTAAACCTATTCATTTCTATGATTCTATCCAACCTCAAATGATTTTTCTCCTGCAGTATAGTCCTCTCAAAATTAAACTTCTGATTGCCAGAGCTAGTTCTATCTTGAGTGTATAACTTTTTCTTTTCCTCTTCTTCCAGTAGTTGAGCTAAAACTATTTCTGACCCCCACTACCTTACACTCAGTAGCTGTGTCTGTTGGGATTAAGTGTTTCTCTGCCCTCAGTTGTGCCTCAACATCTCCTGAATTGACTCTGCAACTACTCAATGATGTGTCTCCTTTCAAGTGAAAAACTTGGATGCCAGGCACCACAACTACTGATGAAGAGGAAAAGAAAAACCCCTCTCCCTTTAACAAAAGATGAAAATCTGGGTTCTTTCCCAAATATTTGTTTTTATCTTAATTAATTTTATCCTAATTATCTTAATTTTCAACTGGTTATTTTCTGGTTTTAGTTATATAAAGCTCATAGGGGATGGCCAATATTGACTTCCCCTCAATATTATTCATATTTAATAAAAGGATCGTTAGGTGTTAACATTTTGTTACCACATAAATATGATCTCATCAGCTGTGTCTACATTCTGTTATGACAACAACTGACTGGAACTGTGCATGGGTAACAGGGCAGGAAGAAGATAAACAAAATTATCTCAGTTTGTAGACAACATAATATTGAGTGATGCTTTCTCTTTTATTTTGCCTCTGTCCTGCATTTAATGGATGAGTAGATTCACTATTCGCTTTCATGGTTATGATTGTTAGGTCCCCCCCCCCCCCCAATCTTATACTGTTATAATTTTTCTTCTATCTGCTGTCCCCTCTCCCCTTTCAATAATGGAAAATATCATGAAGAATTATAGGAATGAAACTAATACTGATAACCAATACTTAGAATGCTCTAGTCCTCCTCCCGTGAATTCATGCTCTTCACCTGGTCCTGACCCAGATCAATATTTCTTATCTCCTCTCTCTTTAATTATTCCTAGTAATCAGTCATCCATAGATAAGTTTGTCTGATTGTAATTGTCCCCTTCCCATGTCTACACTCTCCCTTAAAAAATTCCTTTTATTGACACTATTGTTTACTATTTAATTTATTTTATTTCTACAAAATTCAGTTTGGGGGCATGTTTCGTTCCCTTCTTTGCTTCTGAGTTGTTAAGTTCATGGATTGCCTGTTCATTGTTTTCTGGAGTCCATGTACAAGAAATAACCTCTTTCTTCCTCATTTCTTCCCTACTGCATTTCTTCTTCCCTTTTCTTTTCTGTCTTAAAGCTAAACAAAGTAAAATGACACTCAGTCTATAACTTTATCTTGTTTTGTGCAGTCTTGAAGAGTAGTATTTTCTGGGGACAATGATCTCCTCACTCCTCATTAGGATGTAAATACTTGATGATTTTTGTTCCATTTAAGTTTATCAAAATTATTTATATTTCTGTTTTTCCTGTCTTCTGCATTTGTGTTTCAGAGATTCTATCCAGCTCTGATTTTCTCAATATAATTATCAAGATCCTATCCTTTTATTAAAAACCCATTTATCCCTCTAAAGAAATATGTTTAGTTTCATTTATTTGTAACTTATGTATTTTTCTACTGCCTTTTCATAATTTGATTTATAAGAATTGCTTCACAGTTTTGATGCTGACTGTAGTTACTTCTATTTTAAACATTATTTATTTTTAATTAATTAATGTTTATTTTATAGGTTCCACCTCATTTCTACTTCTGCAATGAAAAAAAAAAGAAAAGAAAGAAAAAGAAAATGTTCATAACAAATAAGCATACTCATTCAAAATAAATTCTTATATTGAATAAATAAAAAAAAGTGTCATTAGACACATTAATTCATCACATAACTTTCAGGAGAAGGACAGCATTTTGTTCATCAGTGATCTGGAACTGTTGTTTATCATTGCATTGATGAGAGTTCTTAAATTTTTCTAAGTTCTCTTTTCTGAAGATTTTTCTGAATCTGTTAATTTCACTGCAATTGTCTTTTCCATTTCTCATAGCACAATTTCATTACACCCATGTGCCATTTTTTTAATCATTCCCAGATGGGGCAACTAGGTGGTACAGTGGATAGAGTGTCAGTCATAGAGCCAAGAAGATTTATCTTCTTGAGTTTAGATCTGTCCTCAGACACTAATTGTCTTATTCTGGGAAAGTCATTTAACCCTATTTGCCTCAGTTTCCTCACCTGTAAAATGAACTAGAGAAGGAAATGCTACAGTACCTTTGCCAAAAACAAAAACAAAACAAATGAGGTCATGAAGAGTCAGCAAATGACTGAAAACTGACTAAATAACAATAGAACAGATGATGAGCACCAACTTACTTTCCAGTTCTTTGTCACTACAAAGAATAGCTATAAATAGTTTTATTCATATAAGATGTTTTCCCACTTTCTTTGCTCTCCTCAACATATGAGACTGTAGTAGTGTATCTCAGTCAAAGCATATGAATACTTTGATTTCATTTACTAAACTGTACTTGCTATATACCCATATCATTTTCCAGATTGACTGTACCAATTCAAAGCTCCACCAAAAATGCATCAATATGGCTGTAGGCCCTTAACTATTTGTCATTTTCATTTTTAATCAAATTTTCCAATCCGATGTTTTTGAGGTGAAACCTCAGAGTTGTTTAATTTGCATTTTTCTATGAGTAATTTGGAGTAGTGTCTTTCATATGGCTATAGATAGCTTGGATTCATTCCCTTGAGCACAGCCTTTTCAAGGCACATTAATGCACTGTTGGTAGAGTTTTGAATTGGTACAGCCATTTTGGCAAGAAATTTGTTTCTATGCTCCAAATTTTACTAAATTGTTCATACTCTTTCACCCAGGGATGCCACTTCTAGGTTTATGTGAGATACACACACACACACACACACACACACACACACACACACAAAGAGAGAGAGACACACACACACAGAAAGAGAGGAAAAAGATCCATGTATATAATACACACACACACACACACATACATACATATATGTGTATATATATATATATATATATATATATATATATATATATATATATTCAATTGATTTGATGTGCTGAAAAAATACAAAATAAAGGGAATTCACATTAGTTAGGGAATAAATGAGCAAATTATAGTTTGAGGAACTTCTGGGGTAAGATCCAGGATGGCAAGATAGAGAAACACTCAGTTGAACTCTCCCAACATTCCACTCCAAACAACTTTAAAATAATGTCTCAAATTGAATTCTAGAGTGGCAAATTCAACAAAAAGTCAGAGTGAGGTTAGATTTTTCTAATCAAATTTTCCAATAAAAAATAACAAAGGAGGTCAGAAAGAATGATCTGTGATATGGAGGTGGAGGCTGACTCAGAGCCCATTTAGATGAAACACTAGTGGTGATATTAAGTGGTAGTGACAGAATTAGTGGTATCTTCAGGAGCTCACAAGCCAGAGAATGTAAGGGAGCCTAAGAAAAGGTGAGAAAGAGATGGCCCTGGAGCCCTGTGTTAGGACTACATGCAGGACCAGATGCTGTTCATTCACTCCATTGCCTACGCCCACTTCTGACTGGTAGTTCAAGAGCAGGGAGGAGCAGTTTTGGTCAAGAGTGAGTAAGAGCACTGAGAAGTAGACTTGTTTTAGGTCAGAAGAGTTCAGAGACCCCAAGAAGTAGCAACCCTTCTGGTCTTAAGGGAATAGAGCTCCTGAGAAGCTGTATCACTTCTATTGCAAGGGATAACAGACCCTTAAAAAGCAGTATCAATTGCAATCCCAAGAGATCAGAGGCTCTTCCTCAATAAGAACCATAGTGCAGACCAGGAGAACAGTGACCACACCTCACCCTAGATCACACCACCTAGGAAGCACTTTAAATTTCAAAAACTCCAGAACTACATTTCCATCAGTGAAAAAAAGAGAAAAATAAAGACTCAACATTGAGATAGTGTCCCTCCACACCCAGAGAACACAGTCAAATAAGGTGTGAAAAAGAACAAACAACAAAGAAACCTCACCATAAAAATTTACTACAATGATGGCGAAGATAAGATACAAACTCGGAAGAACACAGTGACATCAAAAGAGTTATGAGAAAAGCCTCAAAGAAAAATTCAAGTGGGCACAAGCCCAACAAGAAATCATGGGTAAGCTAAAAAATATACTTTTTTAAATTAAATAAAGGTGGTAGAGAAAAAAAAATTAGTCTAAAAAAGAGCAAGTTATGAATATTGTGAAGACAACAGTTTGGCAAAAGAAGCATAAAAATACTGAAGGGAATAATACTCTAAAATAAGAATTTGCCAAGTAGAAATAAAAGAGGCACAACAAATTCACTGAAAAAAAAATTACTCCTTAAAAAGCAGAATTGGTCAAATGGGAGAAGTACAAAGCTCACCAAAGAAAATCAGTCCTTTAAAATTGGCATTAAGCATTTAAAAACTTACTCCATGAGACATAAAAGAACAATAAAACAAAGTCAAAATAATGGAAAAAAGAAGAAAATGTGCAATAGCAGAAAAACATCTGACCTGGAAAGTAGATTTTGGAGAAATAATTTATGAATTATTGGATTACCTGGAAGCCATGATCAGAGAAATACCACAGACATCATGTTTTAAGAAATCATCAACAAATACTATCCTAGAACCAGAAAGTAAATCAAAAATTGAAATAATCCACCAATGATCACCCACAAGAGATTCCCAAGGGGGGAGAAAACTCATGGGAATATTGTACCCAAATTTCAGAACAATCAGATCAAATAAAATACTCTTCATGCAGTCAGAGAGGAATTCAAATTCCATGGAGCTATGACAAGGATCATTCAAGATTTATCTACTATGTTAAAAGAGTAGAGAATGTGGCATTTCAGATCATGTAAGAATTATATTTATAACCAAGAATAACCTACTCAACAAAACTGAGTATAATCCTTCAAGGAAAAAAAATGAATATTTAATAAAATAAAGGACTTTCAAAACTTTTGATGGAAAGCTCAGAGCTCAATAGAAAATTTGACATTAAAATACAAGACTCAAGGGAGGCATTTGAAGGTAAACATGAAAAAGAAATCATAAGAAATTCAATAAAATTAAGCTGTTTACCTTTCCCTATGGGAAGATGATACATGCATATTTTATTGACTTATCATGTGTGGGAAAGAGCTGATTATGTTAGGATAATGTAAAAAAAAAAATGAATGGAAGAGAAAAAAGGGATGCCCTGCAAGAAGGAGGAAGGAAGAAATTATCTCACATAAAAGAAATGTAGAAGGAAAAGTTTTACAGTGGAGGGGAAATTGGTTGGGAGGCAGTCAACACTTGGATCTATATCACCCATGTGTAAATTTGTACAAAGGGGAGAAAAAGCATGTTCATAAATACTCAATTGGTAATAAAATTCTATTTTAGCCAACTGGGATGTTGTAATATTAATTAGTTTATCAGGATACTTAGCACTTAGTACTGCTAAGTGCTAAGTGTGGAAGGTGCAAACTCTGTCCCACTGTTGAGAAGGCATGAACTCCCCTGTTGATGTGGAAGAAGGGGATTGGCTGAGGTGTGTATATAAGCAAG
>CM053581.1:54592581-54608324 GCA_028627135.1 Pseudochirops cupreus
TCCAAGACAAATCCAGGAAGTATATGAACACAATTACAAAACACTTTTAAACAAATTGAGTCAAATCTAAATAATTGAAGAAATAACAATTACTCATGGATGGGCTGAACCAACATAAAAAAAATGACAATTCTACTTAAATTAATTTACTTATTCAGTACCATACCACTAAGGCTACCAAAAAAGATTTTTATAGAGCTAGAAAAATAGTAAAATTCATCTTGAAGAATAAATTAAAAGAAATTAATGAAAACAAATATGAAGCAGGGTGGCCTAGCTGTACCAAATCTCAAATTCTATTATAAAATGGTAATCATCAAAATGATACATTACTGACTAAGAAATAGAGTAGTGGATGAGTGGAATAGGTTAGGTACACGAGACTCAATAGTAGCTGACCATAGCAATCTACTGTTTGATAAACTAAAAGACTCTGTTGTTAGTGGCAAGAACTCACTATTTGACAAAAACTGCTGGGAAAACCTGGAAATCAGTTTTAGAAACTATGTATAGACACCCTTCTTACACCATATACCAAGATAAACTCCAAATGGAACACGATTAAACATAAAGGGTGATAGATACCATAAGTGAATTAGGAAAGCAAGGGGTTATTTGTTTGTCAGATCTACGGAGAAAGGAAAAATTTAAGACCAAACAGAAGACAAAAAGTATTACAAGACATAAAATGGACAATTTGATTTCATACTTTTTTTTTAAAGTTCTTGCAAAAAACAAAACCAATGCAACCAAAATTAGAAGGAAAGCAGAGAGATGGAAAATATTTTTTATAGTCTTATTTTCTGATAAGGCCTCATTTCTCAACTATATAGACTAAAATTTATAAGAATTTACAAGAATACAAGTCATCCCCAATTCAAAAATGGCAAAGGATATGAACAGGCAATTTTCAGATGAAGAAATCCAAGCTATCTATTGTCTTGAAAAAAAATACTCTAAATCATTATTGATTAGAGAAATTAAAATTAAAACTACTGTGAGGTATCACCTCACACCTAGCAAAATGGCTAATATGACAGAAAAGGATAATAATAAATGTTAGAGGAGATATGGGAAAATTGAGACACTAATGCATTTTTAGTGGAATTGTAAACTGATCCAGTCATTCTGGAGAGTAATTTAGAACTACTCACAAAGGGCTATTAATCTGTGCAAACTCTTTCATTTGACCACATTGCTATTATGTCCCTATCCCAAAAAGAAAAAAAAAAGGGGGTGGGGAGGACCTATTTTTTCCAAAAATATGTGTAGCAGCTCTCTTTGCAATGGCAAAGAATTGAAAACTGGGGGATGTCTTCAGTTGGGGAATATCTGAAAGATTTGTGGTAAATAATTACAATGGAATGCTATTGTGCTATAAGAAATGAAGAGCAGGATAGTTTCAGAAAAAATCTGGGAAGACATATGAATTGATGCAAAATGATGTGAACAGATTCAGGAGACTGTAGTACACAGTAAAAGCAATACTGTACTATGATCAATTGTCAATGACTTAGCTAATCTCAGCAATACAGTGATCTAAGGCAATTCCAAAGGACTCATGATCAAAAATTCAATCCACCTCCAGAAAAATAACTAATAGAATCTGAGTGCAGATTGAAGCATTCCAATTTTGACTTTCTGCATTTTTTATGGTATTGTTCTCCCTTGACTTTATGTCTTTCACAACATGAGAGATATAGTAACACATTTTGCATAATTGAACATGTTAATCTATTAATTGCTTAATATGCTTGGAAGGGGGAAGGTAAGGGAGAGAAAATTTTTGGAATTTTCAATAAAAAAAGAATTTAAAAATTATCTTTATATGTGAGTGGAGAAATGAAATATTATTAAAAAATAAAATGAAAGTTTATTCTAATCCGTTGTACCCATTTTTGAGTACTTAGAACCAAGCTATTTCTTAAGGACATACCATTGGTCGTGCACTTTGTAAGTTCTGAGGATACAAAGAGAGGACAAAACAATCTCTGCCATCAAGGAGGTCACAGTTTATTGGTGGTGGTGGTGGGGAGAACATATAAACAACTGTGTACAAACAAGCTAGATACAAGATAATTCAAAAATAATCTCAGAAAGAAGACCTTAATGTTAAGGATGATGGAGAAAGGTTTTTTACAGAATATGTGACCTTGGCTAAGTCTTGAAGGAAACCAGGGAAGCCAGAAGACACAGGTGAAACAAACTAGTCAATAATGATAAAAGCAATAGATCTTTATGGGGGGGAGGGTAATATTTACCTCACATTTGGGAATACAATTAACTAAGAGAGATCTGTGATTAGGAGGACAAAGGAAAAGGAGACAATGAGAAATCTGGATCAGGGTCACTTCATGAAGCGAAAAAATACAAGTAGATCTCCTGAGGGGATATAATTCTTCTGGGACTTAATTTGGGTGGGAGTTGAGATCTTGGGTGATATGATCTTGAAACTGTAGCATGAAGAGTAAACATATTGAAGATCATGTGAGTCCCCTCCCTTAGACCATAGATTCCTACTTTGGCATAGATCCATGAAGCTGGATCAGGAATAAACTAGATTTTTCTTTTCACTAATCTCCAACTGAAAGTTAACATTTTATTTAAGTATTATATTTATAGATTTTACTATTTCTAATAAGGTCCTATAAACTTCAATGAATTCCCAAGGGATTCATCTCTCTCTCTCTCTCTCTCTCTCTCTCTCTCTCTCTCTCTCTCTGTTAAGAAGTGAGATGTTCATGGTAGTAACAGAGTAATTGATTGACATACCCTTTCCAACAACGCTAGTGTTAATATAACTAGTGTCCTCAGAGGTAGAGCTGAAGAGGAGTGATGCGTCAAGCATGAAGATGATCCCCCTAGATGTCAGGTATATGCCGGAGAAAGGACCCAATAAAGCAGAAAACTACTGGTCACAGCCCAGGATGCATCAGTGTATCAGATAGCTATGGTGCACTACATCAAGCAGAAGTACCCCCAACTGCAGTGGTGACGGCAGCACAGGCCAAGAACCTGATCGATGCGGGTGTGGATGGGCTTAGAGTGGGCATGGTCTGTGGCTCTATCTGCATCACCCAGGAAGTGATGGCATGTGGCCGGCCTCAGGGCACTGCTGTGCACAAGGTGGTGGAATACGCCCGTCGCTTTGGAGTCCCCATTGCGGATGGTGGGATTCAGACAATGGGGCCTGTGGTCAAGGAGCTGGCCCTTGGAGCCTCCACAATGATGATGGGCTCCCTGCTGGCAGCTACCACGGAAGCCCCTGGTGCGTACTTCTTCTCCGATGGGGTGTGACTCAAGAAATTCCGGAGCATGGGCTCCCTGAATGCTATGGAAAAGAGCAATAGCAGCCAGAAGAGATACTTCAGTGAGGGGGACATGGTGAAGGTTGCGCAGGGTGTCTCGGACTCCATTCAAGACAAAGGCTCCATTCAGAAGTTTGTGCCCTACCTCATCGCTGGCATCCAGCATGGTTGCCAGGATATTGGTGCCCAGAGTCTCTCTGTCCTGCAATCCATGATGTATTCTGGAGAGCTCAAGTTTGAGAAGCGGACAATGACAGCTCAGATTGAAGGCGACGTCGATGGCCTCCATTCTTGCTAGAATCGACTGTACTGAAGACAGCGGTGGTGGCCGAGGAGGAGGTGGAGAAGTCCCCCTCTCAGTCGCTGCCTCCTTCCGTAACTGAGTGGCCTGAGTGGCCCCCATGGATTTGCACTACTGGTTCCCAAATCCTTGCCTCCCAGGAGGGGAGCAGGGAACTGGAGTTGGCCCCACAGGAGGTTGTGGTCCCCTTAACCCTCCTCCCTTCCCCTTGAGCCAGGACTGCTCTCTCCAGGGGCCTGGAGAAAACTCAAGCCTCCTCTTCTCCCAGGAGCAGCTCACTCCTCAGGCCCCTGTAAGCCCACCAGCCTGGTTCCCCAGGACTTGTGCCTGCCTCAAGTCTCTCTTACTGCACCCTGCTCCTTTTTTCCGAACATGGGCTGGTCTGAGGCCCTAGCTCTGAGGAGGGGAGGGTGGCGGCTCCAGGGAAGGCTCCTACCCCAGAATTCCTAGCTTTTTGTCCTGTAGGGTGCTTCCCACACCCCTGGCCCCACAGAGAATGGTGTTCTCTGTGGCCCTGCCTCCCCTTCTCCTCTGTTCTGCTACAGTTTGCTTACTTAGGCTGTGGCTACTGTGGGTCTCTGCCCCCGTGCCCAACAAGCCAGAGGGAGGTCTCTGCCGCCTTCCCCTGGTGCCTCAAGCTGCACACTGGGATTTATTTGGTCTTAAGTCTGCCCTCGCCAGAAGTGATGGAGAACAGAAACGGCAGAGAGGGAAGGCCATCTCATTCATTCTCATTCCCTTCCTACTCCAGCCCATAGCTCCCTCTCCATCCCCAGCCACGGCTGAAGGCTTTAACTTTGCGCACTTTGGGGCCACGGTTGTGTTGTTGTGCATTAAATAAGCTGAATAAAGCAAGCGGATCTCCAAGGGGAAAAAAAAAATCAATGGCAGGGGTGGGGGAGGCAAGTATCCACATTAAATTTCAAGCAATTTTGTCAAGTTAGGGGCAATTCTAACTACTCAGTTGGAATAAGATGTGGATCAGAAAAAAAAAAATTAAAATGTGGCACTTGTTTTCCAGTGAAAAAAGTAAAACAATCTATAGTCATATAAAAATGCTTTAAAGCAATTTGATTAGAGAAATGCAGATTAAACATTGAGATCATATTTTATACCTATTGGATTGGCTAAAATGATAGAAGGGGAAAGGGGCAAATATTGGAGAGGATGTGGAAAAAATTGGGACACTAAATCATTGAGGGTGAAATTGTGAACTCATGCAACCATTTTAGAGAGAAGTATGCCCAAAGAGTAATTAAACTGCCTGTATTTTTTAACCCAGTAAAATCACTGTTTGGTCTATTTCCAAATATGATTTGGATAATTTCAGGAGCTCTTTTTGTAGTGGCAAAAAAGAAAAAAAAATGAAAGTTGCAGAGATGCCTATCAATTGGGCCATGGCTGAGCAAGTTGAAGTATATGATAGTAATGGAATACTACGGTGCTATAAGAAATGATGAGCTTAATGATTTTTAGAAATACAAGGAAAGACTTTCATGAAATAATGCAGAGAAAAATGAGTAAAAGCAAGAAAACACTGTATACAGTAACAGTAATACTATTTTAAGAAAGACTCTGAATGATTAAGTGATTGTATCCATTATAAATACTCACTTTAACTATAAGAGAAAGGAAGATACTATCTGCATCTAGAGAGAGAAATGAAAAATAGAAGTCTGTATAGCCTCTGGTTCCTCCCTTCTTCTTGCTCGGGTTGCCTAGTCCCTGGTATGGTGCACATGCCTGGGGCTGTCGCTGCCTCCTGAGCACTTGGCAGCACCATGGAAGAGGATGAGGACCTGGAGAAAGCTACAGAACCCGCAAAATGACAGAGTGAAATAAATCTCCTGCTGAAGACAGCCTGCCAGCCTGACAGAATGGCTCTATTATACTTGGTTGTGAGCAGAGTACAGTCCCTCAAGGACCACACCAGCACAAATCAGGCCAGAGAAGACCTTCTGGGACTGAGTCACTGGCAGCTATGGTTGTTTCCAGACTTTTCAGCCTACGAACACTGAAGACAAAGTTGAAGGTCCATTGGGTAACTCTGTTGGACCTGGATGAGAGAAGAGCATGATCTGGCCCTGGCCCCAGGACTGTGGAGGTTGCAGCAGCTGTGACAGCAGCAGTTACAGCAGTAGGAGCAGCAGTGGCTGCTTCCAGAGCTCCAAGCCTACAGATGGTGGGGGGACCAAGTGACTGATCAAAAGGCAATTGCAAGAATGTCTTTGCTGGTGCTGATGCAGGATTCTCTTGTTCTGCTCTGCTTGGATCCCGGTCACAGGCTTGGTTGGCAGTCCTGGGGTGAGGAGGAGCACTGGCGTGGGAGAGCTTGTGGCAGTTGAGAAGAGGGAATCCTCCTCACAGTTCTGAGTCAGGTGCCTAGAAATAGCTCTGACAATAGCCATGCAAAACCTCAGAAATTAGGGACACATCACTCTCCACTCTGGAAGCAGAGTTCTACTGCGACAAAGAGCTCAAAAGTCAAGTAGCTAACTGGGAAAATGAGAAAACAGATGCATCAGCAAGCAAGCAGCCTAGCATACACAGGATGGCTGCTAGCACAGTTTTCTTAGTTCTGTTTTTCTAAAGGAAAGCAACTTAAAATGGGTTAACAATCTTATTTTAATCAATCAAACAAATATCATTTACTATGTCAGGAGGGAAAGTCAATACCCTGAACTTCAGAGAATACAAACAGAATACGAACAGAAGTTATAAGCAGACAAAAAAAATACAGAAAGAGAAACAGATCAGCAGATGGGCTTCCAGTCATCTGACCATTACATTCATACCTAGTAAGTTACCAGAGAGGGAAGCAACAACATCTGGGTTTTCAAAACTGGAGGGCTCTATGGCTGCCCAGAGTCTTGTCTGGCCAAATCACACAACTTTTTCCAAAGTTAAGACCCAAAGCAAAAATTCTCATCAGGGTATATATAGCCTTCTCCTGGATCTGAGAATGTCACAGCCCTCTTGAAAAAAATGCCTAATCACAAAGCAATGAAGTGTGGGCATTCCAGAAGAACAAGCTTCTCACCATAGGCTCCATGGGACCACATTCAGCCTATTAGGGGGCAGAGTATATTTTCAAATTAGGGAAGGTTTTCAGAGTCACTTAAGCCTATCAAAGGGCCTAGGGGCAGGGAAGATCTTCAGATTTCCATAACAACAGAAGAAAATAAATCAGACTATAGAATGTTTCTTTGGTGAGAAAGAGGATCAAACATAGAACAAGAGGAAGAAAACAAAGTCAAAACTCCTGCATCAAATAACAGCAAGAAACATATGAATTCAGTGCAGGCCATAGAGGAATTCAAAAAGGAGTTTGAAAATCAAGAAAGAGAAGTAGAGGAAAAATTGGGAAGAGAAATAAAAGGGATGCAAGAAAATCATGAAAAAATGAGTCAACAGCTTGCTAAAGAAGACCCCCCAAAAATACTGAAGAAAATAGCACCTTAAAAATAAACTACTTCAAATGGCAAAAGAGTTGCAAAAAGCCAATGAGGAGAAGGATGCCTTAAAAAACAGAATTAGCCATATGGAAAAGAAAGTTCAAAAGTTCATTGAAGAGCCTGGGGGGGGGGGAGGCAGAGACAAGATGGCAGAGTAAAAGCAGAAACTAACTTGAACTCATCCCCAATTATCTCCAACACCCATAAAAATGACTTTAAACAAATTTGATAGCTACAGAACCCACAAAGTCACTTTGAATAACCACAAAACTATAGATCCCAACCCCTTTACTTACCTTACTTCATTGCTTCTGTCTTACTGTCTATTTGGGGTGAGGTGGGGGGAATCAAAGCCTGGAATCCATCTTCCTATTCATGAGATTCTCCAAATTTAGCTCAATTTCTCACTCAGACACTAAGAATGCATCAAGTGCTGTGCTAAGAACTGAGCTGCCAAACAGAAAATTGAGACTCCTTGCCCTCAAAAAACTCACACTGAATTAAGAGAAGAAGCACCTAAGTGTAATAGGAAGTGATTACGTATCAACAAAGCAATATTCGCAATGTCTACAGTAACTATATGCTGATATGGTTATTAATCACGGGCTCTTAATATAACAGGCTCTTTTCATGGGAGATATAGCTAGAACATTTATTCAAATACCAGAAAACTGAGTCCCAAAAGCAGAAAGTCAAAACCATCACAATAGTTATGGAGTTGACTCAAGTAGTTAATGTAATAAACACCTACCTTCTCAAGCCTTCAAAACAGAACAAGCTACCTCAGGCAAAGATCTTCCTTTCCTCACTCACAGCAACTGCTCAGCAACCATGCAGCTTGCTCACAGTACCTCTGGCCCCACATAGTTCCAGTCTCCAGCAGTCCTCAGCAGGAGTCCTTAGCAGAAATTCTGGCTGGCTCAAAAAAAGGAGTTCGTGTCATTTCCAGTCAACATGCTGACTCCAGCTTGGCTCTGGCTTCCTCTTACCCCAGGCCTTCTTGCTACATCAACAAGTTCAAGGGGGAATGGAAGATCTTCAAAGTCCATAACCATTACAGACTACCAGTTAGTTATGTACAAAATATTCACAAAATAAAGGCAAAAATTTTGTTGGATTGGGGGGCAATGAGAGAGCATTGGTGCTTGGGGAGATGAAGATCAGGAAATTCTTCATATGAAGTAAGAGGTTACATGATCTGAGTTTAGAATTCAAGAGGTAGAGGTTAGCAGAACCTTCTTCTTGGCATGGTAATGAGAAAGGCACATGGAGAAAAGTTAGAGTGCCCTGTGTGAGGAGCACAAAAGAAAGTCTGGCCATAACGTAGCATAAGTGAAAGAGAGAAAATGTATAATTAAATTAGAAAGAGTTGGGTGGGGCCAGTTTATTACAGGCTGCAAATGCAAGAAAGAAGTTTCTTTAAGATTCTAGAGGCACTAGAGAATCACAAAAGTTTATCATGTAGAGGAGTGATAGTGTCATAACTGTCCTTAGACAATCAACAGTTGTATTCTGCTGTATTCTGCATGAGATACAGTTATAATTTGATTTATATACATACATTACCATAGCTGAGTCTTGAACAACATAGTCAAAGGCAGGTAAAACTATTTGTATTCTATAGATAAAAGGTAGCATGTTGTGGTAGAAAGAAGGGTGTACTTGAAGTCAGGAGAAACCACTTTTGAGTCCTGGCTTGGATATTTATGAGGTATGTATTCTGGGGGCAAATCAATGAACTTTTCTAAAACTAATTTCTTTTTTACATCAATCAGAATTACAATATTCCAATTCCTTGACTCACAGTGTGATTGGAAGTTAAGCATTTGGCCATTTTTAAAGGCTTACATAAATATAAATGATTAATTGAGGAAACAGGCTCAGAGAGGTTAAATAATCTCACATTTATATAACACTTCGATGCCAAGAAAGCATTATCATCACAGTACTGTGGGTTAAAATGAAGTGCATATTATTATCCATATGTATGTATTTTTTAAAAGTTATATTTTTCTTTAACAATGATTTCTTTTTAAATTTTGCTTTTTAAGTTCTCTCCCTCCCTCCATACCTTCTTCCACCCATTGAGAAAGCAAGTACTATATCAATTATATAGGTAAATATTTACATGTTTTTATCGTAACTGTGATTTCATTGATTTAATAGTAGTGCTTTAACATTTGAAAAATGGTTTTTCATCTATTTTCTCATTTGATCCTTGCAAGAAGCCTGTGAAATAAGTGGTTTTATTGTTCTCTTTTATAGATCAGGAAACTGGGATTGAAAGAATATAAATGACTAGCCCATTGGGGTAACACAACGAATATCTGAGGTGGGATTTGAACTCTGGTCTAATCAAGTTCTAAATCTTGCATTCCATCTACTAAACAAACAACCTCTCCAGGGAGCTCCTGGTAAGGAAATTTCTTTGTCAGTATGAATCCTAGCTTCCACTCCATCTTATAGCCAGCATAAATTTTCCTATGGTACTAAAAGGTTAAATAACTTGCCCACCTTCACAAGGCCAATATGTGGAACAAGGGGGCCCAGATTTGATTTGGTCTTGCCTCTGAAGTCTGCTATCTATCCATCATGCCATTCTGTTCTTTTATATCTCCATAACACAGAAGAGGAAACCCAAGGACAGTGAATTGAATTGACTGGCCTGGGGTCATAGCTAGAAATGCAAAGGTTGGAATAGAACCAAAAGTCCAGTATTTTTTTTCCGTAACAACAGTTGTCTCTCAAATATATTTGCAGTAAAAAATATGTATATATTAAAAAGGATTTCCTACCTTGGTGTTGATATCTTGGAGACTAGGAGAATATACTGTAATAAACAAATAACTTACTACAGAATTTCAGTTTGAAAAACCTGCAATCATCTTTAATCTTCTTTTGCCACTTAGTAACAGTGTTCAGAAGCCTAAGTTGTCTTTTTCACCAAGGAAATGTTTAACTATCAAAAAAATGTTTCTCATATGAAATAAAAAAGTCAGATCCCTGGATTATAGGAGGGGAAAAAAAAAACTAGTTATATGGAGATCTTGCTTACAGTCTAGTTACACTTGGGATATTTTTTACCATTACAAAAGAAAGTTATATCTTATAAAAAGGTCCACAAAATTCCCATTAATGAGAAAATTTTCATCTTGCATTTATAATTTGATTCCCTTTACCTTTTTTTTTTTAAAAAAACAAACCATTTCATTGAATAAAGCAAGGCATAGAAGTATGCATTCCCTTACATCCCCTACTCAGATTTCAATTCCCAGTATGGTCTTTGTATAAACTAAAAGACTAATTGCTTCAGTTCCTCATCACTAAGAGTTATTTGAATATATTTGCTATGGTGTAATTGATCGCTTATGGATTGACTATAGTCAACATTATCTCAGCTGGGGAGGGCATCAGCACCTCCCTGAGTTCCAGGTTGCTCACCTATAAAATGATAATAATACCTGTAATCTCTATCTCACAGGGTTATATTGAGCCTCCTGTTAGATAACATATGTAAAATGCTTTGTAACACATAAAGCACTGTTTAATTGTCAGTTGTGAAGGCAAGATTGGATAACATAGGGACAGTCATTCTCAGACTTGGGACATCCAGTTTCAAAAACACTTTTTTTGAAACATTAATGACATAAGTCAAAATTTTAGTGTCCACAAGCAATTCTAAACTACAGAACAATTGTAGATGTACTTTGGTTAGAAGAAGAACTGTAATCAGAGATTCCCTACATGCATAAAAGCACAGGCCAGGACAAATAATAATAATAAATATCACTGTTAAAAGTCAATCTATTAACAAGCATTGAAGTTACTAAATGTCAAGTATTATGCCATTATTATAACAATCACTAGCATTATTATTTTATAATTATCATTATCTCAATCCCTGTATACCTTAATAGGTTGCATTCCTGAATGTTGGGACCAAAAATAATTCAACATTCAGTATCCAATATTTACTGCTTAGCTAAGCTCATTCTTTAATGCCACATTCAGTACATTTCTGTCTCTTCTGCGTTAATGTTCATATTATATGGAACAAGCAATAATTTTAATATGATTTCACTTTTAAATAGAAAAATGTTTTTGTATATATATACATATACAAATATATATGTATATATAGGTGTGTATATATTATACACACACACACACACACACACACACATATATATATATTGGCCAACGTAAGGCTAACTCAATATGTCCAACCTCAACCAGATTAAATCAGATTGAGCTGGTTTCCCTAACTTAAATTAATTCTCCATCAGCTAAATACTGGAGAGGCAGGCAGCATGGCACGATGGTGAAGACAATGAAGTTGGAATCAGGAAGACTTAGATTCACAACCTTCCTCAGTCATTTACTAACCTTGTAACCCTGGAAAAGTCTCTTTACATTATATGTGCTTTTATTTTAATCTGTAAAATAAGAGGATTGGACTCTACAGTCTCTCTGATTCCTCCAATCTCTAAATATATAAGCCTATGATTTTGTGCCATGCACACATTTCACTGGTCTCTTTTGTTGTATTTTCAGTTATATAGTTAATAAATGGATATTACTCCAAATAAATGTCAACAAATTGGTAGCTCTTAGAAAATGTACATTATTGACTTAGATACACTATGGCTCTTGGTGGTGGGAGATGATCATTCAGGTCCACAATAAGGAAGGATAAGGCACACTGAAGTACAAAGGAAAGTGCAATAAGAAATAAAAATAAATGATATATACTGACAAACCTTTGTTGGGAAACAGCATAATGAATCATTAGGAAAAAAACAAAACAAAAAAAACAACTTCAAAGGACCAGGGCAACAGGAGGAGTTGTATTTACTAATTCCTCTACAATGTAGCACAGGCTTCTTACAGTTGGAAGAATAGGAAGAAAACCAGTAAAATAAAACAAATGAATGAATAAACAAACAAGGGAATAAACAGCTACCAACCTTTGCTATAAAGGAAAAATACTTCTCATTAGCAATATAATACAAAGACTAGAGCACTGAAAATTGGGAAAAATATTTTTTTTTTTACAGATAAAATTCATATTTTAAAATTCAATGCTATATCAAAGCTCACATTAGAAGAAGGGTAAGTTAGCCTATAGTATCTGGAGCTATTTATAAGACTTTAATTCATCCACCCCAAAAAGTGTTTTGAATAATTTTTTTAAAATCTAGTTGATTTTAAAAGATCTAGTCAGGGGGACCTGAGTTCAAATCCGGTCTCAGACACTGTACACTTACTAGCTGTGTGACCTTAGGGAAGTATTTAAACCTGATTGTCTCCCCTCCCCCCCCCCAAATCCAGTTGATTGGGAAGACTTCCCTGTTAAATGAGTAGTTGATTCTGATAAACATATTGATTTATTAAGAAAAATAACTTTCAGAATAGCAGAAATTTCAAAATTAAGATGAGATATGGTGTATGACTTTGTCATATGACACGAGGCCTAAGTGTTTGAGAAATTTATCTAAGAGACAGAGATAAACACTCTCTAAATGGCCTGGAAAACTTGCCTGCATTATACTTCACTGAAAATCCCTCTTCTATAAACAGTAATAGACTTGGGAAAAAATGGACTGATCATCAAAGATACACTTAATACTCAAAATGATGAACTGTGGTTTCATAATGAAAAATTAAAGAATATACGCAAAATCTTGTGAACTCGATGATGGATCATGTAAAACAAGTGAGTGAACTAAAAGCCAGACATACTATTAGTCAGTTAATAATTACTTTAAAATGCCTACTATATGCCAGAGACTGTGCTAAATGCTGGGTACCCAAAAAGAGGCAAAAAATGGTTCCTGCCCTCAAGGAGCTTACAATTTAAACTGCATATCATTTTTAAGGATGTTAAAATTAAAGTTTACTTTACATGTCAGTGAATGTAATGATTCTATTTAATCTCACTTAGTTGGCTTAATCCTATAAACTACAACACTATAGAAACTACTTCCAATTGATGTTGCCTTCAGTAATTCAGGATCATGAACCTCAGGAAAGATAGACACATGAAAATTTCCACAGAAATTTTTCTTTTACTCTGCCATCTTGGCTCCACCCCCCCGCCTCCGGGGTCCGAGTGTCATTTTTAATTAACACCTAGCATAACTTCCTTGAAGCTACTTCAGAAAGAATGGGTAGGGGCAGCTACGTGTTGCAGTGAATAGAGCACCAGCCGTGGAGTCAGGAGAACCTGAGTTCAAATGTGACCTCAGACACTTAACATTTACTAGCCATGTGACCTTGGGCAAGTCACTTAACCCCGTTGCCCAAGCTTCCCCTATCAAAAAGAAAAACAAACAAGCAAACAAAAAACCTAGAAAGAATGGGTAGGTAACAGCATAAAAAGAAGAACAATTAAAAGAAGAACATTAATAAATGTGAATTGAACCATTCCTTCATACACACAAACATAAAAGGTGGGGGGAGAGAAAAAAGGAAAGGAGAAAACAAAAGACAAGCAGAAAGGAGAAGGGAAGGGAGAAGAATTAGGGGAGAACAAAGGAGGAAAGGTATGATGTATAAGCCTCTTTGCTTTCATAACCCCATCTATAATAGTAGGAGAGGGTAATGGATACAATATAAGGTTCTTCACTCAAGAACACCATTTAGGATTCTGTAATCCCCAGCTTCTGAAAAATATCTTAATACTATTATGGGAGACTGAAATTTAAATAACTTCCCAGCAGGAATTGTGAACTCATCTTGGCTCAGACCCCGAGTTAGAACTGAACAAGTAGGCAGGGTTTCTAACCAAAACTTTCTGGTCTGGGACTTCTATAATGGACTGGGATTGAAACAGGCACAGATTTCCAGTCAAGGATTGCAGCAGGGGTCCACCTATGCCATTAAGAAATGCTGAAAGTACTCGAATAACGTAGATACTAGGAAACAGGGTTTGGGTTTAAGAATGAGGGATGACCCTGGATCTTAACTTTGAAGCTAAGCCTATGGAAGGAAATAGGCACAGGTACTTTAACCCCAAGTATGGAAATTATCCAAATTCTGTTACCAAAATTCTGTGAAATGAAAGAAGAGTGGAAATAAGGAATAAAGACTAAAATTAGAGCAGTTGAGTTTAGCAGGCAGCATGGTGTAGCAGAAAGAGTACTGGATTTATAGTCAAATGACACAGGTTCAAATTCCACCTCTAGTTCTTACTCTCCACATAACATTAGGCAGTTAACTTTGCATACTGAAACAATAGTTTTGTCATACATAAATGAAAAAGAAATCTTCTATGTGACTTCTAAGTTCCCTTATAAGTCTATATCTACAAATCTTTGATTCTATGATATTGTGACATTGTGAAAAAGTTTAAATAACAGAGAATAGAATCTCTTACCATCATAAGGGGTACCCTTAAAATCAGAATGAAGCCAATATAACTCTACAATATAATGAGAGAAATATGAGAATAAAAGAAAAATATTTTTCAATATGTGATGTAGTAGATATGTATGCTAAGTGCTAATTAAAAATGACACAGGGGGATGGAGCCAAGATGGCAGAGTAAAAGCAGGAACTTATTTGAGCTCATCCCCAATTACCTCAAATATTTGTAAAAAAATGACTCTAAACAAATTTTAACACTACAGAAACTACAAAATGACAGAACATCTCCAACTGATGAGTCTGGCAAACCAACAGGAAGGGCTTATCACACTGAGTTGGGAGTGGAGTACCTAGAAGAAGCACTGACAACCCCTCAAATCTGGCACACAATGCTCTCCACTCTGGAAACTGAGTTCTACAGCAGCAAGGAGCTCAAAAGTCAAGTATTTGACTGGCAAAATGAGAAAACAGAGGAAGAGAAATGAGACTTTAGAATATTTTTCTTTTTTCATTTCTTTTTTGGTGACAAAGAAGATCATAACATAGAACCAGAAGAAAACAGCAAAGTCAGAACTCCTGCATCAACAGCCTACAATAAAAATATGAATTAATCACAGGCTATGAAGGAGCACAAGAAGGATTTTGAAAATAAAGTAAGAGAAGTAGAGGAATAATTGGGAAGAGAAATGAGAGTGATGCAGGAAAATCATGAAAAATGAGTCAAGAGTTTGCTAAAGGAGACCCAAAAAATACTGAAGAAAATAACACCTCAAAAAAATAGAATAACTAAAATGAAAAAGAGTTCCAAAAAACAATGAAGAGAAGAATGTTTTAAAAAGCAAATTGGCCAGATGGAAAAGGAAGTTCAAAATCTCACTGAAGAAAATAATTCCTTCAAAACTAGATTGGAATAAATAGAAGCTAATCACTTTAGGAGAAATCAAAATATTATAAAATATATCCAAAAGAACAAAAAAAAAAATAGAAGCCAATGTGAAATATCTCATTGAAAAAACCAATGACCTGGAAAATAGATCCAGAAGAGATAAACTGAAAATTATCAGATTAGTTAAAAGCCAAGATAAAAAAAAAAGAACCTAGACATCATCTTTCAAGAAATTATCAAAGAAAACTGCCCCAATATTCCTTAACTAAAGGGGAAAATAGAAATTGAAAGAATCCACTGACCGCCTTTTGAAAAGAGATCGCCAGGGGAGCGGAGCCAAGATGGCGGCATATAAGCAGCAACACATCGCAGCTCTCACATAGCCACCCCAAAATACCCATAAAATAGGACTCTAAACCAATCCT
>CM053581.1:54608824-54695873 GCA_028627135.1 Pseudochirops cupreus
GTATATGTGTATGTGTGAGTATGTATATGTGTACATTTATATATTTATATGTGTATGTGTGTATATGCATATTATGATGATTTATGTGGGCCTATTTTATATTCTTTGATAAAGTTGTTAATTATTACAAGTAATTTTTTAATTGAGTCTCTAGGATTCTCTAAATATACCCTCACGACATTTGAAAAAAGTGATAGTTTTGTTTCCTCATTGCCTATTCTAATTCCTTCATTTTTTCTTCCTTTATTGCTAAACCAATATTTCTAGTACACTATTGAATAATAGTAATCATAATGGGAATCTTTGTTTCTTACTTGATCTTCTCAGGATGCTTCTAGCATATCCCTATAAAAAATAATGCTTACTGATGGTCTTAGATGCACACTATGTATCATTTTAAGGAAAACCCCATTTAATCCTATGCTCTCTAGTGCTTTTTATAAACAGGGAGGGGTGTTGCATTTAATCAAAAGCTTTTTCTGCATCTCTTGAGATACACAAAAGATTTCTGCTCATTTTTTTAAAATATGGTCAATTATGTTGATAAATTTCCTAATACTGAACCATCCCTACATTCCTCATAGAAATCCCACCTGATTATAGTGCATGAAACTTGTGATATATTTGTGTAATCTCCTTCCTGGAATTTTATTTAAAATTTGTGCATCAATATGAATTAGGTAAATTGGTCTATAGTTTTCTAACTGTTTTGACTTTTTCTGCATTAGGTTTCAGCACCATATTTGGGTCATAAAAGGAATATGGTAGAACTCCTTCTTTGCCTATTTCTCTAACTTGTTTATAAAGAATTGGGATTAATTTTTCTTTAAATATTTGCTAGAATTCATTTGGGAATCTATTTGTCCCTAGGGATTTTTACAAAGGGAGTTCATTAATGGCTTGTTCAATTTCTTTCTGTAAGATGGATTTAAGTGTTCTATTTCCTCTTTTGTTCATCTGGGCAATTTATATTTTTGCAAATATTCATCCATTAAACTTTGATTATTAGATTTGTTGGCATAAAATTGGGCAAAATATCTCCTAATGATTGATCTAATTTCCTTCTCATTGATGGTGAATTCACTCATTTCATTTTTTTATACCGGTAATTTGGCTGTTTACTTTCTTTTTAAAAAAATCAAGTTAACCAATGTTTTATCTATTTTTTTTCATAAAACCAGCTCATAGTTTTATTTATTAGTTCAATGGTTTTCTTAATTTCAGTTTTATTAAAGGCTCCTTTAATTTTTGAAATTTAAATTTGGTGTTCAAGAATTTTAAATTCTTCTATGTCTAGGTTTTTTGTTGTTGTTCTTGTTGTTGCACTCGCAATTCCTTTTTCTGCTCTTTGTCAATGTTATTGATAGAAGCATTTAGAAATATAAATTTCTTATTATGCTCTGCTTTGGTTGTATCTCATAAATTTTGCTACATTTTCTCATTGTTGCCATTCTCTCTTTTTTAAAAAAATTTCATTGACTTGTTTATTTACTTTTAGTTTACAAGATTCAGTTCCACAATACCTTGAGTTTCAAATTTTTTCCCCTCCCTTCCCTCCCTCCCCCCGCCATGGTGGCGTGCAATCAAGGATAGGATCTGCAGATACTTTCACATTGTACAATAGTCTGGTTGTATGGAAGGGTTGTAACCAATGGAGTGAACAATGGGAAAAAAGAAAGAAAACCAAACATGAAAAAGAATGATAGCATGCAGATTGCTTCAGTCTCCATTTAAACTCTTGTCTTTCTAGATCTTTCTGTGAATGTAGACATCTCCTTTCATCATGAGACTTGTAGAGTTGTCTTATACATGTGCATTGCTGAGAAGAGTCCAGTTTATCAAAGTTGGTCATCACACATATCATGTGTCTGTGATTGTGTACACATTTTTCCTGGTTCTGCTCTTCTCACTTAGCCTCAGTTTGTATAGGCCTTTCCAGGTGAATATGAAAACCATCTCCTCCCCATTTCTTATAGCACAATATTATTCCATTACATTCATATACCACAACTTGTTTAGCCATTCCCCAATTGTTGGGCATCCCCTTAATTTCCAGTTTTTTGCCACCGCAAAGAGAGTTGCAATAAATATTGTTGTACATATGGATCTTCCTCCCACTTCTATGATCTCTTTGGGATAAAATCCCAGAAGTGGTATTACTGGGTCAAAGGATATGCAATTATTTATTGCCCTTTGGACATAGTTCCAGATTGCTCTCCAGAATGGTTGTATCAGTTCACAGCTCCACCAACAATGCATTAGTGTTTCAATTTTTCCACATCCTCTCCAGCATTTGTCATTTTCCTGTTTTGTCATCTTAGTGCCATTCTCTTTTAAAAATTATTGTTGCTTCCATTGATTTATTGTTTGGCCCTCTTATTCTTTAGACCTATGTTAATTAATTTCCAATTAATTTTTAATTTATGTCAGCATGGCTCCTTATTCAATGCATTTTTATTGCATAATGATCTGAAAATGATACATTTAAAATTTCTTCTTTTCAGTACTTTTTTCTGAGGTTTTTGTGGCCTAATGCATGTTCAGTTTTTACATGGGTGCCTTGTACTGCTGAGGAAAAGGTGCATTCCTTTCTTTACCCATTCAGTTCTCTCCAGATTTCCATCCTATCTAAGTTTTCTAAAATTATATTCACCTCTTTAACTTTTTTCCTGTTTATTTTGTGGTTGGATTCATCTGCTTCTGTGAAGAGAAATATGATGCTCCTTCAGTAGTATAATTTTACTGTTTAATTGTTCACGTGACTCATTTAACTTCTTTATAAATTTGGAAAATATACCATTTAATGCATATGTGTTATGTAATACTATTACTTCATTGTCTATGGTACCTTTTAGCAAGATGTAGTTTCCTTCCTTATCTCTTTTAATTAGATCTATTTTTCTTTTGCTTTGTCTGAGATCATGAGTGCTACCCCTGCTTCTTTTTTAACTTCAGCTGAAGTATAATATATTCTTCCCTAGTCTTTCACGTTTACTCTGTTTGTCCCTCTGTTTCACATGTGTTTATTGTAAACAACATATTGTAGGATTCTGGTTTTTAATCCACTCTGCTACCACTTTTCATTTAATGGGTGAATTCAACCCATGTATATTTACGGTTAGTAACTGTGTTTCCCTGAATTTTATTTTTCCTCTGTTTATACTTCTCTCTCTCTCTCTCTCTCTCTCTCTCTCTCTCTCTCTCTCTCTCTCTCTCTTTTTCCTTCCTTCCTTCCCTCCCTCCCTCCTCTCTCTCTCTCTCTCTCCACATTTTCCCTTCACAACAGCATTTTGCTTCTGAACATTGCCTCCTTCAATCTTCCCTGCCTTCTATTAGTCATCTTTTTCTTTCCCTTATCCCTTCCTACTTCCCTATAAGGTAAGATAGATTTCTATACTCAAATGATTTTGTATGTTATTCTCTCTTTGAGCCAAATCTGGTAAGAGTAAGTTTCAAACAATGCTCACCCCCTTCCCTTTTGTCACTGCACTGTGATAGGTCTTTCATGCCTCTTCATGTGAGATAATCACATTCTGCCTTTCTCTTCTCTCTTCTTCCAATGTAATTTTCTTACTTTCCAATGTAATATGATTTTTTAAAATATTGTACCGTTAAAGTCAATTTATATCCATACCCTCTGTCTATGTGTACTTCTTTGAACTGCCCAAATAGTGACAGTTTTTAAGAGTTAAGCATATTATCTTTTTGTGTAGGTACACACACAAACACACACACACATACACACACGCACAAATAATCTTATTGACGAATTTGTTTTCTGTTTCCTGTTTACCTTTTTATGTTTCTCTTGAGTCTTATATTTGAAAACTGAGTGTTCTGTTTAGCTCTACTCTTTATCATTAGCAATGTTTGAAATTTCTTTATTTCATTGAATGTCCATTTTTCCCCTGAAGGATTATGGTCAGTTTCAGTGGGCAGTTGATTCTTGGTTGTGATCCAAGCTGCTTTGACTTTTGGAGTACTATCTTCTAAGCCTAGCTATCATTTATGTAGAAGCTGCTAGATCCTCTGTAATCCTTATGCTAATATATTAGAATCATTTTTTTCTTTCTGTCTGATTGTGGTATTTTTTCCCTGACCTGGAGGCTTCTGGAATTTGACTATGAAATTTCTGAGAGTTTTCATTGTGGGATCTCTTTCAGAAGATGATTGGTAGATTCTTTCACTTGCAATTTTAACCTCTGATTCTAGGATAACATGGCAATTTTCCTTGATAATTCCTTGAAAGATGCAGTGCAGGCTGTTTGAAAAAAAACCAACAACATTATTTTCAGGTAGTCCAACAATTCTTAAATTATCTTTTCTGTACCTACTTTTCCAATGAGATAGTTCGCATTTTCTTCCAATTCCATTTTCATCCTTTTGATTCTGTTTGATTGATTCTTGATGTCTCATGGAGTCATTACCTTTCACTTGCCCAATTGTAATTTGGAAGGAATCATTTTCGTCAATTATGTTTTGTACCTCCTTTTCCATTTGGCCTATTCTACTTTTGAGGAGTTGTTTTCTTCAATGAATTTTTGTACATCTTTCCCTATTTTTTTGTGCATTCTTTACCAAGTTGTTGACTCTTTTTTTCATTATTCTCTTACATAGCTCCATTTCTTTCCCAATTTTCCTTCTACGTCTCTTATTTGATTTTAAAAAATCCTTTTTGAGGTTTCCCAGGAGTTCTTTTTGTCTCTGAGACTCTATGAAGCTTCACATTTCCACATTCTGACATTGTTATCCTCTTCCAAGTTTGTGTTATGATCTTCCCTGCCCCATAGTAGATTGCTATTATCAGGCTTGTTGTTCTTTTTTTTTTTCCTTTGTTTTTCCCTATCACTTTCTAATCTTTTTCATAAGCTTTTTTTTTGAGGGGGAGGGGGAGGGTTGAAGGAGGGCAATTGGGGCTAAGTGACTTGCCCAAGGTCACATAGCTAATAAGTGTTAAGTGTCTGAGGCCGGGTTTGAACTCAGGTCTTCCTGACTCCAGGATCAGTGCTTTATTCACCGAGCCACCTAGCCACCCCTTTTTCATGAGCTTTAAAGTTGAATTCTCCTCCTGTATTGCAGGGGACACTGTCCTAAGCTTCTTGAATAAGGAATGAGGGGCCTGGCCCCTGGCCTGGTGCACTAGGGCCTCTGTAACTGAAAGTTCACTTGCTGTGCCAGGGCCTCCTGGCTGGATGGCTTGGCTGCTGTACTGTGATCACTGGGCCTGGTTGTGCCTGTTCTGTTGAGCTGAGGCTATTGGGTCTGCCAGGTATGGCTATCTACTTGTTGTGGGAACTAGAGACCTCACAGCTGGCCCATGTTGTTGCTGGCCTGCTGTGCCATGGCCAGGAAGTCTCGGTTGTTGATCTGTGCTGAGGGTAGGAGGTTTTTGCTGGCTTTCCTGGGTACCACCATGCTGGGCTATGCTTCCTTTTAACCAAAGTGAGACAGACCTTTCCTGCTTTCTCTCTAAGTTATCCTTGGCTAAAAAATTGTTTTATCCCATCCTTTTGTTGGTTCTGCCACTCCAGAATTTGTTTTGAAGCATGACTTAAAGTTGTTTGGAGGAGAATTTAATAGAGCTCAGGCAAATTTCTTCCTTTTCTCTACCATTTTGACTCCACCCTCAACTTTTATTTTACAGAGGGAATTCTTATCCAAGTATGGTTGAAGGAGCCCTCTGGCTTCAAAGATGCCTTCCAATTGTGAGAATCTGTGATTGTGGTTGAAGGGCATTCATGGAGGGGGTGATTGGAAGAAAGAACAGACTCTAAAGGGGCAAGTTATCTTCAGGATCACCAGAGAAACAGCATTAAAATCAGGTGTGTTTCTTGACATTAAAAAGAAAAAGGAGAGGGCATTATCTGCCAGTTGCAGAGTAGGTCAAAGAAAAGCAAAGGGTTGATTTGGACATCGTCGTGTCTTGACTAGATGGTGGAGTGATGGAGGAATGAGGTATTGAGCAGAGGCAATAGAGAGACATTTAAGGATATCCACATAACGGCTTGGAACAGAGCAGGGTTAGAGAAAGGTGAGACAAGTTATGATAAGCACCCAAACTTTTGGCTGCCTTGCTAAATTGAATCTTTGCAAGTTAAGCCGTCAGATTTTTCCATCTAAGCTGTAATCACACAATAGCCCACAAAAGCGTTCCATGTGGATTTCTAATACAGAGCCTAACATAGTCACAAAAATTCTTATGAAACGTGCACTTTGTGCTGCGCATATGTGTAGGTGTGTTTGAAATGTCACGAACCAGAGTGCCTAACTATAATTCACAGGAATTAATCACTTAGAAAAATGAAAGGGGGGAATTAACTTGCTTTAACTCTTACGAGACATTGCCAGCAAGCCGCCAAAATAGAATATGCTAAATGGAAGCTTAATTTATCTTTTCCTGATGGACTGAAGTCTTTTGATTATCCTTTTTAACCAGCTTTTCTAAATATCTCTACAGTTGAGTGTTATCTGAATCATTTACTCTCAGGGCTGGAAGAGACCCACCCTAGAGGTCTTTAGTCCCACTCAACGTGAAACACTCATCAATTCTACAACATTCTCTACCAAATGAAGACCTGTCTTCTGGAGGCCATGTACATTTTTCTAGTACCCTCAAGTTGACAAAACACTTTTCTTATAACAACTCCTTGAAGTAGGTAGTCTATCATTAACCTGAGTTTAGTGGTGAATAAATAGAGACACAGAAAGGTTAGGTAATTGCCTGTGTTCAAACATAGCCAGCAATTGTCAGAACTCGGTCTTGGAGCTAGTCCTTTTTTGTTTGGCTGTTTTCAGTCATATCTGGCTCTACATGACCCCATTTTGAGATTTTAGAGTAGTTTGCCATTTCCTTTTACAGCTCATTTTACAGATGAGGAAACTGAGGCAAACAGAGTTTAGTGACCTGCCCAGTATCACACAGCTATTAAGTGTCTGAGACCAGATTTGACCTCAGGAAGATGAGTCTTCCTGACTCTAGGCCTGACACTCTATCTACTATGTTACCTAGCTGACGTGCTAATCCCCAAACTAGGATTCTTTCACAGCCACCACTTCCACCAACTCCTCCATCCATTGGTCTATTTCTCTTTTACATACACTCTAAGAGTACTGGTTAGCTCCTTCAAGTTCTTCATTATATTTACAAATGCCACATCCTGGCTGCATATGATTATGAAGACAACCTAAAAGGAGGGACAGACTCCAAATGGACAGACTACTATCTTTGGGACCTCCAGAGAAGCAGCGTCACAATCATGTGTGCTCCCTGTCATTTAAAAGAAAGAGCAGAGGGCATTGTCAGGCAACTGCACAGTAGGCCAAAGAAAAACAAAGGGCTAATTTGGATATCATTGAGTCTAGAATAGATGGGGAAAGGGATTAGGAAACAATCTTTTCCCCAGAGAGTTTCAAAAATAATCCAATGGTTTGGAATACAGCACTCCAGGTTTGGAGGGTTTTTTGTTTGCTTTTTCCCCAAGTCCCCAGAAGGCTGGCTCTGGAGTCCAGATGAAGGATAAAACAACCTGCCTTCCCCTCTTTGCTCTGCTTCTGACTATGCTCCTGGAGTCCAGATGAAGGATAAAACCAGAGACCTCTTAAAAGGGCATTGTTGGTAGTAACAAGCTAGATTGGGAGAATTATTCCTATCTATGACCTCCATCTTCTGTACTTAACTATTCTTTACTTTCTCTTTTTCCTCATCACAACAGTACTGGCTTCTGTGATTCTTATCTCCAGATAATAATAACAGTAACAAAAGGAACCACAATAGCAACAATAATAGTAATAATAAAAATAACTATTATGTTCAACTTTAAGGATTGCAAATTTTTTACATATATCACCTCATTTAATCCTCATAACAATCCTATGAAGTAGCAGCTATTAATATTCCCATTCTTCACTTGGGGAAACTGAGGTACAGAAAGGTTAACTTCTCTGGTGTCACACAGTAAGAATTTGAGACCAATCAAATTTCCATAATTTTGATGCCACCTTCGACATTCTAGCCACTCTGCCACCTAGTGGCCAAATTCCTATGTCCATGGCATATGTAGGAAGTGACATGTCTGGCCTATCTTAGCAATCATCTCTTTGCCCTCATCACATGCCTTTCCCTCCAGCAGTAGTATATGAACAATGTCTTCAGTTCCTGGCTCACATGAACAGTTTCTCATTTTCTTCTTGCAATGTCAAATGTATTGTTCTTGACCTCAGACACAAAGTCCTTCTAATCTCAGTGACTTCTGTCGGAAAAGTTCTCGTCCATGAACCCTACCATCCTCTCTGCTCCCTGGCTGTAAGTATTCCTAGAAATTAGAAGTCATTCTCCATCTCTAACTGGATTATAGGTTAGGCCCCCAATTCTGACTGGACCTTTTCTTTGGGTCCTTCTTTGTATAGCATCACTTCATCCGCCCTCCCCTTTTTATTAGAGTTTCTAGGACCTGTTCCATTCATTCCCACCTCTCAGCACAGGGAGAACTCTGTCCCTTAGAATATACATGCTACTCATCTTCAAATCAGAAGCCCTATATTCTTTCAAAGCTTAGCTGAAACACCAACTCCTCCAAGTGGGACTCTCCTCATTCATTGTATTATAATACTTGATCATTCTTTTAGACTTGGAATGATTATGTGGCTTTCCCAGACCCAGGAATACTAAATGGCATTCTAAAATCTATGTTTTTTGACAACCTGCCTTCCCCTCTTTGCTCTGCTTCTGACTTTCAGGACATTAAAATCATACTCCTTTGTGGATACCCCACCAGCAACCCCAGTCATCTCTGCTTTTCAGCTCCCTCTTGCTCATTGACTTTCCCCATCACATGTAAGTGTCTTGAGGGCAGGAATTGACTCTCTTGTATTTCTATCCCCATCTCTTAGCACGGTTACTGACCCACCAAATGAAGGTGTTTTTGAAATGTCATGAACAGACCTCCTAACTCTACGGTCTACAAGAAATTGTAGTACTATAAGAATTCTGAATGCAAATCCAGTGTGAATAACCTTTATAAAGTATACTGTACTTCACAGAAGTAGTAGATGGATACCATCATCTGATTGATTTATGCTCTTTGAGGGATTAACTCAGAGAAAAGGGTCAAAATCAAGCTTCTCTACACATCACATGTAACCACACTCATTAGTTATTATGCTCCTCATATCCAAAGAACAAAACCTTTCATTATAGATCGATGGGGTTCTTAACTATGGAATATCCCCTCTGCCTTTATGTATGATTAATTAAATTGAAAATGCCTTCTCATTTTCTTTATGTCTAAAGGATGAGAAAAACAAAACTCTTAACATAAAAATAAGAACAATTGACCTCCACTCATCAGAAAGAAAATTGACATTTTCATCTTTATTTTGTAACTTCCATTTAAAAGGATAACCAGTGATTTAAGAAGAAGGCCAAGGTGGAGAGGAATTCCCCAGAACTTTGGCCTTTCCCCATGCTCCATTCTCCTGCCCCTTGATTTAACTGAGATATTTCCAATGAACAAAATTAAAGTGTTCAGGGGGGTTTGCTGTATGTCTAGAGAAGACTTTGCCTTATGGTGATGTGTTTGCCCATCTTGATAACTTTCAGTGACTTCATTTTGTTTATCAGACAATTACCAATACTTTAGCCTGCCGAAGGGTAGTGGTGGGCAAGGTAGTCCACAATTTGTCTCCAATTTATACAATTTAATAAGTGCTAGGGTGGGAGTTGGAGGAAGGGGGTGGTGGTGGTTTAAATCTTACCTCAGACACTTATCATAGCTGTGTTGTATGGCATGTCTCTTCACATCCTTTGGCCTTAGCTTCCTCAGTTTAAAAATGATTTGGTTTCACCAGGTGATCCTCTAGGTCTTTTCCAGTTCTAAATCTTAGGAATTACTGTTATAGTCTTATTTTTTATAGTCTCATTTATTATTACTTTTATAGTCAACTAGATAGTTGAAAAGAACAACATGTTGATATTCTGAGAAATTGGGTTCAAATGCTAGCTCTGTTAGTGTACTTGGGTAAGTCACAACTCGCCTAGGCCCCAATTTCCTTATCTGTAAAATGATGGAGTTGGACTAGGTGACCTCCAAGGTCCCTTTCAGATCTAGAACTATCATTCCTCTCCTGTAATTGCCACAGTCCATCTCTCATCCTCTGTGACTTGAAAGTACTATGTTCTCAACTTTCCCCTCTGAAATCTTTTTTTTTTTCCTCCCTCCTTCAAGGCCCAACTCAGGAGGTACCTCCTGCATATTGCTTTCCCTGATGCCTCTTGCCTTCCTTGATCCTTTATTCTCCTCAAATTTTCTGGATCCTTCCCTTATGACTACTAAATCTTACCTCCTGTCATTTATCCAGCGTGCAACTCATGTTCTAAGACTCATCCAAACCATAAGCTGCTTGAGAGCAGGGGCTATGTGTCTCCCCTGCCCCTCCTCCATCTGTATCCCTAGAGTCCAGCCTAAGGCCTTGAATAGCACAGTGGCTCAAGAAACGTTTGATGAATTGTGACTGCCTGAGAGAGTGGATTTGGGGTTTTGTGGTCAATGCTGGTGAATTCTAGCAGAGAAGACTCCCGTGACAGCTGCAGAAGAGCAAGCAGCCCTGCTTTCCCTGGGGCTTGGTATGTTTAAAGTCCATAAGGTCCACTAAGTAAACAAACGCTTCGTCTTTTAAGCAGAGCAGAGAGAGATCTGGCCCCTGGTGCCCGTCTAGGCATCGTGCAGAAGCCGCTGCCCCACAGGACCCCAAACCTGGCGCATCTCCGGTGGATGCCTAGCTCCTCCTCAAGAGCCAGAAGGGAGGGAGAAAGAGAGAAGAGGAAACTTCTGAGCCAGCAAACCCTAGGCTGGGGTTCCCTTTCCAATCCCCGGGACAGACTGAACTCCTCTCACCAGCTGCCAGGCTTCCGCTAGGAGGGGTATGGGAGGCGGGAGGAGGGTCGGATGAGGGATGGGTTTCTCCGCTGCCTCCAAACGGCCACTTTTCATTTCGCCTAGGAAAAGTCGATGGACCCAAGTACAAGCTAGCCAAACCTAAAATCTTACATTGGGGATCGTGGGTTTTCAACTGGGGGAGGGGCGACGGGAAATAGGAAGCGGGCAATTTTTGCTTCCCAATATTTCTCGATCTCCTTAGAAGACAATCGTGCCCACTGTTTAGGAGATACCAACCTCTCTGGGTCCCTGGATGAGCTACACTACGGGCTGGGAGGGGTGGGCGTGGGTGAGGGATCCTGCCCTAAAACCCTTCTCCTCCTCTCCCCTGACACATCAGTCTCTAAGCATCCTTGCTTGGAGACTTGAAGGCTCTTGAGCCCTCACTTCCTCTGCCTTCCCCAAGGACCGCTCTGTTTCTTTTCCTGGTGCTGCCTAGACCTAGGGTGGTGCCCACTGCCACCAAACCCGAGCTTGCCCCCCCCCCCGCAACTCTCACCTTCCGAGCCTCTCTCCTTATTTTCCTTCTCCCGCCTCCCTTCCTAGATGCCTCTCAAAATGTTTCTTTTTCTTCCTCTTCCTCTAGTCCTTCTCACCTCCTCTCCCCCTCTTCCATCTCCTCTTTCTCTTCCATACCCTCCCTCTATTTTTGCTACTTTTCAATCCTTCTCATTATCCTCTTTCTGTTCCTTCCTCTTCCTTCTTTCCCATCCCCCTCTCTTTTCCTACCTTCTACTACTCTCAGTTTCCTCTTCCCTCGCCTCAATATGCCATCTTCTCCCCTCCATTAAAATTCTAGGTGGTCGAGAAAGGGGAGGATGTCGCCGGCCACCCCTATTCTCAGGGCCAGGTTTGGGTGACAAGAGGAAGCTGGTGGTGTTGGTTCTGCTCCTGCCTGGTCGCCCTCTCTTTTCGTTTGGGTCCCTACCGCGGTGTGCAGAAGTCCAGATCAATCCTCTTCTTCCACCCTCCCCACCCAGACTCTGGCTCAGATGCTCCTCCCGCCCAGTGCCGAGGTCCTCTCTAGGGACTCGACCCGCTCCCCCCTCCCCCAACCTCCCCCCTGACCCCTTTCCATAGTTGCCTAGGTCCCTCAAGCAGCGGCAACCCGGGACTTTCGTGGATTCCCCACCCTCAACTGTGACCCTGCAGCCGGGTTTCCCCCAGCAGATCCCGGGGACTACAGAGGGAGGATGGCTGAGCCTGGCACGGAGAGATGCACAACCTGGCTAAGGACGCCCCGCAGGGGCCAAGGACTCAGCCCTCTATTCCCCGGCCAGGTCCCTGTAGTTTCAGCACTCGGGCCCCCGTTGTGCCTGCCGCAGCCTGGTGCTGAGTGAGACACAGGGAGTTGGGGGGTGGGGATGGAGCCGCGAGAGACAACAGGTGAAGGCATAACACCCCCGCTTCCGTCCCAAGCAGGGTCTAGTACTCGTGTGGGGGAGTAGAGAAGCTTTGCTTGCTCCCCATCCTCCACCCCCTTCTCAGGTCCCAGGAAGCTGCTTCTCCTAATGCCAACTCCCCTTCCCCCCTTTCTTTCCCCCATGCCTAATGTTATCCTGTCCCGGGGAGCGCTAGTGGCTAGCGGTGCCTTTGCTGGTGTGGTTATGGGGTGACCCGAGAGGACAGCTGGAAAAGGGGGTAGGTCACGGGGGGGGGGGGTCTTCCAGCCCCTCCCCGTCCCTGGCCGCTTTCCCGTCCCTGATTGGCTGAGCGTCTCTAGAGCCCAACTTCAGTCATTCAGTTTGATTCCCTAGTCCAGGCAGACCCTGAGCAGAGTGATCCAGGGCGGGAGGGGGGGTGGGTGGGGGAACCCAGAGGTTTGCACAGCTGGAGAGCGCTACTGGGTCAGGCCTTGGGGGGAAACGAGCAGCCCTTCTTTTTCCCCACACCTCTCCCCGAGGCCAAAGGGAAGCCAGTCTCTCTGCCTCTACTCTTGCTGTTACTCCTTTCCTCCACCCCCCATCCTTTCCTCCGCTTGTCTCACTCTTTCGCTCTCTCGCTCTCTCTCTCTCTCCTTCCCTCCCCCCCCTCCCCACCCTCCCTCCCTCCCCGCCACCTCCCCCCTGGTTTCTAATTCCTGCCACTAGCTCAGCGGCTCATTCAGCGGCGCCTTCAGCAGAGTGGAGTGTACCAAAGCTGAGATGCAGTTGTGTCTGCCCGCTGTCTAGTTGTGAATGGGACTTGTCTCCTTGCTCTGTTCTGGGGGTGACAGTACTGAGCCAGCCCTGGAGGACCCTAAGGTAAATGTTTGGGGAGCTGCAGTCGCAGCCCCCCATTCTCAGTTTTTATTAATGTATTTGTGTAAGTGGGGGTAAGTGAATGAGGCCATCTGGCTAGCACCCCCCCCCTTTGGGGGGTTGAGGGTGTGTGTGTGTGTGTGTGTGTGTGTGTGTGTGTTTCCTTTTTTGGGGGGGGGTAGGAAATCTGCCGCTGCTGCCGGGTTTGGTGTTTAGCCAAGGTGGATCGGCGCTCTAATGGCCAAAAAAGGGGGGGGGGGGGTGAGAAAAGCAGCTAGCGGATTTTCGCTCCCGCCTGGCCAGATGCGGGCTCCTCAAAATCACTCTGGTTGGGGGCTCTTGGCGGGGTGGGGGGTGCCAGATGTGGACTCTAGTGAGGATCCAATCTCACCTTATCACCACTTTAAAACTGGGGTTCCTTCAGTGGCAGTGGCTCAGCGAGATATTTTTGGGTAAGGGGATTGTGTGTGTGTTGGGGGCGGGGGTGCAGCGCGCCCTTCTAGGGACCCAGAGGTTCTAGCGGTCCCGGCTCTCGTCTCAGAGAAAATAAAAACCCAGCTAAGGGGCTGGGGAGGAGGGGAGCTTTTGTCTGAAGGGACTATTCCGGGTTGCGCGGGTCGGAACCTCAAGGGTTTTTCCTTGATCGTTGCTGGTACACATCTGGAAACAAGTCTCCCTTCCCGCCACCACTTCCTCCCATCCCCGAAAAAAAATACACTCCTAGGGGTAAATCTTGCTCCCGAGATCCGTGAAATGCGAACTCCATTAATTTTCCCCCCCAAAAAAGGTTGAAAATTTCGCAGCTCCCACATCTCTCCCTCTCGCCCCTTTTTCCCCAATCAGCTCTACCCAGCGACGTTTAGAATCCCCTTTCTGATTATGGAAAACTGGACGGGAATGGAAGATCTGGGCAACGGGAGGGCAGCTCCTGCAGGAGACAGGGAAGGGAGGGGGAGGGGAAAAGGGAGGGAGGAGGAGGACATTCCCAGGCACTTTAATTGTTTCGTTATGTGTCAAGATATTGCAGCAGTACAGCCAGGGTGCAGGGTGGCCGGAATCCGTATTTTGCTTCCCCTGAATCCAGTCCCTCCCCTCCATCCTCTCGGCTTGTGGACGGGACCCGCAGGAGACAGTGCTCAGCTCCCTGGGCATTCACACCATTTTTTAACTTTTAGCTCAGAAACATCTCCCCTGAACGGTTCTTTAGGAGCAGAAAGGGCAGCCCAACATCCACATACAATGGTTTTCCCTTGGCCACATTTGCCCATTTATTGCTTAAACCTTTACAATATGAAGTTGGCGAAGATCGAGCCAGGATGAGCCAACTGGCGTCTATGAGACTCCTCATTCTAAGTGCCTCTGCCCCTTAGAAAACAAAACAAAACAAAACAAAACGTTGTTGTGACCATACAAAATATTTACCTATTCAAAGGATATCATTTATATTGACAGGAGTCCCCCAGAAAGTGAGCATAACGATGATGATGATGATGATGATGATGATAACAAAAGAACAGCAGCAATAACAGTACCTCACATTTGTACAATGCTGAAATTTACCAAGTGCTTTCCTCCCAAAGTCAGTGAGCTAAGTAGTGCAAGTATTAACATTTCCATTTCATAGAGGAAGAAACTGCCGAGTGAAGCCCTCTCGATAATCTCACGTCCACTGTCAGGATCTTCTTTTATTCAGAAAGTAATCTTTTAGTGAACAGGGTTCCCTCTTCTCCTTTACTCCCTTCCGTGAAACATTCCTGGGTGCTGGAAGACCATGGGGTAGGCGAGTAGCTGGGGAAGCAAAGAGTTTCTTGCTGCTGATTTGCGCTGATGATGCAATAGGAATTTCACGGACCATTGCGCTGCTATTAAGAAATCACGGCTTTTAATTATTTAATAATGAAATTGTTGAATGGAGACAAGCCATAGCTAATGGAGGAGCAATTGTTCATGAACCCTTACGGAGGTGAGAGATTTTGACCGGAGGAAGAACCCAGATTCCAACCCTTCCCCCCTAAAAAAAAAAAAAAGGAGAAATCTTGCATGGAAGACTCAAATCTTTTCTCCTTCCATTTTTCTTTAAGTCTGATTAGTGTTTACTGTTTTTTTTTTAAAGTTTTGTGTTTAATTATAAATATCCTGTGATAATTAATCCGAAGTAGGGGTAGATCCATTCCTTTAATACTGTGATTTCCAAGCCCCTCAGTGATGGTGAGAGTCCCTGGCTTTCTAGGGGAATGAAAATGCAGATGTTTGATTGTGGCCCACAATTCCACGGCACCGCATCAGCACATTTTAGAATGTTAAACCACAGGTTCTTATAAAGAGAAAAAAAAAATTGCAACAATCTCAAGGAGTGGTAAGGGAAGGGCTCTGACCTTCGTTCTAGGAACCCAGGAACCATTTCCCAGTACATCTGAGAGTCTAAACACTAAGAAAATAGAAGTTGTCAACCTTCTTACAAGTGTATGCAGGGAGAAGCACAGAGAACAAAAGAGGGGAAAGTTACAAAACAAAGACATAGAGTTGTCATCAAGTGGAATTCTCCAGGACAATGATTTACCTAAGCACGGCAATGATGATTTCTGATCTGGCGCTGAGGAGCTCCGACTTTTTTGCCCTGGAACATTGATCTTGTATTTAAAAGTGAAATGGAGCATAACACAAAGGAATGTGGTTAGAATACACACCATGAGCCACATTTGGAGCCATTTAAACTTTATGCAAGTATGAATTATCCAGATCTTGTGCTTTTAAAGCACAGGCGAATGTGTTCATTTATGAGATATATAGCAGCCTGATACATGTATGCATGGTCATGTATTTGTGTTTCCACTCATTTTATTTATGGATAGTAGATTAACTGCCCATTTGTGTAGCTGGTTTTTAAGAGTGGAAGATTTGGGGGGTGGAAAAAAAAAAGGAGAGAGAGATTGAAAGAAATAAAGGATCGTTTTCCTGGAATTCAAAATAGAGATAGTTGAATCAACAAGATGCTTAGTGCTTTAGTGCTAGAATGGATGTTTTCAGATTTAAAGTAGCCAAATCTCTTGATTGTATTTGAGAAGTTGAATTGTATTTAGCCTTCTTATCTGAACTTCAGTTAGAACTCTATTTTGAAAACTGCATTGTATTGTAAATTCAGATTTTGTAAAAATAAGACTATAAAAAACTTTCTTTATAAAATGCTGAGATCTCCTGGTTATCTTCTTTCTTTCTCTTTTTTATTGCTGTTGTTTATTTATGGAGGGTACATGCTCCAGTTATTTTGAGGAATACAAAGCAATTTCATACCCTTCAAATTACACATGTCTTTATCATCATAATGGTGCTCAGATACTGGGGACAATTACATGACTATCTCACAAAGATCTCCATTTCAGTATCCCTGGCATAGTTAAGAGAGACTTTGGCATCTATATTCTATTTTCCACAACACCTAAGCAGCATTAACACGACATACTTTTGTGCAAACTCTCCTTAGCTTCAGAAACTCAGACAATGATAGCGCATCAGGGAGACCTTAGAGATCATGTTGCCAACTCCCTCGTTTTATAGACAAGGAAAGTATGCCTTTTTTGAATTCATATGATCTGGGAAGTTGGGGATTCACATGTAATTCCAGTGTTCCTCTCTGTTACAAAGTATTTTCTATCTACCTAGAGGCAAACCAGTTTTATCATGTTTAGGATAAGCAGATGATTCAACAGTTTTTTGGTTTGCTTCCTTAAGCAAATTTTATTTTAAATTTCTTCTTTCTCCTTGACACATTTTCTCAGAGGCCCAGTATTTCTTTATATAAATCCTACACAGGGATTGATGTTACTTAACAAAGCTTTGTGTCTAACTTGTCAACTTTTCTGAGTTCCTTTATGATGCAAAGAATGTTTTCCTGGTAAATCCAAGAGGTATATATAAATGGATTGGTTGGATTGGTGACTTAAGCAACCAAGCAGCCTTATATTTTTTGTCTCTTTCCTGTTTGATGAAGTTGCTTATTTGTGTTGTAAAGATCAACTTTTTGTGGGGGGGTGGGCGGAATGATTCAGAGTCAATAATGAATTAGTTTCAGATGATATTTGTTAAGGTAAAACTTTAATCTTTGGAATTTTGATGAATTTGGGTGAGGTCTAGACCACAAAAATTTTTGTGAATGTATTTATTAATTTATTTTTCAACCTTCAAGTCTTTTATTTATTTTTTAAAATTAAACTAAAGAAAGTTGAGAAAATATTACCAAATATGAAAGATGGGAATTAGCTTTTCCCTAAGTATCCCTGTGCTAAATATTAACAAAATCTGCTGTTTGAAAGAATGGAGTGTGCCAAATGCTTGAGAGATATAATTAGACAGCTTTCTGCTATGATTTTGACATGATATCGAGACCGTTGTACCTAGTCTGATTCTGTTTTCCTTTAGGGAAGATCACATTTCTGAACACTAGAGGGCAGTAAAGCTCTTCTCTAACTTGCTGCCTGTGGCCCATCTGCTTTCCAGGGCACCATGAAAAGACGTTTTGTTACCACCAGCCTGGCTGGCCCTCTCAGGAGAGACAGAATTCAATCTTGCTGTGGTTCAGGCTAATGCTCAGGCAGTTTGTCAGGATTAACATCTTTCTAGTCTGTGGATTCCTTTACCTTCCACATCCTATTACCACCTTGGAGTTCACTAGAAAGTTTGGGAATCATGTAACTTTAGATTGGTTGAGGAGGGCACAGCTGGAGTCTAGGTATAAAATAAATATGGTGGTTTTCCCTGAAGCCTTGATTTGGGAGAAATTTTCCAGCACGTTTTCATGTAAAAACAGCATGATTTCAGACTCAGGAGGAAGGGACTAGCAAAATAAAAGAAATGCAGTTGGAAATGTAAGAGAGACTGTTGTCAGACTAATCATCTTGTTTTCTAATCCTCTTATTGGCCATTGTTTCAAGAGATTTTGAAGAAGCCTAGAAGAATCATTTAATTTTCAAAGAGAACAGTTGTTAGATCCTTGGTAAATACTTGGGGAATATGGGATTTGATTGTAATAGTAAATAACTATTGGTTTCACACCAATCCTGATACTGCTATACAATAAAACAATTTAGCAAAAGCACACATCTTAAATGAGCCGCATACTCATATGCTGAATTTGTTGGATCATTTGTTGTTCCTGTGGTGTTAGAGACATTGCTACTTATAATTAAATCATACATTTCTGGATGCAGAAATCCAGATTTGTTTTTTTGTTGGTTAGTTTCACAAAAGTTCTGAATGAGTAGAAAACATGCCTATTAAACTTGTTGTAAATATAGGAAAAACTCTATTTTTGACCCATTTCCTTAAGTAGTTATCTATATGTGTGTTGGTTCGTTTGTGCGCTTTATTTGGCAAAATGATGTCTCCAGGGGTTGGCTCAAGAGTTCATCTGAGCTCTTAGCTGTGTTGGAATAGATAGTGAGTTGATGTAGTAGAAATCAATGTAAATGGATTATGGGAGTGAGTATTAAGTAACTGAGTAGAAAATAAGATAGAATGGTTTGTAAACTGACTGCTCCTTCACCTGGAAGTTTATTTAACTTAAAAGTACAAACTTATTTTCATCCTTTCACAGTGTAAGGACTTGTGAGTGGTATCAGTTTGATAGCTCGTGAACAAACTTTCAGGTTCACTTAATTAGTCATCAGAGGTCTAGTTTTACAGCTTGCCTTCTTGCTTCAATATTTCCTTGACTAGATGTTCCATGTTCTCTATTCCAGTTCTAACATTCTGTGATTCAGCCTCAATGATTCCACGAAAGAAAGGCTATGTTCATGTAGTTGAGATTCTTTGGGCTGGGCTTATCTGGCCCTTTTAGGAGCAAGGAGGAATTCGCTGAATTAATAAAAGGTATCAATCAACTGCTGGCACTATTCTATTTTCCTCCAATGGCTTCCTATATTGGGAACTTTCAATAATTTGGGAGCCAACTGATTTCCTATTGGTCTTTGCATATAGTAAGCAATTCATAAATGCTTCTTGATTAATAGGTAACATATTCAGCATTTCATTTCCATTTACTTCAACAAATATAACTTTGCAGAGCTTCCCCCTTCCAAAAAAAAAGTTGCTGGAATAACATAATATAACTGGTCTCTGTGCTAGAAATGCCCATCTCATTTCTGCCTATGGAAATTTTAGGCTCACTCCTCTGTGAAGTCTTCCATATTATTCTCCATTCTTAGTTTCCAGCATGACTATGATCTTTTCTATCCTCTGATCCCTCAAAAATGGCCCAGGCCTCCTTCATGCCCTTGTGGTAGACCACACCCAAATTATAGATGTGTGTGTATGTGTCTTTTCTATTACTTTATTCTATTACTCGCTTCTAAACTTTGTAGGGCCAGGAATCCTGCGTTACTTTTCTTTCTTTCTCTCTCTTTCTCTTCCTTCGCTGAACAGAGAGTTTTATGGACAATAGATATTTATGTAACAATTTTTAAAAATTTATTACCCACATCAGTTTTCTTCATCACAACAAATATTTGTGAATTAAATGTTGCATCATCTCTTCTTAATTTCCTTCACTCCTCTTTTAAAATCAGACCCTCAAAATTTAGTCCATTGTACTTTTTATTCTTTGAATTATATTGTATGTGTTTTTCCCTTAGCACATTAAAATACCTTGAAGACTCTTTTGATCTGGTATTTTGTTTTAGCTGTTAGTTATTGCTACAAGTAGCAAAAACCAGTGTTTTAAAGTATCCTTTCTGTCTATACTTCTAGGAATTGGGAGGTAGACTTCTCTGTCTTTGGTCCCTGAAATAGTGATTTATTTTCCATTTGTGCTGTAGGAATCTCAGATGTGGCCATGCCAGTTGCAAAAAACGATGATATTTTACATTAGCTCATGTCACTGAAGTTGGATTTTATCTTCCTTTTGAAAGACATGTAGGAAATACAATGTAAGGAAGGCAGCATGTATGTTAGTGAGAATATTTATGTCTGACACTATTGGGCATACATAAAAAAAGCACAGAAATTTTTCTGTGGATAAATGGGATTTCCTTACCTTTCCGTTTCTCTTTTCCTTCCCCTTCATTCCCTCTCCCTTTTTTTTTCCCTTTTTCTCCAAGAACTTTCAATATTTGGGAGGCATGCTACTGATTTCACTAGAAATGGAATAGCAAATGAGTATGATCTTAAAGAGTCCCCTTATTTAGCAGAAGATGTTCAGACCTAGGGAATTGAAGTGACATCATCCAATTTCTCCAGGCAGTGCTAGGATTCAAACTCAGGTCCTCTAAGTCTAAATCCAAAGTCCTTTCCAGCATATTCCTCTAATATTTGTGTCCTTGGGCAAATCATTGAGTTAGTACATCATTGACAATTCTGAATGAGATGGTAAGCACTTCCCAGCACTTTGGTAAAATGATTCTGTAGATGGATTTTTAACTAGAGCACTCTTAAGTAAAGTTTTTAACTTCTCTGGGCCTCAGTTACATCTTACATAAAGTGAGTGAGTTAGTTTGACTGATCTCTTAAGTCTCTTCCGTTTCTAATAGTCTATCACATAGACTGATACTTCTTGATAGTAATCAGGTTTAGTCCAGTGCTGTTTAGGTCAAAACCATTATAAAAAACTATAACAACAACAGGAACAACAATTATGTCTCTGTTTATTTGCACCTGTCTATTTGAATTATTCCGGGAAGTAAAGCAATCTATTCCTGCTGAATGTAAAATATTCAGTAGTCAGTCTTGGTTTTAGAGAGAATTATTGTCTTCGAAAAATTATTCCTCTTTTCATTTCCATTTTTCAAATATCCATTTCACTTTGAGGTTGAGTAGGAGTATTATCCGATAGAAATGTAATTTTGGAAAATTTTACCTTAACACTTGATATTGCGGCATGAATCCAAAGTTTTAAAATGACAGCAACAGCAGCAGCAATAACAAAACCTTTGCATCACTACTGGTAGTGTAGTGGGTAGAACATCAGGCCTGAAGTCAGGAAAAGTCATCTTCCTGAGTTCAAATTTGCCATCAGACACTCATTAGCCGGGTAACCCTGGGCAAGTCACTTAAGATTATTTGCCTAAGTTTCCCCATTTGTCAAATGACCTGCAGAAGGAAATGGCAAATCCTTCAAGCATCTTTGCAAAGAAAACCTCCAGTGGAGTGAAAGAGAGTTGGATATGACTGATGACTAAGCAACAATTACATATCTAGGAGGAACAATTGGTCTCTTGAGAAATCATCTTGATTTTAGGTAAATTCTTGCTTCTTTTCAGGTTGACCTTAGCTTGAAAATTTATGAAAGAAATTTTCAAAGTGATAATTTTAGATTGTAAGACAATCGTAAGTATGCAGGATTTATCACACTTGATTTTTTTGGGATTATTCATTCATAGACTCATGAGTGATTTTGTGTAAATACATTCATTTTTTCCTACAAAATAATCATTTAAATTTGTATAAAAGTTTAAGGTTGGCAAAGGTCTTGTTAGATATTTTCTCTCTTGAGATTGGAGTGATTTCCTCACAGCTTCTCTTCTGTGAACCACCTCTAAGATACCTTTTACTGATGATAATTGAAAGCTATTGAGAACAAAGCTTTGATTTGAATAGTCCAGTATACCTGAATGAGAGTACGGCCTGGCTTCTCATCTTAGAAATCTGCCACAGTGAGTGTTCTTCTCCACATAGGATGGTTCCTTACCACATAGTTCAAATGTCCTGGCAACAGCTCAGTTCCATGAGCTCTAGGTGATAAACCGGATTGTTGAACTGTGTTGGGTGAAAAGCATTATGAGAGAAGGTAGCATGAAACAGGGTGGTGAGGTTGAAAGTACATTGGCTTATGAAACAAAAGAATTGGGTTGTAGCCCCAGCTAACTGGGTAATCCTTGTGGAAGTTATTTAACTATCCAAATCTCAATTCTCTCATTTATAAAATAAAGATAATAATTGTCCTAAACACCTCCTAAGGTTGTTATGGAGATCGATTGAGATTTTTTTGGGGGGGAAGCATTGTAAATGTTAATTGCTTTTAACTCTTAGTAAATATAAGCTGATGTGCTCACCATTTTCTAATTTAATTAGAAACAAGTCTCTAAGATTAAAAGTTTCAGAAGGGCTGTCCGTCTTTATAGGTAAAAGGTCATTTCCTAATGGGAAATGCTCCCTTTCCTAAAAGCAGCTGGGTGGCCTAATGAATAGAGGGCTACACCTATAATCAGGAAGGTCTGAATTCAAATTTGAACTCAGTCTTATTAGTTTATTAGTGTGATGTTGAAGAAGCGATGTAAACTCTACTAACCTCAGTTTTTTCAAATGCAAAATAGAGAAAATTATAGAAGCTACCTATTATTGGGATTTTGTGAAGATGATGTGAGATGATATATGTCAAACTCTTAGCGCAGTGTCTGACATGTAGGCACTTAAAATGTTTATTTCCTTTCTTCTATCCTACACTGAATTAAAAAAAAAAGGTACAGGTTTGAGTTAAAAAAAATGGTTTCTAAGCAAGGGTATAAGTTGGCTAAGGGGGCAGTGTGGTCCAGTGGATAGCAAGCTGACTTCAGAGTCAAGATAATATAAATTCAGTCTTATCTCTGACATGGTGGTTATGTAACCCTGGGCAAATCATTTAGCTTCTCAGGGCTTTGGGCAGTTCTCTAAGATTAGAAGTTGTAGAATAGATGGTTGTCTGCATTAATGGAGAGGCTTTCCTCACCTGGGAACTCCCTACAACTGAGCAATCAAACAAAAACAAATTAAAATGACAACATAGTCAGAACTGTGTGTTGTGAAGATTATTTTGGCAGATGTACAAAGACAGATTGTTACGGAGAGAGAATAATGGCAGGAAGTTCAGGTGGGAGGGTACTGCAGTAACCCTGGTAAGAGATAACTAAGGTCTGGGCATGGATGGTATTAGTGCCAGTGTGGAGAAAGGGATAGATGTAAGAGATAAGAGATAAATTAAGCTGCCTTGGAAACTTGTTAGATACCGGGGATGAGGGTAAGAAGAGTCTAATATGATTTTGAGCTTTAGTTGTGGCAGGCATTGGGGAAGGTGGTGAGTAAAGTTCAATTCATGCTGTGTCTTACATAAGACTGCTCCTTTATACAGAATTCCCATCTATCTCTCTATGAACTTTTTCCATTGGTTTTGGGTATACTTATAAAAATACAGCAGAATTTAACTCAATTCAGTAAAACTTATTTATTAAGGCAGGATAGTAGGAACTGGGAATACAAAATATAATAAATCTTGCCTCTTCTCCTGGAAGAAATTTCATTTATTGAAAATCAACCATTAAGCAATTATTATGTGCCTTTGAATTATTGGAAGTTACCCAGCATTTAGTAACCACTTATTATGTGTCAGGTACTAAAGATACAAAGAAACACAAAAAGAGATCAACCCTTAAGTATCTTTCCATTTAATGACTTCTGTTGGAAGAAAGTATTCTACTGCTCTACCCCACTTAGACACTGAACCTTCTTTTCTCCAAGCTAAATGTTTTCAGTAACTAAAATTGGTCTTTATGTGAAATGGTCTCCAGGTCAGCCCTATTCAACCATCCTGTATCCTGAATGTCTTCCTCTGGACCTGCTCTGTTTGGTCCGTGTAATACACAGACCTGACATAATCCTCCCTCTTTCTTTGGTTTGACCAGATCAGAGAACCAGTAGGGCTTTTATGAGACACAAATGTGCCATAGCATCATCGAGCTAGATCTGGAAGTTGTTAGTGGTCTAAGTTAGAAGTTAGAAAGGATCTATTCCAATCTTCTCAATTTACAAATGACAAAACTTTGCCCTAGGAAATGTAAGTGATTTACCAAAGGTCTCAAATGGGATTCAAACTCAGGTCCTCTTCTTCTCATTTCATCCTGTTATTAATAGGACCTAAAAATCATTACATCTTTAGGTTACATCACCCTGTTCCCATTTTAAGCTCATGCTCCATTAAAAATACATTTTTCCCCCACACTTATTACTATCCAGGCAAATCTCCAGTCTGCAGTTGTACATTTTCCCCTGTTAAGCTAAATGCAGGACTTTACATCTATAATTTTGAATTTCATCTTATTTTTGGCCCAGTGCTCCAGACTGTCAAATTGCAATTAACATATTTTATAAAGTACCCTGAAATACCTTGACTTTGTCTAGCATTCAGATACCCACCTCTGGTCAGTATCTTCATCACACTTTTCTCATAGATATTTGTATAAACCAGTGGTAGCATAAAGAGAAACTTTCAAGCTTGATACTTCTGCCAGAAAGTTTACTTCTGATTTTTATTTCCATGTTTTTAGAGATTGGCATAATTAAAAAATAAAATGTTTTATTTCGGTAGCCACCCTGTCACCTTTTTGCTTAGCAGGAATATGATAGCATTTCCTTTCTGTATGAGTTTCAACGTAGGAAATAAAAATAAATAATGATAATAATAAATGAAATATTTAAAGAAGGGATACTGTTACATGTTCATTCAAAGCATAAAGAAGGCATTATCCTTGAATTGGTTATTAAGTATTCATAGAATTTCAGAGGTGTAAAGAATCTTAAGTTTTCACTGGTCCAGTTTTTCTTAGGCATGGATCCTTAATGTGGAATAGATTAGAGTCTTCTCACCCCCTGGACTGCCATCTTTGTATCACTCTGCCACATCCATTTACTAAAATGTAGACCTTTCAATTCACCCAGACGTGAACATGGATTTAAAAATGGTTGAAGTACTGGGCCTAATTAAGAAATCCAAGAATTGACATTAATGCACAGGACCTCCATATTTTCATTTGATCCTTTCTTTTCTCTAAAGACTCTAAATCTAACAATTCTACATTGCTGTGTTATACAGTGGTTCAAATGTCTTAATGCAGTTTTAAGCTAAAGCTTAAATACAAGTTGTTGCTGTTTTTTGTTGTTTTTTTTTTGGTGGGGGGGATGTCCCATATTATAAGATTCCTTTGGATTCAAAATTCTACAGTTTCTATGCTAACTTCCTATCTTCAGGCTTGGTGTTGTATATTTAACTTCTCTTTGACTTTAAGTAATAAATTCTGTGTTCAGATATTCTATATATTATCATTTCTTCGTCTTCTTATCTTCTAGGTTTTATGGTCTCTTTTAGTTCTAAAACTCTATACTTTAAAGTCCACTCTTACAATAAAATTCCTTGAATTTCATATTTATATATATATATATATATATATTTTTGTATGTGTGTGTATGTCTGTATGTGTATATTTGTGTGTGTATATATATATATATACATATACACACATATATATATATGAAAACACACACATACATACATATATATATATAGAGAGAGAGAGAGAGAGAGAGAGAGATAGAGAGAGAGAGAGAGAGAGTCCATATGTGACAGGAAGAACAGTAGAGTAAGAATAAAGAGATCAGGGTTTGATATCTGCTTTGATGCTTTGGCACTAATTCTCTGTGACCCTGGGTAAATCACTTCTCTACTTTGGCCCTTTACTTTTTCATTAAATTAATGGAATTAGACTCTATAGATCAAGGGTACTTAACTTGAATTCTATGAACTTACTTTCTTTAATATTTTAATGATTTGTTTTAAAATGGATTCCTTTTAAATCCTACTTATTTTATTTTATACATTTAAAATCCTAATTTTGAGAAGGGGTCCATAGCCTCTGCCAGATTGCCAAAGGGTGATACCCACACAATCTCAGGTTTAGAACCCCTGTTATAGATAATCAATGAGGTAAAGCTCTGACATTCTATCATGGTATCATTCAGGGCCCTGTCACATTTATTTGGAATAGTTTATCAGGACTGGTGGTTGAATCAACCAGACAGACAGCTCAGTTCATTTTACTTTTCATTTGGGGAAATCTCTAGCAAAAGGTTCATTGGTCAGCATATAGTGACAATCACAAGATTCCTGTCTGGTCTGGATGTTTTCTCTTAAAAATAACCTACTGATGATTTGTGATTTTTTAATTAATCACTGCTACACTATCATAATCATGGCTTAAACTTTCTAAATTCAAGTACCCTCGGTTGTAAATGCTGGATCATTTGTTGGTAGGCATTACTGTCCTCTTGCAGACTGAGAGCTGTGTGCCTTTGAAATGCAAGGCAGCTCACACAGAATCATGTCAGGCCTCCCACTACCCCATTCTCATGCTGTGCTTTATGAGCCAAAGACTCTCCTGCTTTAGAGTTTACTGAGAAGCATGTCCTCTATCCCTTTCTTACCTGGCATGCAATTTCTATACTATTTTGTCTTAGGTAAAAAAAAAAAAAAAAGACAAAAAAAATCAGCCTTAGTAGATTACAGAATTCTTAACTCTGCCTGTTTTCTCACTGATAAACTGGGGGAGGAGGTATGATTGATATGGTTTCCAACTAAAAATCAGAATATCTGCGTTCTAGTTCTAACTCTGCTAGTGACTTTGGACAAGTAATTTTACCTCATTTTTCTGATATAGAAAACTAGGGAGTTGAATCACAAAGATCTCTCCCAGGTCAAAATGTGTATGGTTTTACAATTTAAACAAATCACTTATTTTTCTAAGCAACAATAGCTAGTATTCAAATAAGCTGGGAGGCTAGGTGGCACCAGAGAGCACTGGGCTTGGAGTCAGGAAGACTCATCTTCCTGGGTTCAAATCTAACCTCAGACACTTAATAGCTGTGTGACCTTGAGCAAGTCATTTAACTCTGTTTGCCTCAGTTTCTTCATCTGTCAAATGAGCTGGAGAAGGAAATGGCAAATAATTTCAGTATCTTTGCCAAGAAAACCCTAAATGAGGTCACAAAGAATCTGAAACAACTCGACAATTTATATAGCTCCTTAAGATTTAAAATAAACTTTTTACATTTGATTCTCACAACAGTCCTATGGAATAGTCCCTCCTTTATAGATTAGTGCCATTAGAGGCACAGAAGGGCTACATGACTTGTCCAGGGTTATATAGCTAATAAATATCAGAGGCATCCAGGTGTTTTTGACAAGTTCAGCACTTTATCTAATGGCCCCTATGGCAGTGAGGTGGTAGAGTGGGTAGAGTGCTGGGCCTAAAGTAAGGAAGACCTGAGTTCAAATTTAGCCTCAGATGCCTCAATATCTGTGTAACTTTGAGCAATTTACTTAACCTCTGTTCCCTTTGGTTTTCTCATCTATAAAATGAGCGTGATCATAGCATCTCCCTCTCAGGGATGTTGTGAAGATCAAATTAGAGACAAATTGTAAAGCACTTTAGCATATGCCTGGCACATTGTAGGCTATGCATAAATCTTAGTTATTATTATCACTAGGCCACTAACTAAATGTTGATGCTAAAATAGATATGTGGAAGAGGTAAAAAAAAATGCTGGACTAATGGTGAAGATACTTTTATTTTAAACTGGTTATGAGACTAAGTAGCTTTGAATTTTGACAAACCGTTTCTCCACTTTGAGCTTCAGTTTACCTATGTGGAAAATAAGGTTGAATTAGATGAACATTTAAATACCTTCCAACCATAATATTCCTTTACTATTGATGTCTCTTTGGAAAATAGAGTCTGATAAAATGTAGCAGGTTTTCAGTACAAACAATCTTTCTGCCCTGTTAATTAATCAATTACTTGAATAAGCTAAATCCACAGGAAATAACAAAAAATGAAAACTACTAACCCTGTGACATTCAATGATGATTTCTTTTTTTTAATCACCTCTTGCCAATAAGAATAACAAAATAATAATTCACATTTAATTTTATTGTTTAAAATTTGCAAAGTACTTTACATATCAATTCAGCAGGATAGAAATAAATAGTGAACCACCAATTGATAGGGTATAGAGTCAAGGTTAGAGCTGAAAAGAAACTCAGAATATAGAATTTTAGGTCTAGAACATATGTTAAAGAAAATATTAGTGATTAATGGAATTTAGACCTTTAAGAGTCATTGAAAAACAATATTATGGGTAGAAAATAACCTTAGAACATTAAATGTTATTGCTAGAAGGAAACTAATGAAGAGCCATTAGAATCAGTAGGGGACTTAGACGTTAGTATGTTAGGATATATAATTATAGGGTAGAAGAAGCCCAAGACAACATTTACTACAATTCTCTCATTTTAAGAATGGGGTAACTGATTAAGAGAGGGGGCCCAAACACAGTCAGAAGTGGACACTGGGATTTGAATGTATCCCATAGATTGGTTGTGCCCATTTACTAAAGAATTTACTAAAAAACTATTTTGATTCAAGTGAGAGGTGAGGTTTGTTTATTTCTAAGGCCCAACTTAGAGAGTGTTTTATGATTTTTGCAGACCGTGTGCTTTTCTTAATGCAGTATGGATCCTTCATTCTGGTTTGGCAAAAGAAAGTCGTCTTTCTAAGATGGTGTGTGACTTCTTTAAATAGAGTAGTGTTAATCATTTTCCTCTTTTAGCTCCTTTCATGATTTCATGATTTACTGATTCCTAGATGTCTGCTTTCCTGTTATTGAATAGATAAATAGTATAGGGATGACCAAGATTATATTTTCTGCAACACGTTCATGTAACACCTTAAAAAAATACAGAGGAAAAAAGTTAAGACACTTCAAAACACCGCAGTCAGTCTTAATAATAGCTCATATTTCTACATGGATTTACAGTTTGCAAAAACACTTTCTTCACAACAACCTATCAAGATAGGGAGTAGAATTGTTATTAGATTCATTTTATGACTGAGGAAACTAAAGACTGAAGTAGTGCAATATCTTGCCCAAGGTCATCTCTCTTCAAATTACAAATGATAGATCAATAAAGAATAGAAAAGAAGTCATTCTCATAAAACACAGTGCCATACAGTCACCAAAGTTGAGAGTTAGAAGGGACTTTCGAATCATCTAACATGAGCTCTTGTGACAGAGGAAGCAATGGAATAATTTAAAAACATTTATGATACACACATAGTAAGACATTGTCATTCTTGGTATTACTGAGAGAAGTGAAGCCATCCCTAATTACAAGACAGAATCTCAGAATCTTATATTTGGAAAGATCTTCAGAGGCCAACTTGTCCATTTACATAGCTAAACAGGAGTTTTCTCAACAGCGTAACTCCAATTTGTCAGTACAATAACCATCACCTCTACAACAACAATCATAATAGTAATAATATTATTTATACAAAACTTTAAAGTTTACAAAATGCTTTATGTATATTGTCTCATTTGATCTTTAAACCCTGGGAGTTATTGTTATCAATCTTCCCATTTTAAAGATAAGGAAACCTTCAACACCTCCTTCGGTTTGGATGGTTCCTCCATGGACCTCCATACAAAGAAGGCATCTAGGCCAACCATCTTTTCAGTTCTTATCATGCTGCCATCTTGTCTCCTTCATCATGTCCCTGATCATGTTGGGTATATTTCCCCTCCACTCCTATTCTCTCCCCTTTTTAACTTCCTTAAATGAATTATCTTCCCATATTAGAAAGTAAACTCAAAAGATCAGGGACTGTCTTTCTTCTTCCATGTATTTATATTTCTGGTGTTTGGCACCATGCCTGGCACATAGGAAGTATTTAATACATACTTACTGACTTGAAAGACTGACCAAGGGTAAGAAAAATTAAGTGACATGCCCACAGTCACACAACTGTCTGAGATAGGATTCCAACTCAGGCCTTTCTGATGCCAAGTCTAATACTCTAACTACTCAATTCAGAGCCATCTCATTACCTTCTCTCAGTTATTGCCTAATGATGAGTGACTAAGATAGTCATTTGATTTTTTTTAAAAGAATTTTGTCTTTTAGAAAGATTTTTCTTATATTGAACCCAATCCTGCCTTCCTTTGCAACTTCCATTCATTATTCCTAGTTTCAACTAGTGATAAGTGAAACAATTCTAATCATTCTTCCCCATGACAGCCATTTAAATACTTGATGACAGAGAGTCTGACTATCATCCAAAGACAAAACATCTCCAATTGCCATGTGGTTTGTAATACACCTGGTTTCGTGTCCCTTCACTCCCCTGATTTTATCCCTTTGGATGTCACCAAGCTCATCAATATCCTCCCTAAAGTAGCATGATCAGAACTGATCACAATACCTGATGTAGTCTTCCCAGGACTAAGGAGGGTATAACTATCATTCCCCTCAGTGTGAACATCATGCTTCTATTAATGCAGCCTAATCTTGTTTAATAGTTGGGATTGACATGTTGAACCATTGACTTACATTTACCTTATGATACTTAGACTTCTTTTTAATTGTCTAGTTATGCTTTCCCCATCTTGTACCTGTGAAGTGAATTTGTTTCAACCCATTTTGGGCAACACACATACACACACACACACACACACACACACACACACGCAAACATGGAAACATTCCTATGAATGTGCATAATTGTAATTGTTCTCATTTTAAAAATCACCAAATTTAATCCACTCTATCATTTTGAAGCTTTTGAGTCTTTTTTTTTGTGGGGGGGGGCGGGGAATCTTTAGTCTCATTTCACACATCGTCTTGCTCTCCAAACTTCATTTCATTTGTGGATTTTTCATACATGCTATGCCTTTGACCAAGTTCATCAGGAGCTTTTAGGAACCTTCTCTAAGAATGATGCCAAGGAAGTTAGATGAGTGGGACCAGACTACCAAACACAACAACCTCTCTCTCTCTCTGTCTCTCTGTCTCTCTGTCTCTGTCTCTGTCTCTGTCTCTCTGTCTCTCTCTCTTTCTCCCTTCCTCCCTCTTTCTCTCAATATAAATGTATACACACACTTGTATATACTAAGTGTGTGTGTGTGTGTGTGTGGCACTACTACATACAAGGAACTTGCAAATTGTTGATGTAGCTAAAAAAAGTTTAGGTAACACATAGTTCTTGACTTAGGTCAATAAAAATTTAGAATATAGAATAAGAAAATGTGTTAATTGAGTTTCAAAAGAAAAATATTAGCAGCTTGTCTGGGTTAGGTAAGTCTTCTTAGATTATATAGCTTATGAATGACATTTCAATTAATGGGTAACAATTCTTTAGGTGAAAAGGACAGAGAAAATTTCAGATAAAAAGAGCAAGATGAGCAGAGAAATGAAGACAGGAAAGTACAGCCTATTGTGGTAGAGTGGGATATTAATTGCTTATAGATTTCAAGGCAGAGGGGAAGCAGTTGGTGCAGTAGATAAAGTCATATGGATAGAGTACTTGGAGTAAGGAAGACCTGAGTTCAAGTTCACCCTCAGAAACTCACTAGCTGGGTAACCCTGAGGAAGTCACTTCATCCTTTCCTGCTTCAGTGTCCTCTGTAAAATGGGGATAAGAATATCACTAATCTCCCAGTGTTGTTGTTAGGATAAAAACAAGACAATATTTGTAAGGCACTGTGCCAACCTTAAAGCAATATAAACATGCCAGCAACAGCAGCAACAACAGCAGTAGTAATAGGGAATAAGTCTGGAAAGGTGGTATAAAAACAGATTGAAGGAGGTTTTCATTACCAGGGTAAGGAGAATCTATTTTTACTAATGAGGCAATAGGGAGCCACTGGAGATTTTTGAGCAGAAAAGTGACACAGTTTGATCTATGTTGAAAACTTTGATATCATCTTTTAAAATATATCCAATCTTTTTAATGATTTTATGTGAAATTTAATGATCCATGATGATTCCTTTCCATTCAGAGGATGTTACATTGCTCTCCATGGACTCTGAATGGTGAGCAACCTTAATAAATTACACTAGTTGGGATGCAAATTTTGGTTATTGTAGGAATGCTACCCTACACTGGAGGATGTTCTCTTGAAGCTGTAGTTGAATTTCCCAGAAAGCTGCATTAAGGATGCAATTCACATCCTATCAGATGTGAGAAATTGCACTAATACAACTTTAATTTTCAAATCAAATTGAACAAGAAATGAGTTTGGCTGAAATAATCAAGTCTATTGCAGAAGTGCCAACCCTGATGCTTACTGAGATGTGACAGTCCCTTCTTGCTTTGACCTTGTGTTGGGGGGATGTTTAGATGGAGGTCACAGAAGGTGTTGGCTGCAATTATTTCTTCCAATCCTTCCAATAAGATTCTTTAGGAAATTCTCAGCCTCAGATCTGTACCTGACTGCACACATAGATCATGTCATCCTCCATCCTTCTAACTACTTTTGCTACATCAACACTGCCGCTCGGGTGCTGTTTCCACTGACCTCCTTTAATAAAAGTGGTTCTGCCTTTATGAAATTTGCTTTTATACCTAAATTAGGCTGTTATAACTTAAAGCCAGTACTGCTGAATTGCATTCATGGATTCCAGGGTAGTTTCAATAAGGACCCCCAAGGGGCCACAAACAGTTGCCTTCCTGAATATGAGCCTCTGATTTTCAATTTACTAATCATCTGCTTAGTGAGGTCCCCTTGGCTGCCTCAGCAAGGCATGGAGGTGACCCTGGTTTCTTAAAGGCTAGGCCAATAAATCGCACGATTGTATGGTTCCTGCCGATCTAAAAAGAGCTAGGCTAATACTTGGAATATTTGTCCCCTGAGGATCAGCCTAACTAGGTTTTGAAAGTCTCACCTCCAGGTTGGCTATAAAGTGATGGTTGTTTTCTCAGTATCAATTGTCAGATACTATCTACCAAGTGCCTGAGGGATTTGAGATTTGTTTCATCATAGGAGGCTAACTATCAATTCAATCTCACTTCTTGGAAATACTAAGGTTAGAAAAATCCTGGAGTCCTTTTGATACCACATTTCTGGAACTAGAACTCGAGAATTTTTTTTTTAGAATATTGCAGTATAATTAACATTGGCTCTTGTTAGAAAGCCTAGGCTCCATTTTTTTGCTGTTTATTTACCAATTGGGATGTTAGATTACTCATTTCTCCTTTGGGGGTCTCTCTGTGCTCCTCTATAAAAATGAAGGATTGGGAAAAGTTTACTTCTAAGGTCTAGCTCCAGATCTTATCCCATTACACCAGTAAAATCACAGATCTGGTGCTTATCCATCTCTACATACCAGTGTCATATCTAGAAACCTCTTCCTTCATAACAACCGTCTGTTGGTATGTCTTGCTCACCTTATTATCTCCATTTATAAATGTGAAAACTGAGAGTGAGAGAAATGAAGAAAATTCTCCAGGTTCAACAACTAGAAATGGGGAAAACAAAATTCAAACCAGTTTTGACATCTATTAGTCTTTCCCCTCCCTCACCTAGTATGCATGTTAGAAGCCTTATCAAAGGTGAAACAAAGTACAATTTTGTTGATGCTGTAGTTTTGTTCCTGGAAGAGCATCAGGAATTATTATTTTGAGAATTTTCTATATTTTAAAGTTTGGGAGAGCGCAGATTTTTCCACAGACACTTTTCCAACTTAGCAAGTGTGTCCCCATATAGTGTAACATGCTTTGAAATCTAAATCAGTTACACTAAAGCTATTATTTTTAAATTATTTCACTTAAATTGTTTAAAATATTATACATTTTGCCTTTCATTCCAAAATGTGTTTCATAGACAGTTCCCGTTGTGTGACCCAGGAAAAGTCATTTAACTTCTTTGGTCCCAGTTTGCTCAGATATAAATGAGAGTCTTAGCTTCATTTGTCCCTAAGTTCTTTTCCAGCTTGAAATCTGAGATCTATAATTGAATGTTTATGTTCTCTATTATTTCAAATAATAATTATTACTCAAATATAATAAATTGCCTTATTTGGGAAAGAATATCAATCTTAAATTAGCACTTATCAAGTACATAGTACTTATATTCTGCTAAAATAAAGGAAAACATATTATATAAGTTATTTTAAATTTAAGTATTTGTTAAATTACTATTATATTGTATCCCTTAACTCGGACTTTGAGGCCAGGGTTATTGACCTATTAAAGACTTAAAAATTCTCTGGATACAATTTAGAAGGTGGGGGGTGGGGTCCATGGACTTGGTTAGGAAAAAAATACATCTTTATTCTCATTAATATCTAACTAAAATTTAGTACCACTTTCAAATATTTAAAGTCATTGTTCTGAGAAGGGGTCCATAGATTTCACTAAACTGCCAATACAAAAAAGGTCCAGAATCCTTGGTCTAAGTATAAAAGACAAAAAATAAAATTATAATCTCTGCCCTCAGATAATTTATAGTTGAATGGCCACTGTGTGTGTGTGTGTGTGTGTGTGTTTGTGTGTGAGAGAGAGAGAGAGACAGAGAGACAGAGACAGAGAGACAGAGAGACAGAGAAAGAGAGAAAGAAAGAGAGAAAGAGAGAGAGAGAGGAGAGAGAAGGGGCAGAGAGAGAGAGAGAGTTTGTGTTTGGAAGATTAGAGGTTTAGCTATATATACAAATTACCTCTGTAGGCCTTGATTTCCTTACCTATAAATTAAGAGGTTGGATTAGATAAAGTCTATTGTCCTTTCTTGCTCTCAATCTATAATCCCATAAGGTGTGTATTTTACCACATGGATAATAAAATGTGATAGGGTCTTAGGAAACTTGAGCATTGTTCTATGAGAACTCCAAGGAGAAAGACATCATTTTCATCCGGAGGATGTCAAGAAGGGCTTCATAGGGAAGGTGCCATCTGAGTAGGGGGCTTGAAGAGTCAGAAAGATTTTGAAAACAAGGCAGGCATCTGTGCAAATATGGAAAATGGCAATGGAAAGGTACAAGATAAGAAAGAGTAACACATGGGCACAGGATGCACAGTGCTCCAATTTGACTAGACTAGAATACATAAAGGGAGGTGGCAGGAGAAAAGGAGACAGGGAGGTGGGAGACACTTTATCTAGGAATTAGAAAGACAGAGTCAGGAGTATAAAAGTAATTTCATGGGCAATTCCAAAGGTAAATCAATGATTTTATTAGAGAATTATGATCAGGAAGTATATTAGGAAGATTACTTGAACAGTATGTTAAGGATGAGTTGGAGGGGAGGTAGAATTGAGTCATGGAAACAATTTAAGGGTCTGTTATGATAGCCTAGAGAAGGTGAGATGTGGTTGTCAAGTAGGGTGATTGTAACAAGAGGAAATCGATGTAAAGTATGTTTTGGAAGTATAAACCAATGACTAAGCAAACACATAGATATGAGGAGGTTATGATATATTGTGCATCATTTTAAATGGAAACCCAAGTAGTTATGCCACAGGTAGACACAAGCTCTTCCTTTGTTTTAACATCAATAAAGCACAAATAGTTAAATTTCCAGAGTGTGGCTTTTTTTGTCTTTAAGGCAAAATAGATGAGAAAATTGATAATACATTAAACAATCTTATTAAATTGAGAAGATAGAAAATCAACAAATAAAAATGAACAAGATAAAATTACAACAAAAACAGAAATTATATATATATATATATATATGTACATATATCAGCAAAAACTGAGAATACATGCTTTAAAGGTAATAGAGGATCACATTTGAAAAATACCCAATACCCAAACTAACAATGCTATGTAGAAACAATACATAATCTAATCTCAGAAAAGGGGATTGAACTGCTTATAAAGGAAGTACCAAAGTCGGGCGGTGGGTGAAGGGGGAAACCCCACAACTTCCCATCCCTAAAGGCCTTGCAGGATAACTCTAATCAAATTTTTAATGAACAACCACAACTACAGCAACAAAAATTTAAAAACTTGAGAAATTACTCCAAAACAAAAAGAGCATTGTAAAGACAGAGTAGAATTATTATTGTAGACTTGGGTTTGAGTCCTGGCTCTGACATTTTCTCATTATATAATTTAACCTATTAGAAAGGGTTAATAGCCCTTGCCTATTTTACAAGGTTTTTATGAAGAAAACAAGGGGGACTTTGGACATCATCTAATCCAAATCCCTCATTTTACATTTGAGAAAACCAAGTTCATGCAATAGTATGTGGCTTGTCCAAGGTTACATGGGAAATATAATGAGAGTTAGGCGTCGTGGCGGAAAGAGTGGTGAACCTGGAGTCAGGAACACTGGAACTCGAATCCAGCCTCATACACTTACTAGTTATATGTCTCTGGGCAAGTCATTTCTATCTTCCTTAGTTTCCTCATTTGTAAAATGGAGATAATAATTTCAACTATCTCTTGAAGCTTTTGTGAGCCTCAAATGAGATAATATTTGTAAAGTGCTTGTATAGTAGGGTACTCCCTTTTCTTCCCTTAAAAGTCACATCTTCTGAATCCAAATCCAACACTGTCTAAGGCACCAGTTTAGGGAAAGACAACCCTTCTTTCTGATAATTTTAGAGTTGGAAGAGACCTTGGAGTTCAGCTAATATAACCACCATATGATATAGGAACTTGCTATTCATCAGACCTGGGCTTCCAGACTTTCCTTGAATACTTCTAGCATTGAATAACTCATTACCTCATTCAGCAGTTTCATTTTGTTTTGTTTTGTTTCATTTTGCTAATAGGACAGTCCTAGTTCTTATAAAGTTCTTCCTTATTTGCAGATAAAATCTACCTCCCCATTGTTTATGCTCATTGATCTTACTTTTCCCCTCAATAGCAACACAGAATTAGTACAGATGGTAGCCTTCATCTATTTGTAGCCTTTAAAAATTTGGAAGGAATTCTACTCAGCACAGAAAACTAGTTAGCTTTGGAGAAAGTCAGACCTGACTGACACATACTAGATTTGCCATCATAAGCAGATGATGCTTCACCTTTTAGTGGGCCATGGCACCTCTTGAGTTCAAGAAAAATTGCTTATCTGCATCAGTGCAGATGGTTTCCACATTGTGAATTCTAGACAGTGATGAAATCACCAGTATACAACCCTACCAGGTACATCTCTACTCCCTAAGCAAACAAAACAGATAAGGTAATAAATGAATTAATAAACAAATGCATCAATGAATAATTAAATTGATCATAAATAGATGGACAAACAGATGAGAAAAGGAGGGATAGACAGATTTACAGATAGATTGATATAGATAAATGGATGGATGGGTAGGTGAGTAGATGGAAGGATAGATAGTAGATGGATGAGTAGATGGAAGGATAGAAAGATAGATTAGATAGATAACATGATGGTGGAGTATAAAGAGTATTGGACTGGAAGTCAGGGGAAATGGTTATGAATTTTTGCCATACTACTGCCTAGACCTGTAGTTGTGACAAGTTAATTTATTTCTTGAAGTATCAGGGAATAGACTAGGTCACTTTTGAGCATTCTTCCAACTTTTATATTCTAAGACCCTTCTAGTCCAAATAATCTATATCCTAAAATCTCTTACAGTTGTATCACAGGATGTGATTCTGTCTGATGGTGATGATTATATCCAATCCCTCCCCTCATGTCTCCTTCCCTCAATTCTACTTTTTTCCCTTTGATTGTTCCTCATGCTTTAAGGTCGATAGGTTTGGAATTTAAAGCGATCTGAGGGCATATCTTTTTAAGCTTCCTCATATAAAAGCTGGGCCTAAATTCCAGAGAGTTGGGGTAACTTGCCAGAAGTCACATAGATATTAAATGGTACCTCTTGGAGTCAAACTCAGGTCCTCTGTCTCTCAATCCTGTGCCCTGTCCAGCAGCACCATACCAGTCACCTTTTCTGAGTGCATGCCCAACTTGCCTACGGCCCTTTCAAAGTGAGCAAGCAATAAGTCAATGGACCATAACTAAGATGGGAACACAAGGCTGGAGGCTCCCTTGCAAAATCATTTATTTCAAGCTGCTATATCTAATCAGAACAGCATCTACATTAGCCTAGGTACATGGGGTCTCTTTGTTTTTAGTGATCTTTGGGGTAGATAGAGACTTAGCATCCTCTTGGTCTTGGTGTGCTTTTTTATTTTTAACAGCACTTTCTGTGTCCTGTGGTCATACTCTGGAATGATTATCTTTGTGACACAGGTAAATGTTTTTCTCTCCAGGTGAAGAAATGGGCCACTGGCTGATTAATTATCAGGCTTTTCACCAGCTGCAGTGCAGCACACACTTCTCACTTCAAAAAAGAAAAAAAAAAGGAATCATTGGCTTTTATCAGCACGATTTTGTTTGCTATTATTGGTTGCCCTTCTTTAAGCAAAGAGGTTATTAATCAAATACATATTTATTTATACAAATACAAGTTGTATTAATTTATGATCATACAGTCATATAGAATTATAAAGAAAAATAAACCTTCCCCTCTGTGTAACACTTTGCTGAGTGTTTTACCTATATCAAAAAAAAGCTTTCATTGGTTTGGATAATCACCCACCCTCATTTCTCAGATGGGGAAAGCAAGGTGAAGTGTGGTTGTTCTAAGAGTCTTGCCCAAATTCTCGGAGGAAGTTCAGTGAGAGTAGTGGAGTTAATTGGCATCTACTAAGCTTCAAAGTCATTGAACCTATATCTTTTTTTTTTCTCTTGGAATTGATATCATCTAATTTGGTGGTGATTCTCAAAAGAGAGCTCCCCCAAATGTCTTAACTAAAAAAAAAAAACAAGATCTTATTTGAAGAAGTGAGTGGACACAAAGAGAAAGTACTTAACACGTGGTTATTGAATTGACATTCCCAAAAGTGTACAGATATTCAGCATTAGACCAGGTATCTCTCCTCTTACTCCAGTTCTCTGCCCCCTACAAACCATGATGTCTCTCATCTGTTTGGCTAAGACTACACAATATTTTGCAATTTAATGAAAATAGACACCCCTCATTGGCTCATAACATAAGGTTCCTAACAGTTAATACTTGGCTTGGGGTACCATGCTTTAAGTAGAATGTGGAAGAGTTGTAGCATTTTTAGGACTGAGCCATTTAAGTAGATAAAAGGGTTGAAAATTGGTGCTCTGTGGAATAGATAAAAGAGCTTAGATGACTTAGACTGAATGAATAATATCCTTCAAATATATGAATGATTGCTTTGTCTAGGAAGGTGATCAACTTGTCTTTGCCTTTACCAATATTGAATAAGAGTTACTGGACATAAATTGCAGTCAGGGAAATTTAGGTTAGTTTTGAATTGCTCCCTGACTAGGAGTTGTTAGCCATAGGGAGGGAGTTCATGAAATAGTTTTCACTGGAGAACTTTAAAAAACAGCAAGCATTCATCCATCTTGATTGATTCCTGTCTGAGGAAAGTTGGCATCTCTCCTTTTTTTTTATAACTTGAGAATTTGGCACTAGGAAAAATAGCCACATGGTTACCACTAACCCTGGTCCCCATAGATATCCTTTATGGACTTCTTTAAACTCCAGGCTGCTCTCTTACTTTCAGAAGTATATGGCACCGATGATTATAGCAACGATTCCTTTTCCCCATGAACACAGTTCTCTTAGCTTTTGCCTTTGTGGTCACTGTAGATACACAAAAAGGAAAACAGATTGAGTGACCATGAGAAATCATATAAATCCTCTGAGCCTCAGTTTCCTTAGCCGTAAAATATGGTTAATGAGATTTACCATGCCCTACTCACAGAGTTGTGAGGAAATCTCATAAAAATCATACACGCATACATATACACATATATTTACATACACAGACAGATACATATGGATGTGTATATACACACATACACATATATATGTGTATATATATATATATACATGCATACACATATATGAATGTAGTCACCTACCTCTTATGCAAAGAAGATTATATACACACATATATGTTTATATATACATATATGTATATACACATACATACATACGTGTGTGTATGTGTGTGTACACTTGTGGGTAGACTTTTGACCTGGTCAGATAGCTCCTCTATCAGACATTTTTAAGAAAATGGGTCAATATTGCATAGGATGAGAAACCATGAAGAGGTTGCGATTTGTGGCAAAGGAGGGAATCATGTTCACATTAGTGGAATTTCACGTGCATAGAATTTGAAGCATGTTTCAAACAATGTGCTAAGTAATGTATTAAAAGACAAAGTTGAAGTGGTCTCTGATCTCTAGGAGCTTATAATCCATTGAGTAGATGGAGTACAGTATATACCCAAGAAAATGAATACAAGTATATTTTTAAGGTAGATAGTGAAATACAAGTAGAAAGGCTTAGAGTAATAAGTGATGTTAGAGCTGAGTCCTGTAAGAGGTTAAGGAACCTAGGAGATGAAGGTGAGGATTCAAAGCACAGGAACCACCTCTATAATAATAAATAGAAGGAAGTAAGCTGCGTCTCGGGAACAGATAGTAGGTCAGTTTGATAGAAGCTTAGAGTATGTGCAAAAAGAGTTGGAGCTAGTTTGTGATTGGCTTTTAATAGCAAACTAAGGAAATGCATTTTACACTAGAGGTAAAATATAAGACACTAAAGTTTTTAAGAAGAGAAGGAGAGGATCACATGGTCACCTTGTACATTGGTAATATTATGTTGGCATCTGTGTGGAAGATATCCTAGAAAGAAGAAAGACTGAAAGCAAAGAGATCAATTGGGAAGCTATAGTGATAGTTGGGGTGTAAGACAGCTGGGCCTTGAACCTCATGTAGCTGTCTTATGAGTGGATAAAAAAGGATGGATATAAGATGTTGTAGAGGTATGATTAAAAAAAAAAACTTGGCACTTAATTGGATATAGGAGATAATGAAGAAAAAAATGTATTTAAAGATTATTCCAAACTTGTGGATCTGGTTACCAGGAAAATCTTACTGTCCTCAACAGAAATAGGGAGTTTGGGAAAGGAAAGAATTTGGGGATTAATATGAGTTCCATTTTGGACATGTTGAGTTTGGGATTCTAATGGAACATCTAGCTAGACATAAACAGAAGTCACCTGCTGGTGCAGAATTGGCATTCAGGAGAGGTATTTTGAATGAATTTATAAATTGGAGAATCATATGCATAGAAATAAATGGTGAGTGAATCCTTGGAATTTGATGAGCTCACCAAGAAGGTATAAGTATAAGGGGGGAGAGGGTGGGGAGAGGAGATCCTATCGCTACTAGGCAGGAATGAGGAAAGGCAAGACAAGAAGTTTTCTTTAAATACTTACTACATGGCAATGAATGTTTACTGCCAATGTTGTAAATTTAAGGAAAAAAAAGTAAAGAAAAGATAGTCCCTGCTATGAGGCAGGTTACATTTTAATGGAAGAAGATGGCATGCAAAAGGGAACTTCAAATGGGGTCAGTATTGAAGGTACCCATGCAAGGTCATGGCATTGAAGACTGGAAAATTAGAAATCCATCTGGGAGGGGAATAATGGTTTCCTAACCTGAGCTATTTCCCAAAGTGGAAATCCTAGGAGGAAGAAATTAAAGGGAGAATGTGGATATCATGTCAGAAGAATGTTCCATAGTAAGAAGGCCACAGAGATAGAAAATCCAGAGTAAAAAGACTCAATGGTGCTAAGGAAGGTTCTGAAGTGAGATTGCAGCTGAGGCATGGTGTTGAAGTCCAAAAAGTCAGCATGAGGTGAATGATGAATTGTAAAAGGAAACTGCAAAGGAGAGCAAAATAGGTAGGAGAACAAAAAGAGATCAATGTCCCTACAGAAAAGAAAGGGGAAATTATCTAGGAAATGACTGTAATCAATAATACCAGAAACTGGTGAGAGGTTGGATTTTATCAGAGTTGAGAAGACACCATAGAACTTTTGGAATTAGATTATTGGCATCCTTGGTGTTTTACCTCAAGTGGTGGGACCAGAAAGTATTTTCTGAGGATTAGGAAATATAATGAGTATTTTATAGGAAGCAGGGAAGGAGTCAGTAGAAAGAAGAGAATAGAGATGAAGCAGAAAAGAAATGATGTAAGTGACAACCTCTGTAAGGGAAGAGAGCACAAGTAGATGAACAAGGGCAGAAGTAGAAAGGTTTGTCTTGGCACAGAGAAGGACCACAGCTGACTTTGCCTATAGCAAAGGAGAGAAAAGAAAGAATAGAGAGGGATTTGGATGCTCAGTGTAGAAGAGGGAACTCATGCCGGATGGCCTCTATTTTCTTGATAAATTAGAAGGTTAAGTCCTCTGAGGGAAAGGAAGGGAATTGTACAGCATAAGTGACTTGTAAGAAAAGAAAGTTGGGAATATTTGCTATAAAAAATATTCTAGAGAGTGAATCACAGAAGAATCTAATCACGCCCAGACGTGCAGCAGAGAGCACCCAGTTGACATTAGACAGAAGTCATTTATATTTGACACAGCTGGTATAGTTGTGTTATTTCCTCTAGTGCAGCGTTCTTAGCCTAGGATCCTCAATTTAAAAAAAATTGATCACAATACTTCAATATAATTGGTTTATTTTGTGATGCTGCTATTTATTTTATGCATTTGAAAACATTTTTCTGAGATGTCTATAAGTATCACCATATTGCTAAAGCAGTCTGTGATGTGTCCATGTATGTGCATGGGTGCACACATATGCACATGCACACACACACACGCAAGACACAAACACACACAAGTTTAAGACCTTCTGCTTTAGTACATCTCAAGAACACGCAGTTAAAAGCAAAGAATCCTAGGAATAACCAAAGCTGAGTTTTTGAAAACACTGGAAACAAGAGGATAACAGGGCCAGGATATTAAAGGCCAAGAATAATCAAAGTAGTAAGTAAGAGTGTTGATATTACATAGTACAGTGAAGAGAACACTAAATTTGAAGTCAGATGTACTAGATTCAAATCTGGCATCTCCTGGTATGCCCTGCAACAATATACTTACTATCTCTAGGTCTTACTTTCTTCGTCTGGAAAATGAACATATTAAATTAGAAGATCCCAAAGGTCTCTCTGACTCTCAATTTGTGGCTCAAGTAAAGCATGAAGCAAAAAGAACCTAATGCTTGACAAGTAGCCAGACTATATTATGTCTTTTGTTTCCTCCTGTTAGAACGTGAATTTTGAATGCAGGAATTGTCTTGCTTTTTTATTTGTGTATGGAATGATGAATACCGTGCTTTGAAATCTCTGAGAAAAAAAAATCAGAATAAATAATGTTAGCACACATCGAGGTAAGGTTTCTAATACTTTCTTGTTATATTTAAAGTATTCTCAAATCTATTGTTTATATATGGAATATAATAAGATACTAATTAAAGCATTTAACAATGTTTTTTTCATTCATTCATTCATTCATTTATTCATTCATTCTCAAAAGAATCAGGTTTCTGTTAGCTCAAGAAGATGAGGAGAAGAGAGCTAGGATTTGTTAAAGATAGAAAAAAGAGTTCCAGTGAATGCAATGGAAAAGGAGGGCAAAGAAGAATAGACGCTGAAGCATGAATGATTTGGTTCGTGTTACATCATGGAGAGGGGCATTCGGAGGGGGGAATCATCTGACTCACGGTTATCAAAGGAAAATGTAGATATTTACTTAGTCATTAGACAGGAGAATTATTAGTTAACTCTGCTGATAGGAGCCTGTGTTAGCCCTATACCTTCTGTCAACACTAAGGACCAGAGATTGGAAGCAGAAGATATATTTAGGACATGATTCTAGGTCAGCAGATATTTGTTGATTCTAGGAACTGAAATTAATTCTCTCTTTCAGTTACTTTACCACATCCCAAGGGAACAGAAGATGACACATGCCCAAATGGCAGCTCTCATGCAGTGTATTCAGCTCCTGGCTGCCTCTAGTGTTTTGAGTTGGATTCTTTTAGTACAGAGAGTTATGGTGCATTGACATTGGTGTTTAAACACCTCTAAGGGTCTATGGTTTTCTCAAATAGGGTTGCCACTCATGGGTCAGAGTAGCTTCTGCCTACAGGAAGTCCAGTTCATTGACATTTCCACACTCTGATAACTGAGGTCTGAGATATTTTCTCATAAAATTTGTTAACTAAAGCAAAATAGATATCATCTCTATACATGGCAATAGGCTCTAGGGTAAATAGGTTTCCAACTACGTTCTCTTAGCAGGCATAATTAAAATCTCTGCTCCTGCATCAAGGGATGGGAGTAAAAAGGAATAGGAAGTCCAGGTCCTTGGTTTCAACCCTTCTCCTATCCCGAAAACCCACTCTGAGTGTTCCCACTAGGACAATGGAAGGGAGAGGCACTGTTTTGTCATATGGATTCTGTTACAAAATCAGATAAAGTAATGTCTCCAAAAATAGGGGCTACAATATCTTATTTCTCTGAAATACTTTCAAATCTCTGTCTTTAAAAAATATCAAGAAAGTAGTTTAAATCATTTTTTAAAGGAAGAACTTAAACTGGTTCTGACTCCTATATATTAATCCAAGTTCAGGCAGATAGTTCACAAGAAGCATTATTGTAACAGTGATACTGTTGCATCAAGGAAAAAGAAACACACTGCCCATTTTTTTTATCAATGTAGTTGTTAAATAATTATGTGTGACTGTCCTAATTAGTCAGCCATTTGAAAAGATAATTGGGCCCCTGTAAATAGGCAGAAGATTAGGAATGATGGTTAGATGTACTGATTTTTGTGGCAGATAGATGATGGATGGGTAGAATTTTATTAGTTCTCTCTGGCATGGCCTAATTTTGACTCCCTCTACACTTCTTTTCGATGCTCCACCTCAAGTCACTGGCAGGATTTTTCTGGTCATGAGTAATTATATGGATTAGAGTTTGTCCTTTTAACCTTGTGGCAGTGTGAGACTTCTATAGGTTCTTTGGTTGTCCTTGTACTGCTAAGATACAGATTGGTTCTCTCTCATGAGGCAGTGGGCTAAGCTGAGGTCAAACCTTACAAGTAGCCACCAGACCCAAGTGAGTTAAACAGATATGAGTCCTCTTCTTAGTTTCTCCAGAAACACATAGAGAAGCAGAGATCTGGTCAACCAGAGGCACAAAGGTCCAGACCCCACTTCTTTGTACTAATACCTTAGATTGTATTTCTAAAGGGAAAAAAAAAATAGAATTAAAGCATAGGTAAAAGGGAAATTGTCCTTAAGATGGTAGAGAATGAATTCCAAAAATGAGCAGGAAGGGAGAGGGTACAAAAGTCAGCTTTCCCAAGGCTTTATCTCTAAGAGGTATAGTTCCCAAGCACTCTCTAAATTGATACAGGAATATTTATTTCCTGCATAGGAGGGATAGCTTCTGCTGTTTCTTACAGTTAAAACAACCCTGACAATTATTGGTAGTAAGGGGAGTTTTCCTTGTAGTATAGCTTCAGGCATGGAGAAATCACATTTTAATTCCATGTCACATTTCTTGCCATTTTCAAATTCCTACACTGCTCCTGGGCACTCAAGTCATCTATTATTAAATTGTGAAGAATGTATTATACTTCTATTGATCCCCCTCATTGAAGCCAGAGATAGAGAAGTCTTCATGGTTTAGTTGAGACATGCTTTCTCACAAGTATGGAATTCATGAAGCCTGTATAGTAAAATTTGCAGAAATAAGGTCTAAGTTTGTGAGAGGCAAAGCAGTAGGTGCTCACATTCAAAAGGAGAAGGAGAAGACCCAGTTATAGGAATTTGGAATTATGAAATTGCAAAACTATATATGGCCTAGGACAAAAAGAATAAGCAGGGAATAAAGTACCAGCTACACTAAAAAAGAAAGCAAGGAAAACAACCTAGTGTCAGGCTAGAGTGAAAAACAAAACAGAAATGGATATCAAGTATTGAAGAGGTTGTGAATAATGTGACCCACACATTAGGCAGGTTTTGCTGTCTTGGTCTTCTCCTTCCTGGGAATGAATAGTTGTGGACAGCTCCCAGGTGCTGTTGTCATCTGCTATATTTCAGATGAGTTTAAGAAGCAACAATTACTGACAGCCTGATAGCGGTGATGGTGATCTTCTGAGCCAAACTTAGTAGCCCTTGCTAATTCACCAGGGAAGATTGTCTAAATAATCAAAAACTAGTTTTCTTTAAACCTTTTAGAAAAAAAATTCCTCTAATTTCCACTAATGTAAAAAAAAAATGACAACAATCAATACAACCTCCAAACTTTTATTTCCCAAGTTATTAGAAGTCAGTCTAGACATTAGATGGTTTAAAGTTCTTTTTTCTCTCTTTCTTCCCCCTCCCCCCCTGTGGATTCTCCTGTGGCAAATCAATGTTTTTGGAATTTATTACTTTTCCTCCTCAATTATTAAGATCCTATCTGTGAAAATATCAAAGATATTAAAAAGAGGAGTTGGTGTCAAGGTCCATTTGGTTTAGGCAGTAATGCCTTGATGAAAATAAGCTAGTATAGCACTGAGAATTACTTTAGCTAACTATTTGTCAAAGCACACTAGGAAATAGAAACAAAGATTTCTAGTTATTGAAATTCTTGAAATATGACCTTTGAACATAGAGAAGAAAACCATTATCTTTTCGGGATGGCTAAAACATATTTCTGACTAGAGAGAGGCAGAGATTAGATGACCTCTTGAGTTCCCTTCTAGCTTTAAGATTTTATGAAATTTCCACTTGTAACTATTTGATGTTCTTATAACTATTATTTTATGTGGTCAAGTAGATTTCTTCTCTAGCCTAGATATAATTTCAAATATGAAAAAAAGAGTTTCAAGTAGTATAGCAGCTCTAAATAATTAAAAAGAAACATTTATGTGTTTTATTTGTAATGGAAAAAACAAAGGTGATTGAAAAGGACAGGCGCAATTGTTCTTCAGTATTATTTTCATCTTAATTCAAAACTAGAATTATAGACTGTTAGAACTAAAAGGAGCATTGGAACAAATACAGCATAACAGTTAGAAGTAACCCAGAGTATAGAATTTTAAAATGTGTTCTGATATCTGGAAGAGAGATTAGAATGTCAAATCATATATGAGAAGTATCTGTAGTACAGGAAGGAATTCCTTTGGAGCATGAGTCCAAATGTTTCATCCTCATTTCTATTACTAATGAGCCAAGGTAACCTCAGTTGGTCTTTGACCAAATGAAAGATAGTTAGAATTGGGAAGCAATAGATGTAGTGGAAAGGACATTGCACTGAGTCAGAAGTATTCTGCATATGCCATTATACTAACCATGTTTTTCAGTAAGTCTCTTTCCCTGTTCTGGCCTCAGTTTCCCCCTTTGTTAAAATTAGGAGATATGTAGATCTGGATTTCTTAACTTTTCTTGAATCATCAACGTCTTTGGCACTGTTTAAACCTTCTCAGAATAATGTCTTAAAATTCCTAAGATAATATATGTAGAACTATAAATGAAACCAAATGTTAGTGACAGTAAAGGTACATTATTCCCATCCAGTTTCACAGACATCTTGAAATGTATTTATGGAGCTGTGGGACCTATGGATCCCGGGCTAAAAACTACAGTAGATATTATTTAAGGACCCCTTAAAATATTATCAAGGAGAATATGAGAGCACTGAGGTTCCCTTGATAAGTTCAATTCACAAGGCATAGATGAACTGAGTTACAGAAAGGATGGGCAGATGCTTTTACTAGACTACTATCAGTGATATTGGAAAGTGTATAGAGAAAGAGAGAGATAACGACACTGGAGAAAAGTAAATGCTGTCTTCATTTTAAAATAGAGGAAAGGAAATGAAGCATGCAAATCATTAGCCAGTAGATTTGATTTTAATTCCCAGCAAAATTTTGAAGGCATTATTAAATGATGGTTAGTGAACAAGGAAAAAAAAAACGATAAGAGAGAATTCACAAGGGTGCATCATAGAGAAACCATGCCTGAATGGTCATAGTTTGCTTTATTGGCAGGATTACCAGACTAATAGATCAGAAACAAGTTGTTGACCTTTTGGCAAAACATTTAACACATTCTTTGATGATTAAAGACGGAGAGATAGGGATTAGGCAGCAATGGGCAAATTGGAACTGGCTAATGGGTTTCAGAGAATGGTCATTTAATGCAACAAGGTCAGTCTCAAGGAGAGTCTCTACTGGATCACTCTAGGGAACAATGCTTGGTCATGTGGATTTTCAAAATTTTTCCATAACTTATATAAAGGAATGATTGTAAGGCTTACCAAATTCGAAGATCACAGAAAGCTGGAAGACATAGGTAACATTTTAGATAATTAAGTCATGGTACATATTGAGACAGACATAATTAGATGAAATTCAATAGAGGGAAATAAGTATCTTATATTTGGGTTTAAAAAAAATCAACTGTAAACATTACCATTTTGCAGCAGAGAGGTAGTTCATCTTAGGGAACTATAAGCCCAATGGAAATGAATAGGTGGCATGTAAGTCAAATATGTTGATGCATGATTAGGATGCATTAAAAGAGATGGAGGATAGGGAACTAGAGTGGTGATGATCTCATTTTACTCTTCTCCAATCAGACCACATACAGAGTATTGTGTTTAATGGCCACGTATCTCTTTACCCGAGTTCAAATCTGGCCTCAGGCACTGGCTGTGTGACCCTGGACAAATCATTTAACTCTGTTTGCCTCAGTTCCCTCATCTGTAAAATAAGCTTGAGAAGGAAATGGAAAATTAATATCTTTCTTGAGAAAATCCCCCAAAAATGTGGTCATGAAGAATTAGGCATGACTGAAAATAACAAAACAACACCACCACACTTTAGAAAGTATATTGATAAGGTAGAATGAATCCCAAGGAGATATGGTGGAATTGTGAAAAGCCCAACATCTGTGACATGTGAGGATCTTATTTCATGACTATTGAAGGATTTATGGATATTTGACCTGGCTAAAAAAATACTTGGGTATCAGATACTTGTGATTAAGTATTTTAATGGCTGTGGAAGTAGGTTGAGACTTTGCTACATGATTCCAGAGAGAAGAATGAGGAAGGTAGGAGTTGTAGAAACAAATTTAAGCTTGGGGGATTGTGGGAAGAGAGAGGAAGGACTTCATAAAGCAGCTTTTCATCGCACAGTGGAATAATCTCCTAAAAGGTCATAGTTTTCCCCTCACCAGAGGTGAGTAAGACTGACTGACCACTTCTTAGGTATTTTACAGAGGCCATTCATAAATGCCCTCTGAGGTCCTATTTTTCTTTGGGATTTTGTGGTTCTTCTTAGTTTATTATGATGATTTCTATAACAGTGGAGGGCATTATATAACTTGACTAAGAAAGACAATCTGAATCGTATTTTCATTACCTTTTCAGATGCAAAAGCATTTTGGAAACTTTTTCTTTTTCTTTATTAGATTGCTTTGGGTCATCCCCCCACTGTACCTCCATTATGGATTTTGTCTTTTTCACTTCAATTAAATCAACTAGCAATACGATAGAGAATGATTGAACTTTATCAACCTCACTGAATTTCCAGGAGAAAATAAAAAGCCATGCCTTAGAGCAGGAAGACACAGGTCACACTAGGCTGAGCACACAGCAGGTGCTCAATAAATACTTGATGATTGGCTACCTGATCAGGCAGAGCCCTAGGCTTCACAGTAAATGTTCACTGTTCTTTATTTGCCAAGTTTACTGTGCTCCAAGTAAGGATGGATTCAAGGCTTTGGAGTTAAAACACACAGCAGGAGCATTTTCAACGGGTGGGACTATTTCTGACATGTAGAGGTATCTTAGAAAGAATTAGTATGGATTCCTTCAGAGTTCCTGCCATTGATTTAGGAAACTTTGATTATTAGAACACCTTTTTTTTCCCTTTTCTGGATGGGCCTGTGATTTTAATGGCACTAGGAAATCCTAACAAGCAAACTCCTTCTGCCAATTTAGATCAGCACCTGCTTTGAAATTTATAGCCTTAGGGAGTTGCGGTCTGAGACTCTAAAAAGCTAAATACTTACCCAGGATCATACAGATTTTATATACCATAACCAGGAGTTGATCCTGATCTGGAGATATTCTCTGACTCTGAGGCTAGCTCTCTATTCAGCATCTTGTATTCCCTCCCCTGATTTAAAAGCTGATCATAGTCAAACATAATTAGGCTTTTTTTTGTTGTTGTTCTTGACTTATACTTCCTTACTAGGTGGTAAGATTTTTGAAGGCTAAGGTTGTGTTTTATTTGCTCTTGTACCTTGCTACATTTAATGCATTGTGTGTAATATGTGATTGATAAATATTTTTATTTATAAATTAATAATAATTTGTGAATGAATGCATGATAGAATTTGAGAATTAGAAAAAGTGATAGAAACAATCAAATCTAAATCCCTCCCTTTTTCATTGGTGAGAAACTTGAGGACCAGAAAGGTTAATTGATTTCCCTAAGGTGAGAAAGCTAGTCAGGGGAAGACATGTTATTTCAATGACAATTCCTTGAATCCTAGATCATTTTACTCTTCAGTGATGTATGCTGCAATGCATACTGTAGTATTTTAGAGGCATATATTGCCAATCATTCTCAAGTGGGTTCAGTTATTCTATGTATAAAAATTTACGTTAATATAGAGCCTTAAGACTTAAGAAATATTTTCCTCACATAACCCTTTGAGTTAAGTAGTAATAAATCCATATTTAAATAATAGCAGCTGCCATTTATGTAATGCTTTGAGGTTTACATAGTACTCTACCTACCTTACCCTGGTTGATTTGGCTTATTGTCATCGCCAAAATAATAAGTGGCATTTCTATATGAATTTGAAGTGTGGAGCATTTTAGGTGCATTATCTCATCTGAACCTCACAACAAGCCTGCCTGTCAAGTAGATTCTAGCACAGCAGTTCTCAACTTGTGGGTCATGACCCCTTTGGGGGTCAAGCGATCCTTTCACAGGAGTCACAGGGGTCGCCTAAGACCATGGGAAAACACATATTTCTGATGGTCTTAGGAACCAAGACACCGCTCCCTTATCTGTCTCCAGGCAGATCCGCCCACATGCAGATATGTCCACATATGAGTATTAAAGGGTCGCGGCATTAGGAAGGTTGAGAACCACTGCTCTAGCAGGATTCCCATTTTATAGATGAGCAAACAATTTCAGTGAGGATAAAGGATTTGCCTTAAGATCAGTATGTGAATCCTGGATCAAAATCCAGTATCTTTTTTCTCTGGGTCTTATTTTCCAAGCAAGTTTGTAAATTTCTAGAATTCAGGCATTGTGCCTCAGTTTCCATGTTATTTCCCCAACATCTTCTTGGAAAAGAGTATAGTGTTCAGCCTATAGTGGACATTTAGTAAATGCTGAAGTAGCATGTCTCTTGGTAGAAAGAGAGAGGTGGTTGGTTTGCATCATTATGTTATATGTATTCTCACAGCATTGATGGAAAGGATCTGCCCCCATTTGCACAGTGGATTTTACAGAGAAAGTGGCAGAAGTAATGAATTTTAATCAGGGTTAGAAGTACTATGAGACGACTCACTTCTCAAAATGCCCCTGAGATGTAACGATTTGGGAGCTCAAATGGAGGTTGGCTATTTGAATAGGTGGTTGGTCATGTTTGTCTGCTGCAAAGGGCAAAGTTGTCCCCGAAGAAACAAGGTTTATGTGGTGTAGTAGAAAGAATAATGCAGTATAAAGGACAGGATCAGAAGCTCTCCCTTCAGATTCTGTCCCTGCTGCTTACTAGCTTCATGACCTTGAAGAATTAATTTTTCCCATTTCTAAACTTTATATTCCTCCTCTCTAAAATTGTGGGGTTGGGCTATATGTTCACATAAATCCTTTCAATCTATAGAGACTGGGATTGAATTCATTCTGAGTATTATGTCCTAATATTTGAGTCTCAACATATCGAGTCCCAGTGTGTGGAAGACAAGGCAGATCAAAAGAATACTGGTTCATGTTACCAAAAAATAACGAGATTCATGGTCATTTCCTAGCTGTGAAATCTTGGTCAAGTCATACTTCTGTGAAGTTCAGAAAGCCTTTTCCTATTTATTCAAAAAGTGTGTGTCAGGGGGAAAGGGGTGTTACAGAGGCAGAGAGTGCCATATATGAAATACAAAGCAGAACCCTGGAGATTGAAGAGGCAATAACTATAATTCTCGAGTACCAGACTAGATGTTTTGAGTTAAAATCTCTGACTCTAGCAGCAGTTCTAAAGCAGCTACTATCCACTAGTATAGTGGATAGAATACCAGGGATGGAGTCAGAGAGACCTGAGTTCAAATCCAGCCTCAGATATTTACTAGCTTTGTGACCCTGGGCAAGTCATTCAACCTATTTGTCTCAGTTTCCTCATCCATAAAATGGGAGTAATAATATATTTGCCTGCCAGGAATTGTTGTGAAGATCAAATGATATAATAATTTTAAAGCACTTAGCCTAGTACCTGGCACATAGTAAATGCTCTATAAGTGTTAGCTTTTATTATTATACTATTAGCAGTTACCAATTTCATCGTAAGTAAGTCATGTCCTCTCTTTTTTTTAACCTCAATTTCTTCATCTATAAAAAATATAAATCTCATGTTGATATTTTAAGGGTTAAATGAGATAATACATGCAATACTTTAAAAATGCTATACTAAACAAGTGCAATGTGGGATAATAAAATTATTATTGAAAAATTAGTATATTTTAATTAATCAATATCTCTAAAGTCTCAGATCCTAATTCTATTAAGTTCAACATACATATATTAAGTGCCTATTATATGCATGACTGTGGTAGGCACAGGGGATGCCAGGTTTAAAAAAAGAAAAAACAAAATGAGAGATTCTCTATTCTGTTTTAAAGAAGCTGATGAGGCAAGTACATTCATAGATAGATAGATAGATAGATAGATAGATAGATAGATAGATAGATAGACAGATAGAAATATAATATATATACATATATTATTAATATAATACATGTGTATGAAAGAGATTAAGAGATGATTAAGTACAGAATGTACTAAAAAATTTAAGCAAGGAAGAAGAATAAAACCTAAGGGTTGTCGGGAAATGCTTCATGGAGCCTTGAGCTAGGAACTAGGTGCATGTTAGCTCACATGGTGCATGTGAACTAGTCCTTGAAAGATTGTAATGCTGTCAATAGGTAGATATAGCTAGAGAATACATTCTAAATGGCGGAAGACCTATGCAAAATTACATGAAGGTAAGGGAAACCAGGGAAGGATAACATCATTTTAAGCCTTAATGATGGGAAGATGGTAGTATTATCAGCAGAAATGGAGAAGCAAGAAGGAGGAATAATTTTAGGAGCAAGTCTCCCTCCCCTGAGCTTTCTGGGAGATATGCTTGTTCTCTGGACTAGGAAATAGAGGCAGAGGCAACTTCTGAGTTTGATGTGATGGCCATAAGGAACCTTTAAATTCTGGGTTATACCAGGCCTCTCATCAAGGAAAGTTTTGACCAGTGTCCTGCCAGATTTGGTAATGATGAGCTATGTTATACTAGAAGGTATGCATTGATGAAGAAGCTCACAGAAGGCACAAGGGAAAGGGTTTTTTTATGCTGAAGAGTGAACGGTGACACAATCTTCCTTAAATAGTTTTCTCATAAAAGCATCATGAAGGAACCATCCCTGAATAACATGAATGTGCTTAGAAGAACAGATTGGCATTATTTCTTGAGACCCTTTCAAGCTCAATTGGCCCCTGATGGCTCAGATTATTCTCTTGCTGATACAGCTGCTCCAATTTGCAAGTTAAAGGAAAAATTTCTAAAATTTCCTTTTATGAAGAGTCCATGGCTATTGCCACTTTATAAATTAATTTCTACTATATGATTTTGTTTCCCCTAAAATTTAAGTTAAATAAGCACATGAAGCATATCTGAGCTCAGGAAGCTGGAATTATTGCTTATTATACCAAAAGAGCCTAGAAACTGCTGCCGCCAGCACACACTAGATCTCCTTGCCAAAATGAGAGATATGACAGCCAAGGGCAACACTGGCATAACATATAAACCCATCTGCAAAACAAACAAACAAACAAACAAAAACAACCCTTATGGAAGAGGAGGAGTATGGTGATGTTACATCACCTTATAAAATAGCAAGAATTGGTGGAGAGGGAATTAATTTATAAAAAAGCTTGACAAGAGACCCAAGTGAGAAAAATCAACACAAGGGAATTTAATGATGAAGCTGGAAGAAAGATGACAAACAGATGAAACAATGAGAATATCTGAAAAGCTTTTGATAACAAGATATATTCTCCAAATATGACAGTGAACTATTAAATTTATATTCTAATATCATGTTTCCCATGTGTAACATGAGACAGTAGAAATGAAACTAAAGAAAATAAAGATAGGAAAAGAAGCTTGACTGGATGACATCTAATAAGGGATGCCCATATTGGAGCAGACACAATTTAAAGGGTGCTGAATGATTAAATTTCAAGGTATCTGAAAAGAAAGGCATTGAAAAATATCTTGATATGAATACTACTCCTTCACATACACAAACCCCCATAAAAAGATCAGGGAACCATATGTCTAGATTGTGATATGACTTGCTTGATAGAAATTATCAAAGAATCATCTATTAAAGTATTCCCTATTGTTATAATGCTCAAGGACTCTTCTATGCTTTTAGTGTGTACATAGGAGCAAACATAGTAGAGGAAATTATTTAACCTTGTGGCTTACTCTACTAATTGTGGTTTTAAGTATAGGTGTTGTCTGTGTTTTAGTATAATACATATTATCTTTGTTCTTCTTTCATATCTTCATCATGGATACCCTTACTGAACGAATAGATCATTCTTAATAATTATATCTATGTATATAATATAGAGACATATTTGTATATGCATATATGTATGTCTATATGTATGTGTACATATGCAGAGAGGGAGACAGAGAGAGAGTGACAGAGAGACAGAAACGGAGAGAAGGGAGCATAAGTCTGTGTGTGAATACTTATTCATGCCAAAGGTGGTTGCGCCATCACAGAAGTTACCCAGTCTAGTGTCCAAATGCAATAGCGATTCCTTTTAGTTGGTGATGTCATCCAGATGGTCTTTTTTTTGTAAATGACATTGTACTGATTATATCATGCTCTGAAACAGTGTAGAGTTTCCTAAATTGAATCTATAATCATTCAAAGGAGTCTATATACGTATATAGGGGAAAAGGGGGACTGAAGAATGCCTATTTTATGACTTGTGATATGAATTTAGTTGAACAATCCAAAGAGAGCTTGTCTATCAATGATTATTACTTGGACAAGCATTTTTGGTGGACGTTGAGTTGGATTCAGAAATGAACATGATAAGACTAGATTGGAAAGCCCTTGATTCAATTGTTCAATGTTTTAATAACTCCTCCATTTTCTTTAAAACCAAGGTTCATGCATCTTGTTTAATAGCAGCATTCCTCTTTATTCTGTAGTTGCAAATCATGTAAGACTTAAGTCAACAATGCTTAAATTTCAACCAATGGTCATTGGAGAGTAGTACGATGGAGATGAGTTGTCTGAACTCATTACTGATGAAGAATTACACTAGAGAAGTGGCACAAAAAATATTTGCAGAAAGATATAGGACAATAAAGAAGATAAAGAAGGAAAACTACTTTGTGGTGAGTGAGGGATTGTGAAGCAGTTGTGCTCTTTTAGTAACCATTAATAACAAGAAAACTGCAGGTGATAAACAGATGATGGTGATCAAAACAAATAGAGACATTCAGAAGAGGAGAACATTTGAAAAGGATTCTCTTTGTTGTGAGAATTTGGGGGATTTTTTTTTCAGGTCCAGGTACTGGGAACAAAAGACGAGAAGATAACTTCTAAGGTTTCCCAGTACATACAGACCCTTGGACTCTCGGTTATTTTAGGTCTTCTTATTAAGAAAAGCTTGAATTAATTTCTTGTGACTAGTTGACCCTTGTCAACACTACACAGAACTCAAGATTATCAGAGGGTATACATTTCATATAGAAGTTCACAGAAGACACGTGGATGAGGAAAAGAGCAAATTGTCACAGTCTTCCTTGGTTTCCCCATATAATCATTGTGTAATAGCTATCATCAGATAGCACAACGCATTAGATAAATCTCCTGTAAAGCATTTTGTGAAAATGTGACCAAGATTGTAACGTAGATAAAGAGACATGTGTAGGTTGAGGTCTTTGTTTCTGTAGGAAATTCATACTTCAGTGAAATCAGGGTGCCATTGAAGTTTTGAAATACTCTAGGTATTCTGGGAAACAAAAATGAACTAATAGAAGTCTAGATTTAGGGAGATATAAAACAAATAATGTTAGAACTAGAATAAAGAATAGAACGAAGAATATTAGAATTATAGCATGATAGAACTAAAAGGGATCTTAGAACCCAAGACTTAGAACTTTGGAGGTAAAAAAGAATCTTTGAGCATGATTATAATAATTAGCTTACATTTATAGTCTGAAAAATGAGAACACTTTCTCCATAATCTTATTTAATCCTTATAGGAATCCTAAATAGTAGCAAAATAAAAGATGCTGTTAGTTTCTTTTTATAGATGAGATGTATAAAAATTTCCAATTTAAATACAACTAAGTGACATCACTAGTATGAATTCTTCTGATATCTTCTATAGGGATACTTCTTCCATGCCGTAGTTGCATAGTTAAATAGCATGCTGAAACCATAGGAACATAGATTTAGAGCTCATCAAGCTCTCTCCTCCAATTTACAGATAAGAAACCTGAGGCCCAGAGTTGTTTGTATAGTGGTATGGTGGTAAATATTTAACAACCAGGTGTTTTAAAAGAAAAGGCACAGAAATCTGTGTTACAAACATTTTCTCCATCAATTTCTCACATCTACAAAGCAATGTCAGGCCTTAATCTGCAGTACTTTCTAATTATCATGGTGTAAATGTTCACAATGAAAATTTTAAAATCTAGTATCTTGAGCTGGTTTGAGCATGCTGTATACGTGATGGAGAGAGTTAGGGGCTGCGTCATGAAAGAAGAAGGAAATGGTGACATTCTCAAATAATGAGTAGCATATTCTCTGTTTTAATAGCATGAATTAGTGGCAGGGTCAGCATTAGAATTCAGGTGACATGATTGTCAGAGTCATTGTCCTTTCATGGTTGGGAATAATTACCTACATATATATATATATATATATATATATATATATATATATATATATATATATATATATATATATATATGTATACCACCTATACATCTACCACTAGGCTGATTTTTTTTCTTAACAAATATTTTATTTGGTCCTACAACAACCCTGTGAAGTAGTTGCTATTATACTCACATTCTGAAATGGAGGAAACTGAATCGCCTCATAGATTAACATGACTTTCCAGTAGAGTCACACAGGAGTAAGCATCTGGGCTAGATTTGAAGTCAGGTGTTACTGATTTCAGGTTCAGCACTCTTACCACTAATCAACAGCTCCTTTTCAGCAAAAGCAAGCTATAATATAACAGAAACAATTAAGAAAGGATTTAATGACTATTATTTTAAAAATACGAAATAGTAATGAAAATTGAAATGCTCATCATCATTTAATGACAATTTGTCTTTCCCTTAAAGGTTAAAAAGCTTACAATGTTACCTATATGTTGACATTGTGAAACTCTCTTTGCATATATTCAAAGATTTTAAACTAACGATCCCTTTCGATTTAGAAAATGTTCTCAATCTTTGGCAAATTTCACTAACACTGTCATCAAAAAGTTCTTTAGCACAAACTCACAGACAGTCAAAATGTTTCCTGCAATTTGCATACATTTTCCACACTTAAAATGTTAGTAATTAAGATTTTTGTGCTCACTTGAAATAATATATTATTATTGAAAAATAAATAGAATAATAAATGCAAAATGTTGGCCTTAAGGCCTATGCAAAACATTTTCATAGTGCAGCAAAGCATATGCTCAGTTCTTCATTAAGAGATTTTAAAATAACTTGGATTTAGCAAGAAACTATTCTCTTTTATTCAGAATTAATTATATGCTGTTTTGTGCACCATAATTTAAAGTGCTACCCACTTCTAATATGTAATACACAGAAGAAACTATGGTTACAATTCAGTAGAATTGGCTTCCTCTCTGGTATTTAAGAACATAATGAATACATGGCCCAGAAATGGTGTTTGCTAAGTGAATCAAAGTTGCATAAAGTACTGATAACTAACACTTACCAAGCCTACATTTTCTAGCGCAGTGTTTCTCAGTAGGATGTGAAAAGTCAAAAGTAGAATTTGTGCATAATTAGACTTTGTCTTTTTTTTTTTAATTGAAAACTTCAGTGTGAGTTTTCTAATGGACTCTGAAAACTAGGGAAGCTGGAAGTGCATTTAGAAATACTTACTGCCTTAATGGAACACAACGGAAAATTCATGATTTGTAGGAAACATTTTTTGTGGTAGAAAGGGTACCAAATTATGAGTCCAAAGACTTGGATTCTAGTACAGGTTCATTCCACATTTATTTAAAAAAAAAAGATGCTTCAGCTAAATCAGAGTTTCTTAATCTGGGGTTCATTAAAAAATCATTATTTGTTTTATATTTAACATTAATTTAAAAAAAATTGAGTTCCAAATTCCTTCTCTCTCTCAAGCTGCTTCCCCACCCGTACAAACACTATGATATCAATTATACATGAAAGTAATGTAAAATATATTTCCGTATTAGGCCTGTAACAAAAGAAAACAGAAAAGAATAAACCAAAAAAAAACATAGAAAGTAAAAATGCATGCTTTGAGCTGCATTCAGACTTTATCAGTTATCTCTCTTGAGGTGAATAGCATTTTGTACCTAGGGACTTTAGGATTTGTCTTGGATCATTGCAATGATTGGTGTAGGCAGGTCTTTCACAGTTGATCATCATTATAATATTGCTGTTACTTTGTATAATGTTCTTCTGGTTCTGCTCACTTCAATTTACATCAGTTCACATGGTTCTTCCCAGATGTTTCTGAAACCATCTTGCTTGTTAATTTTTTAGAGCACAATAGTATCCCATTGCAATTATGTACCACAACTTATTCAGTCATTCCCCAATTGATGAACAACCATTCATTTTCCAAATTAGAAAAAATGCTGCATTTCAATATAATGTTTCCATTTTATTTCTATGTATCTTATGCATCAGGCTAAGAAAGAAAACCATCTCTCTCTCTCTCTGTCTCTCTCGCTCTCTCTTTCTCTCTCGCTCTCTCTTTCTCTCTCTCTGTCTCTCTCTTTGTCTTCTCTCTCTGTCACTCTCTCTCCTCTCTCTCTCTCTGTCTTCTCTCTCTGTCTCTCTCTGTCTCTCCTACCTCTGTTTCTCTCTTTCTGTCTCTTTCTCTGTCTTCTCTGTCTCTCTGTCTCTGTCTCTGTCTCTGTCTCTGTCTCTGTCTCTCTCTCTCACACACACACACACACACACACACACACACACACACACACACACACGCGCGCGCACACTCTTACATTTCCAGGGTCAAGAATCTCTTTGCAGTATATTAATTCTAAAGTCCTATCCTACTAGGATCCAAATGTTTTTTAATCTTTTTTGACTATTCTGTCACACTGTAGCTCATGCTGAGTTTTCAAGGCATCCAGTCTACTATGTCTTTTTTTTTTTTTAAGCAAGAACCATTGTCAAGCTATTTCTCCCCTGGCCTGTTCCTGTCCTTGAACTTTTAATTGAATGTTAAAATATAACACATACTTTGAGCTGGAAAGAATAAAGCTATCATTTAGAAAGGACATTAGAGCACAGAATTTCCAGTCTGAAAGGACCAGAGAAATTATATCATCTAACCCCTTCATTTTACTGGGGAATTGACTTCCTCAAAATCACTCAGCAAGTTATTTCCAGAGCTGGGACTAGAAACAAGGCCTCCCAGTTCCCAGTCCTAGGCTTGGTTGACCTACAATGCATATCAGGATGTGCATGGACTGAATCTTGGATTGCCATTTGGAAGACAATGCAGCTGTGTTTGGTTAGTGTCGATTGTGGGTGCTTTAGAAATGGCGCCCACTTGCCATGATCAGAGGAGGAGGGGTTGATTAGTAAGAACACACTTCATTAACACTGCACTTTCTCAATCATAGTAATTGTGGCTCTTCCCTGAAAACATCAAGTGGAACAGGTTTCATTTTAACCAAATCAATCTAATGTGTCGAGATTTACATAATTCCCCCTCACTGCATTTATAGAGCAGCAGGGCTTTTAATTTACATTGTCTGTGTAGTCTGTAATCAAAGTGTTAAGAACACAAGGTTTATTCATTACATGTGCCATGTGGTGAAAGATTTACATAATATGCTGAATCTTGCTGGTAGATTACCCTGTCCCCAACCAGCCCTCATTCCCATCCTGGATCTAACTTATTTCCTCTAACTTGGTAATTTGATTTTACCAATCTCTGTGTTCTACTGAACATTTATTATATGAAGCTATTCACATAAACTCAATAGTATCTGGCAGTCGACAATCCCTGAGGTAAAAGTCTGCAAAAATCGACCAAGTTGCCTGTATTCAGAAAAAAAAAAGAAGAAGAATATGATGGGGAACTTTTAAAGATGTAGATGCAGCTATACAGTGGGCTCAGGCTGTGTTCCTCTTTTCACTAGAAGAAGAGATACTTGTGTTTGGCAAAATGTCTGATAGCACTGATTACTCAGAACCCATCTTCCGGGACATATCAAATTCGTACTTAAGTATGCAACCTGTGCAAGAAGGAACATTGCCCAGTGTGCTATTCTGTGACTCCCAGGCTTTCTTTCATCTTAAATTATGTCTTTTTTACTCATTTAAAATTCCCTTTCAAAGTGCCAAAGAAGAGGAGATTTTGCTTGAAAACTTCAATAGTTAAAATTGAAAAGGAAAGATTTGATCTTTCTTGTAGTTGTAAATATGATAAGAAATTGGAGGAGTGTGGTTTAAAACACTTAGGTCAAATAATTCTCATCATTATCCTCTCATCTCAAAAAAAAATACGAAGGGCTGATTATGTTCTAGTTACTGTGCTATCTCTCACATGAGTAGGAAGCCAGTTTGCCAGTGGTAATCCCATCCATTATCTCATTGTTATTCATAGCACACAGTTCTCTGTACAGAACTCAGTAAGGTACAGACAGTGTTTAATAAATGTTTGTTGAATAAATGAAAGCATACCAGAAAGGTATGATAATTATGCCCATTTTTCAAATGAGGAAACAGACTCAAAAGTGAAATGACTTCCCCAAGTTTGTGGGATACTGAACCGGAAAGCATCCTAGAGATCAGATCACCTGCCTCAATCCCCTGATTTTACGGATTTGGAAAATGAGAACCAAAGATGTCAATTGACTTGGGTATAGTTACACAACTAGAAAGGCTCAAAGTCAGGAGTTGAAGCCTGGTCCCTAAGCACTATTCCCAACGTTCTTTCCCAGAGGCCCCATTAAAAGAACAGAACTGCAGCCTAGGCCCTGTAATTCCTCAAGCTAGGTTCTTTCCTACTTGACTCTAGCACCTATGAATGCCCTCTATGAATTTAGCTGTTTTTCTTCAGTCATTTCAGTCACGTCTGATTCTTCGTGACCCCATTTGGGGTTTTCTTGGCAAAGATACTGGAGTGGTTTGCCATTTCCTACTCCAGTGAATTTAACTGCCTGTCACACTAAAGTTCCCACATCCTGACTAGCTTAAAACACAGATCGTATATTCCTACCTCTGTAGGACAGCACAGGTGTGGGAACGAATGACAACAGATTTTACATAAGTACTTACTATATACAAGGCCCTAAATTTATACACAGTTGAACAAGATATTCTCCCTGCCCACAGAGGGCTTAAATAGAAGCACAAAATTAATGCAATTCAGTTGAATTGAGTCAGCATTTACTAGGGGCTAGAAAGGACCATTGATACTGTCTAGTTGAATTTGCCACTTGAGAAATGTAGAAATTAAGAGGAAAATAAGGGGAGTGACTTGCCAAAAGTCCCCTGTGGCAGAGTTTATTCTAGAAATTTTTTTTTCTGCTTGCAAGCCCATTCCTAGGGAATGTATGTATATCAGGGAAAATTCATGGTGTTCAAATTCAAGATATCTGGATTTGAATTCCATTTTTACCTTGAATGCCAGTTTTGCTTCATAAATTTGAACAAATAACTTCCTCTCTTTTGGCTTCACTTTACTCATGTATGAAGCTGATAGGCTGGATTAGATTACTTTAATGGAACCCTTTAGCTTTATATTCAATGTTATTTCATCTTCACAAATATTAGAGTAAAAGATGCTATCTTCCTCATATTTTTGCCATGAGGACAAGAACACACTTTGAACTTTAAATTGTCATTGAAATGAGACACATATTATAACTCTTATTATCTTCCGTGTGGAATACAGGTATTAGACTGAGTCCCAGGTACGTAAGCTATATCAATGAGCCAAAAACTGTGTGTCACAGGGAACCAGTATGCGAGAGTCCTTTTGTGAGCCACACCCAAAGTAATGGCTTTGACACTTCTGTGGTTCCATTTTAGAATACTGAATCATCATGTGGACAGCTGAAAATACTGTACGTGATAATCTGAATAAGTCATTACAGAATGTGTCGAATCATAGAATGAGATTTGGAAACCAACACAGTATTAGAACTTAAAATGTCTCTATCTGTTTCTGTCTGTCCGTCTGTCTGTCTGTCTGTCTCTGTCTCTTTCTCTCTGTCTCTCAAAAGAGGGAGACAGGGAGGAAAACAGAGAAAAGGGTTGACCACAGGTGTACAAGTGAAGATGTAGAAAGCACTCAAGATTTCATGAAGACAAATTTGTTCATTTTATAGGTGAGGAAACTGAGACCGATAGATTTTCAGTGACTTACCAGATGTCACAGAAGTAGTCATTTTCAAAAGTGAGATTTGGAACTTCGTGCCCTAAATCCAGAGTCAATTCTTTTTCCAGTGTCCCACAGCTTTCATGATAAACCACTTCATCTACCCAGTCCATCTACCCAGTCCATCATAGAACCTCTAAACAGAACCAGCACTGTTTGGGGACACCTGCAATGCTTTTGTTCGTTCTATTGCTACTCTTGAAAGTTTAGGGTCACTTCTATGTTATGTTGAAACATTAGAGGAAGACCTTAATGACAGAAGGGGATCCAAAAGTCCTCTGAAGTGAACATAGAGCTACACACTATTAATAAAAGAAGGGATTTTTGAAAGTAAAATGTCAAAGTTAGAAGGAAACTTATAATGAAAGAACTGAGGAAGGAAAAAATAAAACATTGAAGACCGTCTAGTCCAACAGTCTCTTATTGTAAAGGCAGGAAATGAAAGAGTAGTTGTGTGACTCATTCAAGGTCACATAGCTGAGTAGTAACCAAAGTGGGTTTTGAGCCTTGATTTCCTGAGTCTTTTCATAATGCTTTTCCTACTATATTGTGCTGCTTTAGGGAGGACTGCCATAAACTATCCGTGTTGTCCAGATGGACCATGGATTTTCACCTCTGTTGGCAGTTTTTTGTATTCATTTTTTTGCCATAAAACAAACATAGAGAATCTTTGTTTAGATTGTTAGTTTAGGTTTTTTCCCCCCACAACATTAAACAATGGAAGTAAAATATTGCCCACTTATAATTCCATTCTATTGTTTTGATATTTCAAAATATTTGAGTTTTAGGGCTGGCATCCTTTACTTGAGCAAACTAAGCTGAAAATCTGGAGGTGTTTTTATTGAGAACAATGTTCCTTCATAGCCAATTTATGGAGGGTGGAGTAGAATTGAAATTCTGCAGCCTTATTCACTCTACTTTTACTCTTGCTGTTAGTGCATTGGAGTCTTGACAGCCACTCAACAGAAAGAAGCTGAGACCAGGAGACAAAGCTTTGGAAGAATATTTACTACTTGCCAAGCATCACAGTTCTACCCATACCATTCAATTGCCCATTGCCTATGTCCAAAAATGGCCAAATCACCTCTATATAAGATCCTTACTATTTTATTTGGATTGCATGAGGGAATTGGAGGCTTTGTCCAAGATAGTTTGATTCCCATCTTTAATACCCCCCAATGAAAACTAGTCTCAATTTAATCTGGCTAGATGTGTATTAGAGGTTGATTCTGAGGACCTACCTTTGTGTATTATCTAGGAAGAATTATGGGGAAGGAATAGTAACCTCATACTCCTTGAACTGGAAATACTTCCTCAGGCAGTGGGCAATGGCTCAACCTCAGACTGGTACTTTAAAATGATACATAACCCACTATGAGTTTTTTTTCTCCCCTAACAATATATTGTCTAATTTAATATCTATATCCTGACTCATCTGTTATGTATAAGGCCTTGTGAGGGCTGCAAAGGTGAATACTTCCTCCCTCACAGGGTCTAATGAAAACAGTTTGTATACATGAAGGCACTAAAAAAAAAATGAAGTCATTATACGCAAATACTTAAATTGCAATCTCTCCACCAATGTAGATCACATCCTCTCTAGGCCAAATCAGTACATATTTATGAGTTGTTGTAGTTAAAAAAAAATAATTATCCTGTTTGGCCAAGCTGATTTTGAGACCTTCTGTATTTTAATGGGGCTGATACTTGTTAGGGAAATATGTGGTCCATCCCTGGACTTGTCCTCAAGGTATGATGAGGTTTGTAAGATCTGGCCAGCTCTTGTCATATCTTTCAGTCCCTCAAGGTCACCTTCATACCTAGAAGTAGCATCAGGGTAATGGGAAGGTAGTTATTCTGCTGTTATTGCTCCTGCTGCTGCTACTAACAATGATCCATATTCTCCACTTTTGGGGGACTCACAGTTTGGAAGGGGAGATAAGATATGTACACAGATGACTAAAATACAATGCAATGTGATATAGTGCCATAATAGTGACACGAGCAAATTGTCTGAGACTTTTCATCCGAACCCATAACAATTCTATTCAGTATCACTTTTGAACTATGTGAGTCATCACCAACAGTCAAGGAAAACCCCAAAGCTGCTTTTAATGAGGGAATCAGAGAATTAATGTGCTGGGTCCTCGTAGCTCCCCATTGAGACTAAATTCATGTATTTTCCTCAACTAGCACATTGCTTCTAAATACAACTCTACTCAGAACTAGGAGCACAATTTAGTAACCATCCCATTGTAAAGACAAACAGCTTTGAAAGGCAATGAGAACCCTGATCACTGGTATAACCAACCACAAATTCAAAGGACTCACGGTGAAACATACTACTCACCTATTGACCGAAAGGTGATGAAATCAGTGCAGAAAATGAGACATGTAACTTTTAGACATTGCCAAGGTGGACATTTATTCTGCTTCACTGGGCCTGTTCGTTCCATGTTTTTTACTTTGATTTTTGTTAATTGAAAAAAAATTGAATTTAAAAAGAATTTCTATATTTAGATATAGATATGTATCTTTATTTTTATCTATCTATCTATCTATCTAACTATCTATCTATATCTGCTCATATGATGCTAAAGAGTATAGATATTTCTACTGGGGAGGTGCTTCTGGACATTACTCACTAAAAAGTAAAACATTTTAAAATATTTATTTTATTTTTTAATTTAAGGAATAAAACAAACATTTCCATAACACAGTATAATTTTTTAAAAGTTGATTGCATATGAAACTGAAAATCTATTATGTATAACTTGCTAGTACTTTTAAATGCAATAAAATTACCATGTAAATTTCTTTCTTTTTTTTATTTTCCTCCCCCTGCCCAACCTAGGGACACATTTTTAATGTTTTATTATTTTTCTAGATTTTTTAATGGTTAGTAAAAGTTTTATTTTTCTTCCAAAGCTATATTGTAGTTTTTAAATGTCCTGTTGGAGAAATAGTGTCTTGTTTATGTATTTGTTTTTTAAAAAATGGGTTTAATTAGTGAAAGATCCAGCTTATATTTTGTTTAACTTTTATAGAGCACTTGACTCAAAATAACCCTGTAAAGCAGATAGAGTAGGTACCTGCTGCTCTGCCTGGTTTCAACTCCATGTAGTAAGACGACCCTCCCAGGATAAGTACATCATTGGTCATCTCATCACCCTGCTACTAACTCAAGGCCTGACTGCCACAAAAAGGGAAGTACCAAACTCTTCCCAATACCTTACTTTAGAGAGGGCAGAAACTGAACTCTCATCCCTCTCTGCTTTGTATCAACTCCCTTTCCCTGGTTTCAACTCCAGGTAACAAAATTCCCCACACCTTTTTTGCCTTCTTTTGTATGTTGTATCCTGCTCAGCCTTTCCCCACTAGATTGTAGGCCACTTGAGGCCAGGTACTGTCTTTCTTTTTAATTAATCATATCACCGGTGCTAATCACAATGCATGACACATGGTAATTGCTTAACACAAATTTATTGGAATTAGATTTTTGGAAATTTTTGGAAGATTTGTATTGGGACTGTAAAGTAGGGGAACACAATTTATCAAAGCAAATCAGGATTTCCTTATATTGGATAGTAATAGGAAAATTCTAGAGAGTAGCTTGAGACACCCCCCCCCCCCAAAAAAAAATACGTTACTTGCCCAGGACTGCACTTTGAACAAGTATCAGAGCAAGTATTATTATACCCATTATATGTACACATGAAACTGAGTCTCAGAAAAAGGAAATAAGTTTCCTAAAGTAACAAGGATAGATACTTGTGCTGGGAGTTAAACCCAGGTCTCTTGACTCCAAGTTTTTTACTTTCTCTAATATTCTTCATGATCTCCAAACTCATAATTTGAGACAACATCAGCATAGAACTATTCAGTTCATGTAATATTAATTTCCACTAGGAAATATGCATTATTTTATATATGTATATTTTTTTTCCATCTTTTGAATCAGGAAGTAAAGGTCTCCCATGGAGAGACTATTTACTCTCTGTCTTGTGTCCTACCTCTCAGTTCACTCTATCTGCCCCCCACCCCTGTGGTGTCTAATGAAAGGAAACACAGGCAGGGGCCTGATAAATGCTTGGTAAATTATTGACCAAATCCCTATTCAGACTTAAATTCAAAGATGGTTTATATCCATTTCTGAACATTCTAGAATATTCTATAAGCAGCATCAGACTGATCCATTAGGAGGGGCAGGGGATAAGATTAACTTATTTTTTTTTTTGTGTATAACCTAAAAATACCTACTAACAGGAAGAGTGCCCTTCAGTTGGACCTGTTGGAAGACTGAATAAATCTATGGATTAATTCAAGGCACTGTCTTTCTTAGAGCAAAATAAACAAGATTTCCAGCCAGTCACTTTTCTCCCCCAAAGCTTGTCTGACACTATTAAATATGAATGTTGCCAGCAGGAATGCTAATTTCTCAAATGTCTCCAGCTAAAAGCAGTAGTTTGTGAGCTCAATAAACATGCATTTTTACTCACTATCTAGTAAGCATATTTCTGCACATGGATAAGACAGAAGAAAGATGGGTAACCATGAACTGTTTCAGATCAAAGTGATTACTAATATCTCCCTGCTACCCGAATTTTAGGAAGCTTTCTTAGATTTTTTGCATTTTCTCAGAACATTTCAAAAACGAAAAAAAAAACCATGCAATTGCATAAATTGCATTTAGTGATAATGTCTGTAGGACAGAAAAAAAGCTGATTGAAAAAGTGGTCATAGTTCCATGGTGGGCGGCCAAGAAAAACTGCAGAATTTTGCTAAGGAAAGAAGTATATATGTACTACACACACACACACACACACACACACACACACACACACACACACACACGCACACGCACACACACACATACTTTATATTTTTATGTCTCCTTTTCAGTTAATGTAGCTAAGAAAATGTTATTTTACATATATTAAAGTGATCTGGATGCATTTAGTTAGAATGAATGCATGTTCAAATATTTAAGGAACCATTGCAATATCCTCTTATTTTGAGAAGAATAAATTGAAATATTATAAAGAAAACATTTAATTCAGCAATCACAAAACTTCAGTAAGTTGTGGGAGAAGAAATATGCATACTGCTGAATCTACTTTATAAACCACATTACCGTGATTACATAGGTATTCTTCATCTGGAATCCATGAACATTTATACTCATATATTTTTATACATACACATAAATATATCTATACACATACACACATATACATACGCATTTATGGTGACTCTATTGTTTTCCTCTATAATTCTATGAGTTTAATTTTGTTCATTTAAAAACTATATTCTGAGCCGTGGTCCACTGGCTTTATTAGCCTGCCAAAGGGTTCCATGACATAATAACAATTAGTAATAGTTACAATTGTAGAGCACTTTGAGGTTTGCAAAGAATTGTACAATTGTTAGCTAATTTTATCCTCAAAACAATCCTGGGAGATAGGGGTTATGGTAACCTCCATTTTATTTCTCCTATTTAACAAATGAGATCATTGAAGTCCAAATAGGGAAAAATGATTTAAACTAATATAAATAAACCAGGATGATTGGAACTTCAACCCACATCTCCTGATCCCTAGTGCAATTTTCCTCCTATTAGGTCAAATTTCCTTCTCTCTACTACTAAGTACTGAGTCTGTATGAGTACATTATGGACTTCACTGTGTTTCAGTTTCCTCCTCCTTAATTAACATGACAGGGCTGGACAAATACCTATCTCAAATCTCTTAGAGATCTGATAATCTGTTGTGGAAGAACTTGATTTGATAGCACAATTAATCACATGGCTAGATTCCTTATCAGGAGATATTTGGGTAGGTGTGAGATAATGTTACTGTTCCTTTCCCCTTGGACTGATGTTGCTGTTTTTGTGTGTGACCCTTGGCTAATTACTTTCTGTGCCATAATTATTGCCATCGTTATTCATTTTTCTCCTTTAAAAAAATTTCATTCTCTCTCTTCTGCCAAACATGCATTTCATGAGTTTGAAAACAATTTAGTCTTGCTTTCCTGGAGTGGGAGAGCAAGACACACATCGTCTCAGCAGGCAACGATGGCTCCGAGACTAGCAGGATATCCTGCCGTTCCCTTGATGTCACCTATTTCCCCAGACCAACCTCATTCATCCCTGAACATGTGCCTACCATTCAGGCAGGTTAATGAGGGCTGCCCAGGGTACGAGATTGGCTGTCTGGGACCAACTGCTTTGAGTGGAGCTTCTTATTTTTTTTTCCTCTGTCAGATTTGCCCTTCAGAAAAGAAAAGAACAAGGAGAGAAAGCTGTGGTTTTCCAGCTGAGACACAGGAATTGGAAGAGGGGGTTTGCAGGAGATAAATCAAAGAAAATTGACTAAGAATTGGTACAAACAAAATTTGAGCTTAACAAGTGCCCTCCTGGCTGAGAAAAAATTACTTCTCATCTAGGGGGGAAAGGAAAGCATGTTGGCAAACCTTTAGCTGCTGGGGGATTGTCATGCTTTCCAGCTACTCAGGACCAAAGTGGCACAATTCACCACAGCAACCCGCTAAGCCTGGAGCCTTGCTGGACTCCAGACAGTCCCCCTCCCTATCCCTTTCTCTGACTCAAAATGAGAGAGACGTGGCTAGGAAGCTAGTTGTAAGGGAAAACAGAAAAACAAGCAAACCTTAGTGTTATATTGTTGCTTTAGCATACTACAAGCTTCATAAGGAGAAAAAAAAACATTTTGTCACAACGCTTAAGAAAGTTAAAGTTCAATTCAAATCAATAAACAATTGAGTATTTATTAAGTGCCTACTCTGTGCCAGGTAGTATGCTAAGATAGTCCTTGCCCTCAAGGAGTTTACAGTCTAATCAGGTAGACAATGTGACACACATATACACAAAGCAAGCTATAAACAAGATAAAAGGGAAACAATCAACAGAGAGAAATCACTGGAAATTAAGAGGGGTTTTGGAAGATTTCATGTAGAAGGTGGAGGTTTATTTGGGACTTAAAGGAAGCCAGAGTTATCAATAGACAAAATGGGGGATGGAAAGCATTTCAGGCATGGTCAACAGTCAGAGAAAAATGCTGAGAACCAAGAGACCTGGTGTCTTATTCCTGAAATAACCAGGAGGTCAGTATGACTGAATTGAAGAGCTGAGGAGTACATGTCAAGGAGTAAGGTATATGAAGACTGGAAAGGTAGGAAAGGGCCAGGTAATGAAAGACTTTGAATGCCACAAAGAACATTTTACACTGCTCCTGGAGCCAATAGGAAACCAACAGAATTTGTTGAGTGGGTAGGGGGTAGTGACATGATCAGACCTGCGTTTTTGGAAAAATCACTCTAGTGGCTAAATGGAGAATGGGTTAGAGTGGTAACTGTTGTCAGGTTGACCCAAATTTCAAGGTACAGTGTTTTGAATTCTGTAATTTGTAGGACCATACATATTAAACAATGGAATGATGTGGTGGGTAGGAGAGTGTAGTGAGCAGACACTATGTTGTATTATAATTTTTTTTTCTTTTACTAGATTAGCATTAAGAACAGCAGTTCTCAACCTGTGGGTTATGTTCAATTTGTAACAATGAAAATACATCCTGCATATCAGATAGATTCACAACAGTAGCAAAATTACAGTTATGAAGTAGCAACAAAAAAGATTTTATGGTTGGGGGTCGCCACAACATGAGGAACTGTATTAAAGGGTCACAGCATTAGGAAGGTTGAGAACCACTGATTAAGAAGAATAGGGTTCAAATTTTGGCTCTAATATTAGCCTGGTGGCTTTACATGATATGCTTTTCCTATCCAGGCTTCTGTTTCATCATTTTTAAAAGAGTTGGTTGAACTTTATGGTTTCTGGGGTCCTTCCCAGTTGTAACATTACATATTCTTGATTCTGTACCTGAACTTCCATTATGTTCTAACATTTTAAGTTTAAGAGCTAAATTTGCAATTTTCTTCCAGTCATAGTTTAAAATCATTTCCAATCCTAACCATCCATTAACTTCCTTTGAGTACAATTTGATAAACAGGGCACCTATGTGATGGATAATAAACAAAGTCTGGGAAAGTTCATTCCCTTAATGATTGCTTTTTAAGTTGGATTTCCCAAGTCCTTTGGCTCTAGACAATGGTTAAACCATCACTCTTTTAGAGACCCTGTGATTATATGCATAGGAAGTGCTATGTTTCTCAGTTCAGTGTCTGACTCCTGGATTGAACTGAATTATAAATTCAAATCTTCTGAATGACTATACCTTTGCTGTTGCTGGTCCTTTCAGCCTGACAGGGACCGGACAAATAAAGTGCAGAGGTATGACATAATGAGCAGTCATTGAATGTTGAAAGCAGAAGGAGCTTAGAAACAGACGGTGTCAGAGTTGGAAGGATATTGAAAGTGAGAAGAGAGGACATAGAAAACTTAAGGAAGCAGGAGCATTAATCATCATTGCCATGATATTTATACATAAATTATCTCATCTAATCTTCATAATATTGCTGAAAGGTAGGTGTGATTATTGCCCCCATTTTACAGATGTTGGAAGGAACAATCACACTGATGCAATCACAGATCTTGTTCATTGATGTTGTCATTTTGCAGTAAATAAGGATTTACAAGCTCTCTATGTTTTGCTACCAAGAGTTCTGTGGCTTATAAAAAGATGTCATCCTGCAGTTGACATTGTGATGAGCGTATCCACCTTCAGCATAGTCTGATCCTCAGATGTCAATCATATATTCTCTCTGTACCTATGCCTGAAGTTTTATTTTTTTCCATTTGGTGATGTGCTAAAAGTTTTCATAGCCTTTGGGTACCTAGGAACACCATTATGAGGCTACAGCAAAGGGAATTAATTTTAGAATATAGAATAAAAGACTTTTTGATTTGGAAAGGACATTAGACATATATAACGTTAAAGTGGCTCATCAAATCCAGATGTCATTTCATTTTGCAAAGGGGAAATTGAAGCTCAGAAAGGGATAGTGACATGTATGGTATTCTACAGGAAGTCGCTTAATGAATGTTTGCCTCAGTTTCTTCATCTGTGAAATAGAAATAAAAATACTCCTTACTCTTAAGTTTTGATGTGAAAATAAAATTAGATATTTGTAAAGTGTTTTGTAAATCTTAAAGTGCTGTTTAAATGGCAGCTATAATCATTAACAGGTTTCAGAAGGTTTTTCTTTTTTTTTCTTTCTCTCTTTCTCTTATATTATCTTTATTATTATTATATCTTTATTATTCTTTCTCTTTCCTCCTTTTCTGTGTTTATATACATACATACTTGTATGTGTATATGTATATATGTGTGCATATACACACATATATACAAACACATGTATACAGAGAAAGCAAGAAAGAAAGAGAATGGAAGGAAGAGAAAGAATGAAAGAAAAGAAGGAAGGAAGAAAGGAAGAAAGGAAAGAAGGAAGGAAAAAAAAAGGGATGTTGAGAAAAGTTGGTGCTCAGCCTTTTAGTGATAATCTCTTTTAGACTCTGGCTGGTTCTCAGGAAACAGATGTCTTACCTATTGCGGGCCTGTTCTTGAGGTCTTTATAGCTTGGATGGGCCTACCAGGGCTCATATCCCTCTGGTATAGCCTTCAAGAGCCAAGACTCACCTCTGTACTATGAGAAAGTAGATATGAGAAGACAGTTAACCAAAATCCGTCAATCAATAAATGTTTATTAAGTGTCTGCTAGGTGCCAGTCACTATGCTAAGTTCTGGGGATATAAAAAGTAGCAAAAGAAAGTTCCTCCCCTCAAGAAGCTTACAATAAAAGTTGCAGTTTCTATATCACTTGCCATAGGCTCAGGACTTACCTCTCCAAAATCGTTGTGGCAAATAGTGCAAGAGTTGTTATCCATGTTTTATAGTTGAGAAAGCCAAGGTTCAGAGAGGTAAAGCGAGTTCCCATATGTCACACAGCCCTTCCTCAGTTATCAGAAGAAGAAAATGAGATCCAAAAAAGATGTGATTTTCCAGTATTACAAATACGGTATTTCTGAACAAGTATTCCAACTCAAGACTTCTGAATCCCAGTCTAATATTATCAGCACTTAAACCCAGGTATTCTTACTCCACAGTTACCGATTTCTCCAGAATGCTACTTTGTCCCTTGGTTTTATTTAAGATTGTGAGTGAGGGTGACAGTTTTGCCCTAATTCTGCAAAATAGAACTATAACTTTGTATCATTGCCATCAACAACTCAGTCTTTTCGATTCTGCGTATTTTTTCCCTTGCTAATTAATGAGTAATACATTCCTTTGAAGTGTCTTCTTCTTTTCCATGCCCATGGATCAAAGAGAGGGGAAGGCAAAGAAAGTGGAGCCAATGCCCCTGAAGGAAGTTAGTCAGGATTTGTTGGGTTTTGTTCTCTCTCTTTCTCTCTCTCTCTCTCTCTCTCTCTCTCTCTCTCTCTCTCTCTCTCACACACACACACACACACACACACACACACACACACACACACACACACACACACTTCCAAGTTGCTTCTTTTCTCCTCAGGGTATAGGGACATATCTATAGGCTTAAAAAGAATAGCAATCCTGATAAATAATTTAAATGTTTTTAAGTTGATCTCAACCCATAACCACCAAGAGATAAGTCAACCCAGCTCTTGCAGACAAGCCAGTAAAAGCTTTAGAACAAATGGACAGAATAGATAAATTATTACTAAATGGGGAAAGGCAGGTCAACATGCTGAGCGGGGCAGGGGGCAGGGGGAGGTGGAAAAAAAAAAAATCTTAGCTAAGAGCAAATAATAGGAGATAGCAGAGACCAACTGACTGTCCCCCTTCTCCAATTTAAAGAAGTCTCTTATTAGCCTCTTTATAAAAGCATATCTGTCCACTGAGGATAAGAGATGTTGAGTGATTTGCTCAAAGATTAATAGCTTGATAAAAGGGTTGGGAATTCCCTAGGTCTTCTGCCTTGCAGCAAAGTTGTACAAAAATCCTAGCAGTAGGGAGAACTAAGAAGCTGAAAGGGGGAAAATGTTGGAAAAAATTCTAGCTCTTAAGGATAGCAAAGAATCCTGCTCTTTATTTAAGGCAGGTGGAGTTTTATAAATTCCAGTTTTATGTTTTTTATATTATATAGTTAATAGTTGCCACTGAAGTCCGGAGAAATTGAGTGATTTGCCCAAGAATGCAGAGCATGTTAACATGGCTGTTTCTGTTGTTGTTGTTGTTAATCAAAATACTTTGTTGAGACTAGACTAGGATCAAACGATCAATGTATACAGAACATCTTTCATTTTATTGAATAGCTTGTGCTTATTCCCAATTACATGTAAAAAAAAAGTTTTAATTTTTTAAAAATCAGTTCCAAATTCTTTCCTTTCTTCCCTCCCCTCCCTGCTACCTGAGACAGCAAGCATTTTGATATAGGTTATACATGTTCAATCATGTGAAACATATTTCCACATTAGTCATGTTGTGAAATAAAACACAAACCCGCAAAGGACATACAACCCTCCCCTCCTTCCCACAGTGAAAAATAGTGTGTTTCAATATGCATTCAGACTCCATCAGTTCCTTCTTTGGAGGTAGATAGTGCTTTTCCCCCTGAGTCCTTTGTAATTGTCTTGGAACACTGTATTGGTGAGAATTGCTACGTCATTCACAATTGATCATCACACAATGGCACAGTTATGTATAAGGTTCTCTTGGTTCTGCTCACTTCTCTTTGTATCACTTCATTTTAAGCCTTCCCAGGTTTCTCTGAAATCATCCTGCTCATCATTTCTTACAGCACAAATAGTATTTCTCTATGATCATATATCACAACTTGTTCAGCCATTCTCCAGTTGATAGAAATCCCCTCCCTTTCCAATTCTTTCTTGTCACAAAAAGAGCTGCTATCAATATTTTTGTACACATAGGTACTCCCCTCCTCCTTTATTTCTTTGGAATGCAGACCTAGTACTAAAATTGCTGGATTAAAGGGTATGCATAGTTTTATATTCACTGGGCATAGTTCCAAATTGCTCTCCAGACCAGTTGGATCATTTCACAGCTTTACTAATGGCTGAAAATTCTCTAGTTGTTCCATCTTCTAGTGAAGTCCTTTGTAACTCTGTTAATGAAAGGAAGACTTAAGGGGACTTAGTTCGTTTGGGTCAAAAAGGACCTGGTTATTGTTGTCTCCATTTGAATTAAATCTAATTTATAATCTATTGTTATCTATTAAACTATCCATTAAACCTCTATTCTTTGAAAGGTTCTTAGCTGGGGATTGTGGGAAATGCAAAGGAAAATCATGTTTCCTTCTGTCTGGGATGTAACAGTCTAATAAAGGCATTGAGCTCAAGGAAACAAACATTTATTAAGTATTTACCATTTTCCAGCCACTTTGTTAAGTACTTTACAAATATAATCTTACTTGATCTCCATTCTATAGTTGATGAAACTGGAAGAGGAGATGTTTAATGACTTGCCCAGGGACAAATAGCTTATAAGTATTTGAGGCTGGATTTGAAATGTTGTCTTTTTGACTTGAGGACCAACATTGTATGAACTGTGCCCACTCTCTGCCTCAAGAAATTAGAATAGTGATAATGACAGTGTAGAGCTGGATCCAAAGCACTAGCCAAGGGAGTCTAGGAGGGAAATGTGAGTTCCAGTTTGGGAGATCAGTGAAGACTTCATGGAAGGGATGCCTTTTGTGATGACCCTTGAAGTATGGTGAGGATTACAACAAGCAAGGTTAGGGAATTGAAGAGGAGATTGTAATAAGGGAGTCTGTGAGCAAAATACCCAGGGGTTTGCAAAATGAGGTCAGTGAACAGGATTTTCGATTCTGGCAAAATTCTTATAATGTATTTTAGGCAAGATACCTTGTAAACATCTAGAAACTGAAGTGGGCAATCATAAAGAGCCAGCATGGTTTCATCCAGCCAAGGCTGGATGCTTCAATTACCATGTTTTAACTACTTGCCACGTGCTATGCTTACTATGGAGAAGAAGAAAGGCAAAAAATACTGCATGCCTTCAAAAAGCTCAGATACTAATAGGGGAGACAGCATGAAAATAAGAAGACAAAAGATGCATACAAAGGAGAGGGAAGGTAAACTTAGAATGTTGCCTCTAATTTCTGGGTTTTTTTTTTTTTTTGCAAGGTTACTATATTAGTAGATAAGAGACAATGCCATAGATAGAGGCTTCCTGTGTTTTAACAAAGCTTGGAATAACATCTTTCATAATAGTTTCATGGAGGAGATAGCAAAATGTACAAAGGATAGTCATACAATTAGTAAGGTTAAGTGCTGTTTGAATGGCTGTAGCCATAGAGTTGATATTAATGGTTTTTAATGGGCATCTGATAGGGAAGTCTCTATCAGAATGGGGACCTGGCCTTGACTATGTTGTTTAAACATATTTTTTTTGTATCAGTGGCATAAATAAAGACATAAATAGTGTACTTATCAAATCTGCAGTGAGTGTTATATGTAGAGTCATAGGTAACACTTTGGACGTCCAAAGATCCATACAAGTTGAAATTTTGGGTCAAATATAACAATACGAAATTAAATAGAGCTAAATGTAGTCATGGGTTCAAAAAATAGACTTTATAAGTGCACTATTGTGGAGTTATGTGGTTTTAGTAGATTAAAAGCTCAATGTGAATTGACAGTATGGCACCAAAACAAAGAAACAAAAGTAATATGGTTTTAAGCTGTATTTTAAATGAATGCTTGCAGGTCTCTATGGGACTTTCAGAGGCAGCCACAGCTTAAAAATGCCACTTTCCCCTCTCTGATGTGACTGTTCTTCGAGTCTTAAATGGGCTTTGGAGAATTTTATTGGTTCTCTTTAGCTCCCAGAGAAGTGTTTGTCTTCCTTCTGTTTCCTGGAAATGGGGGATGGTCACATTGTTATGGGATCTATGAAGTCACTGGCACAGAGGACCATCATCCTGATACGCACACTTATAGTAAGTATTTGTTAACTGGCCGACTCTAAGAGCCGTCTATTTTTTGTGTGATATTTCCTTTGCCTGGAGTAGCAGTTGCAGGATCCTGATTGAGGAGGTCTTCACCTGATGAGCTTGCATTCTCAGGGGGATAAAAGAGCTTACAAACTGAGGTGTCCAGAGAGCATATGCCCTACCCTGCCAGGAAGAGGCATTTTGTCAGTGTATCCTTGGCAATGGGCCAGCTGTACTGAAACTAATTGAACTTCACCTCCTCTTTCCCATTAGCTTGGGCTGTGGGGTGAGATAGCTGCCCCCAAGGGGCTGGCCTGGGTCATCTAAACAAGCTGTTATTGGCAGTGGTTCGCTAAGGCTTGACTAACTCATCTCTGCTCTTCTTCTTGCACCATAAACCTTGGAAAAGCCTCTGACTCATTTTTTGGTCTTGCTATTTCATCAGTTTAGGGGGCTCCCCTGTGAGGAAACTCCTTCTCCTAATGCAAATAGGCAGCTGCTCTGAAATGTGGAACTTTGAAGGGTCGCCTGCTTCAGTGTTCTGTTGCAAATGACGGCCTTAGAGCCAGATTCTTAGATTTCTTGGCATCAGAGACCCTTCTGGAATTTTAGTGACCCCTATGAGTCATGTTTTAAAATGAATGAAAAAATACAGAATGTTATAAAGGAAACCAATTATACTGAATTTCATAGATATAAACATATATGTAAGGCTATGTGTATATTTATAAAATATATCTTTATATGTATGTGTGTATTTCTAAATACATATAAACATGAAACACAATGTAATTGGTTTTCTTCCCAATATAAGTTGTTTTCCATATGCATATATGTATATGTTCATACATATACACATGCATGTATACATACATATAAGTTCATGGGCCCTAGGTTAAGAATTTCTGCGTTAGAGAGTAGCCTGTTTCAGAAGAATATCAATAATTAACCATGGGTATTGTGGTATTTTAAATGTTCAAGAGACAGAATTTCAGGGAAATTTAATCATTTTATTAATTAAATATTAATTATATAATACATATATTATATATAAAATTATATATATATATTATATAAAATTAAATAATGCCAATATTTCAGTAAAAGTAAGAGTAGACGTCTCGAATGCCAAAGACATTGTGGTAGCAGGTTCACAGCTCACATGCACATTGGAAGAAGTGTTCCTGAGGGTGCTAATCAATGCTGACTGGTTAGAAATTAACGAGAGGTAGAGTTTACAAAGAGAAATGAACTCACTGTAATGAGAGGTTGAGAATGACCTGTCGCTCTTGGCCGGAGAGACTATCCCTACATTCAGACTACTGGCTTTTGGCAGCCAGCTGTGGGCAATCTAGTCAAACAATCTAAATCACCCACTGAAGTCTGAATGAGTTGGGTAGAATGAGGAGAATATTAATCCTACCTTCCATCAGTCCTATCCTTGAGAGATTGGACAAGGAAATAGGAGAGGGAAAAGATAGCTGTTGTCTCCCCAATTTTAATAATTGACTGTTAATATGAGAGAGAAAGAATCATCTCAGCATATAAGTTTAAGGCTTCCAAAATACTTTCCTTACAATCAGCCTGTGATGTAGGTCATGCAAGAGTTACTATCTTACTTTATTGAAGAGGAAATTGACATTCAGAGAAAATAAATGACCTGTCCAAGGCCACAGAACTAGTAAATGGCATTTGAAACCTGTATTACCTATCAGCACTTGTCAGTCCTTTGTACTATGAAGCAGCTCCTGGAGACTTTATAGGCCTCCCAAGACACAGATGCTCCCAAATATAGGATGATGACTTTCTAGGGCGGGTGGGTAAGGAGAGATACTAATCAGAATTGAAATATCCCCAAAAGATAGTGGGGCCCAGGAGAAAGAGTAATAGAATTAGAATCAATCAGTTAGTCAATCAATGAACATTTATTAAGTACCTACTCTGTTTCAAGCACTGTGCTAAGCACTGGGGATATAAAAAAAAGAGGCAAAAGACAGTCCCTGCCTTCAAGGAGCTTATAATCTAATGTTGAACTTGGTTTGGGATACTTACTTTACTGCTAACTCACGGCCTTCGTTGCCTTTGACAATTCATTCCACATTGCCGAGTCTCATTTTCCTCGTCCTTGGAGATCAGCATATAGGAGGCATGCCCACTCTCTTCAAGCATCTAAGGAGATGTGACATAGGATGACAGGATGGTAGATATAGAGCTCAGAGGTGCCTTAGGGGCCATCCAGTCTGACAGCCTCATTTTGCAGCTGAACACATTGCAGCCTAGGAAGATTATGACTAGGCCACCAGTATACAAGTGCTAAGTATCACAGGTGGCATTTGAAGTTAGACCCTTGGATTCTTGAATCTTTCTACTTTCAACAGCATTATGCTGTGAGCAGAGATCAGACTAATTCTGTTTCTTCTTCAGGAAAAGAACTATGATCAATAATTAGAAACTGAAGAAAGACAGATATTGTTTCAATATAAAGATGGAAAAAAAAGACCCCACCCTTTCTTTTTTTTTATTATCTTTTGTTTATTTTTAGTTTACATCATTCATTTCCTTGAGATTTTGAGTTATAAATTTTCTCCCCAACTTTCCCCTATCCACCAACCCAAAACAGTGATCCTACTATAAACCCCTCCCCCAATCTGTTCTCTCTTATGTCCTCCCATCATTCCTCTGACTTTCTGGTAGGGCAAGATGGATCTCCCTACCCCAATGCCTGTATATCTTAATTCCCAGTCTCATGTAATTAATAATAATAATAATAAATATATATGTATATGTGCATATATGTATGTATGTGTATATATATATGTATATGTATATGTATATATATATATATATATACACATATAGCTAACATTTGATTATAGAACTTTAAATTCTAGATTCTTTCCCTTCCTCCTTCATCACCCACCCCCACCGGAAAGACAAGTAATTCAATACAGGCTGTACATGTGTTGTTATGCAGAACATCTCCACAATGGACATATTGTGAAAGACTGACTATATTTCCCTCTTCTTATCCTGCCCTCTGCCCTTGTTGTATTCTCTACTTTGTCCCTGTCCCTTTACAGATGTGTGTGCTTCTAACAACTCTCTCCCCCACCCTGTTCTCTCCTCCATCATCCACCCTCTCATCCCCATCCCCCCTACTCTCCTGTAGGGCAAGATACCCAATTTAGAGTGTACATCATTACTTCCCTATTCTAAATTCAATGAGAGTAAGGTTGACCCATTCCCTTTTGCCTTCCTATTCTTCCCCTCCATTGTAACAGTTATCCCTTGCCTCTTCTATATAAGAGGATTAACTCCATTCTGTCTCTCCCTGTCTCCTCACATTTTATTCTACTCCAACCTCTCAATTTCACCTTTTAAAGTATCATCCCTTCCTTTTAAATTGATCCTGTGTCCTCTGTCTATGTACACACATATTTACACACGCTCAGATATGTATTCATCTGCATATATATACCTTCCTATATAGACATATGTGTATGTATATATATATATATATATATATATATATATATATATATTTATATTCCCTTCAACTATCCTCATACTGAGAAAAGTATCATAAGTTACAATTATCATTTTTCCATGTTGGCATGTAAATAGTTCAACTTTGATGAATTCCTTATGATTTCTCTCCCATGTTTACATTCTCATGCTTCTTGTATTTGAATTTCAAATTTTCTATTCAGTTTTGGTTTTTTCAGCAACAATTCTTGAAAGTCTTGCACCTCATTGAATGACCATTTTTTCCCCTGAAACATTATACTCGATTTTGCTGGGTAGGTTATTCTTGGTTTTAACCCTATCTCCCTTGATCTCTGGAATATCATATTCCAGGCCCTTCATTCCTTTAATGTAGAAGCTGCTAGATCCTGGGTTATCCTGATTGTGTTTCCATAATATTCAAATTGTTTCTTCTTGGTAGCTTATAATATTTTCTTCTTGATCTGGGGACTCCAGAACCTGGCTATAACATTCCTAGGAGTTTTCTTTTTGGGATCTTTTTCAAAAGGTGGTCGGTGAATTCTTTCAAGTTCTATTTTGCCCTCTGGTTCTAAAATATCAGGGCAATTTTCCCTGAGAATTTCTTGAAGGATGATTTCTAGGTTCTTTTTCTGATCATGGCTTTCAGATAGTCCAAGAATTTTTAAATTGTCTCTCCTGGATCTATTTTCCAGGTCAGTGGTTTTTTCAAGGAGATATTTCACATTGCTTTCTATTTTTTCATTTGTTCGGATCTGTTTAATAGTGTCTTGATTTCTCATAAAGTCATTTGCTTCCATTTGCTCCACTCTAGTTCTGAAGGAATTATTCTCTTCAGAAAACTTTTTAGATTCTTTTTTCCATCTGGCAAATCTGACTTTTTAAGGCGTTCTTCTCTTCATTGGCTTTTTGGGCCTCTTTTGCCATTTGAGTTAATCTATTTTTAAGGTGTTATTTTTTTCAGTCAGATTGTTGACTCTCTTTTCATGATTTTCTTGCATCATTCTCATTTCTCTCACCAATTTTTCCTCCACTTCTCTTATTTGATTTTCAAAATCCTTCTTTAGCTCCTCTATGGCTTGTAAACAGTTTATATTTTTCTTGGAAGCTTTTGGTGCAGGAGTTCTGACTGTGTTGTCTTCCTCCTGATCCATGCTTTGATACTTTTTGTCCCCAAAAAAGGAATCTAAAGTTGGATTGGTGTGTTTACTCTGCTTCCTTTGCCTGCTCATGTTGCTGGTCAATGACTTGACTTTTTAGCTCTGTGGAACTCTGCTTCCAGAGGGGAGAGTTTTGTCCTAAATTACTGGGGGTTTGGCAACTGTTGGAGCTATTAGGAGATCGCTGTCTCTGCAGCCCCCACCAGCTTTGGCTCACTGGTCACACATCTCAGGACCACCACCCAAGACCACAATCCTGATCCAAGCAGGTTAACACAAGGGCACTTAGCCTCTGAATGATCACTTGGCCCCTCTGCAATCTGCAGGCCATGAACTTTGAAGCAGCCACGTGGAGGGGGCCACTGCATCTGCTGCTTTCTTGCCCTGAGGACAGTTGACCAGACCCACTTTTCTCTCTCAGATTTAGCCAACTTCCACTGACCTTTAACTTTGTCCTTGGTTTTTATGGATTGATGATTCTGGAAACTTCCACAGCTGCCAGTGATCCCCTCTCCTGAATGCTCCAAGCGCGGCTTATCCTGGCCACCCTGGGGCTGAAGCCATGACTGATCTCAGCTCCCTGCACGCCATGATGAGCCCTTCCTGTCCCACCTGCCAGGGGAGAAAGAAGCAGTGGCCTTGTTATGGTTGGTTGTAGGGGGAGCTGCAGAGTTCTCCTGCTTCTACACCATCTTGATTCCACCCCAACCCAACCCTTTCTAATAATAGTAGCCTATCAAAATGAATTGCCCCACTTTTGTATGTGATGATTTCTCTATAACTGTAGGCCTTTAAATGGAGCCTGGAGGACTGTGGGTAAGTTTCTTTGTGAGCTCAATTTCTCCATTTGTAAAAAGGGGGATTGTTTCTTACTCAACTCCAGGTTAGACCAGTTACTCTCTGAAATCCCTTCTAACCCTCAGATTCTGGGCTTTTTGATTTTTACTATATAGGGGCTTGATTCAGTCATCTCTAAATGAATTTCCTCCAAAACTTTTAATCCTCCAGAGAGCTAGCAGAGGGGAGAGGTGGTATCACATGTTGGTGGGATCTTTGACATCTCTCTTCCTCTCTCTTACATCAATTTCATTCATTAAGTGAAGGATGTAAACCAGGTGACTTCTAAATTTCCTTAGACTTCATAATTCTACTTAGTAAAATTTGGATACTGAAAGGGGCATGAAAAAGAAGGAACTTTTGTTGTGTCTCTGAAAGTGTTATGGAATAGTTGCTCTCATCATGGTAGAAGCAGTGTCCTGAGTGCTGGGAACCAAGTAATTGTCCCTGCATCCTCTGGGACTGCACACCCACACCCAGACTCAACATTTATTCCTCACTTCAGGGTTTTCAGTGGGCAGGCAAATTCGTTGGCATGTTTATCTCCTACTTGTATCAGTGTGGAAGTCATTAGCAGTGAGTGTGTTTTTAGTTATAGTGGCCCATTCACAGAGCAGGCCAGTCATGCCAGAGAGGAAAAGATGGGAGGCTTCCTCTACAGGGATTCTATGGAGGGCCTATGGTTAGGCTTCCACAGGAGGCCAATTTCTCTGACTCATTATAGCTTCATTTATTTCATAGACTCTGAAGGGTCAAAGACTACATCTATATCCTTTCAGTCTTCCTAACACTGCTGGACAAAGTTTTGCATCATTCTGCTACCCTGAAATCCTGTGATCCTAAGTAGGGAATAGAACCGTCAGGTGGTAGCCCCTGTCACAGTCACCCACCCCGTACATACTGCTCTCCCAAGGCAAGAATAACATTTGACCGGAACACTCATGGTCCATACAAGGATGGAGTGGACAGACTTCAAATTCCAAAATTCTGGCTTTGTACACATCCAGCTTGAGAAGGGAGTATAGTTGGTCTTACTGAACCACACAAATATTTACAGGATACAGAAATGCGGTGGCCAGATCCTAATGCAGGCTGGTTTTTGTGTAAGCAGGATCTGGCTGCAGGCTCTTTCTAGTTGTGACTTTCCAGCTGCCAGTCTCATTTTCTATTGCACTGTGCCCACTTTCTACTTGGTTTAGATATCCATTTTGTATCATTGTCAGTCTCTTAGTTATATCCAGCATCCAGTCTGCCTCTCTGTAAGCCAAGGTTGGAGCTACCTTCTCAGGTTACCCCTCGAACCTTTAAATTTGTTTGCAGCTGATAATTTAGGCCTATCCACTATGACTAAAGTGTGGATTAGATCCTTTTCGGCAGTCTTGATTTCCTTTGGGGGCACCAGCTTGTGGAAACACTGCAATTGTCCTTCTTTGAATTGTAAGTTCCTCATTAAATCTTACTGGGTCTGTGGAGGTGACTACCAATTGCTGTCTGACCTAGTTACAGAGGCCTCCAAAGTTAGCACTTACTTATCTCAATAAGTAGATGGTAACGATTTGGTTTTTGCAACTGAAAAAAATAATTCAATTTTAAATCTTCCATTTTGTGATTGTAGGAAAGGGTTAGGAAAGGGTTAGTGGGGGGGAAAACACATTGGTTTTGATTATTAAATTAATTGACTGAAAAGAAGGTGATGTTTCCCATTATGGTGCTCCACATTTTTTTAACAGCAGCTGAAGGAGTTGACAGAAGAATATCTAATGTTTCATTTATTTGTTTTTTTCTTTTACTATTTCCTCTCCTTGATCTTCTTCCTTGTTACTCTTGGAAAGTTTTCTTTGGAACAATTCCCCTAATTCTCCAAATCCAGAGTTGTCTCAGTTAAATTCAAACAAACACATGGGCACTAGAGAATTGCTCTTCAGGTCTTTGGAGGTATTTGTGTTTTTCCTAAATGGAGATTTAAATCAGAACAGTTTGGCATCTAGCTGATGATGACTCAGTGGGATTCCTGTTTCAAAATTGCATTGACATGATAAACTTATTTGGTTCTCACTGTCACAAAGCTTAGAAGTCACGTAAAACTTTCTTTCTTCCAGTATATCTACATCTAAAAATATTATCTTTCTGTATTCCTTGCTATGCTGAACATCTTTTGAGGGATTTGGAACATGGATATTTTCATAGGCTCATAACAGCACAGAGGTTCCAATTGGAAGACATCGGTGAAATTATTTTGTCCAACCACCTTGTTTTGTCACACTTGAAAAGGATTTTACCCCTATAATATATGGTTCTTCCTTTTAAAAAAAAAATTCCTTCTTTAGAAATGGGTTAAATGTTAAGAAACAACAACACTTGAACAATTCACTGCCCACTGAGCACTCAGCTGAGGGCGATATTAGGACTGATGTGGATATTAGCACGCTGGATAGTTAATCTTGGAGGAAGATGTCTTTCTCTTATTTTTAAATTTGCATCCTTTTGTTTTCATTATACCTTAATTTCTAAATATATCTGACCACCAAATTCTAGGCAATGAGATCATTTGTAATAAAGAATAAAAAGGAAAACAGAGAAAAAAAGGGTTTAAAAAAACTTGGCAATCATTCAAGAAGTACATATTAATAGATGACTATGTGCAAATACCATGCTAAGGTCTGAGGATACAAAGACCAAAAAACCAAAAAGTTCTTACCCTCAAAGTGCTTACAATCAAGCCAGCAATGACATCATGCACACATAGTAGTGAACACAAAATAAATATGCTGTCATTTCAGGGGTAGGGGAAATAGCAGTTCTGTGGGTGAGTGAGCATGTGTGTGTATGTATGTGTGTGTGTGTGTGTGTGTGTGCATGCGTGTGTTGGAATCAGAAAAGAACAGATAGAAAACGACAATGGATCTAAGATTTAAAGGAAACTGAGGATCCCAAAAGGAAGAGGTAGAGATGGAGAACATTGCAGGCATAAAGGCCACTCATAGCAAGGCCACAAAGACAGGACAGAGTGAATCCATTTGGACAAGTAAGAAGACCAGTTGGGTCATGTTGTTTTGAGCATGATGAGGAGTAATCCAGGTTTTGTTTTCTTTTTTCCCCCCTCAATTACATGTAAACATGTTGTAAACTTTTTTAAAATTGAATTTCAAGTTATTTCTCTTCCTCCCCTCCCCACTTTTCAAGAAGACAAGAAATTTGATATAGATTATGATTATAGATTTGGCCTGACACGTACAGTCATGCTAAATATTTCATGTTATTCAGGTTGAAAAAAGAAAATACAGACAAAAAACCTCACAAGAATAATAAAGAGAGTAAAAACAAAACAAAACAAAAAAATAGATGCTGCTTTCTTCACTCATACCATCAATTCTTCCTCTGAAGTTGAAAAAGAGTTTTATCAAAAGTTCTTTGGAATTATCTCAGGTACAGGGAACCTGCAACCTCGAGGTGTTCCCCACACCTGTGATGATTGTATTGCTGAGAAGAACTAAGTTATTCATAGTTAGTCATCATACAATATCGTTGTTAATGTATACAATGTTCTCCTGCTTCTGCTTATTTCATTTTGCATCAGTAAGTCTAAAGGAAGCAATATACAATAAGTCTCAAAAGGTGGATTGGTGCCAGGTTGTGAAGGTCATTGAATAATGGAGTGACATGAGCACTTTAGGAATATCAGTTTGTCAGTTGTTTGAGGGTTGGATTGCAGACAGAGGTGATTTAAGGCAGGAAGAACAAATGAAGAGGCTAGTACCAGTAGTCTTGGTGAGAGGTGATGAAGTACTAAACTGAAATCGTAGATTAACAACTGAGAGAGGGAGACTAATTTGAGATGTCTTAGTGGCAGAATTTATTCATCAGCAAGCATTTATTAAGTGCCTTTCATGTACCAGGCACTAGGGATACAAAGACAAAATTGAAAAAGTTACTGTCCTCCAAGAGCTCACATTCTATAAGAGGAGACAACAGGCATGCAAACAAATGACACAATTTGGTAGGGTAAGAGAAAATGAGGAGTAGAGGAAGGCACTGGGATAGTGAACTTGGATTCCTGGAAGGATGCCTCTAACAGAAAGTGAGAAGTTTGAAAGAGGGGGTGGGGCTTGGTTCTATTTTGGACATCTTGAGTTTTAGAGGCTGACACGACATTCATTCTGAAATGTCCAATAGGTAGCTTGTGCTGTTTAACTAGAAAGCAGACGAGAGACTAAGGCTGGATATGTAGATATATAGATCTCCATCATCAGCATAGAAACAATAATTAAACTTATAGGAGCTGATGAAATCAGAGACAGACAGATAGGTACAGACACACAGACAGAGACAGAAAGAGAGAAATGAACAGAGAGGAGAGACAGAGACAGACATTCAGAGAGAGAGACACACACACACACACACAGAGTCAGAGAGAGAGAGAGTAAGAGAGAGAGAGAGAGAGAGAGAGAGAGAGAGAGAAAAAGAGAGAGAAAGAGAGTGAGAGAGAAAGTGAGAGAGAGAAATAGAGAGAGAGAGAAATCGAGAGAGAGAGGGAGAGAGAGAGAGAGAGAGAGAGAGAGAGAGAGAGAGGAGCAGGACAGACACAGAGAGAATATGAAGAGAGAAAAGAGTCAAGGACAGAGCCTTGTGGGTGTGATATAAAAGGTGATACAGCAAAAAGCAGTCAAGAATAGTTAGAAAGTTGGGAGAAGAAGGAAGAGAATACAATATCAATAAAACTCTCCATAGAGGACAGAGCATCCAAGGGGAATGAGTATAGAATTAAAAGTTGTAAAGAGGTCAAGGATGAAGAAAATTGGGGAAAAGAGGGTCAGAAATAGAACTCAGGTCTTTGTCCATTAAGACCAGTGCTACTTTCTTTTTTTTTTTTTAATTTTATTATAGTTTGCATCATTCATTTCCACAAGATTTTGAGTTACATATTTTCTCCCCGTCCCTCCCCCACCCACTGCCCGAAAACAGCCATCCCAGGGCATCCCCCCTCCCCCAGTCTATTCTCCCCCATGTCACTTTTTGGTAGGGCAGGATGGATATCCCAACTGCAGTGCCTGTGTATCTC
>CM053581.1:54696373-54808739 GCA_028627135.1 Pseudochirops cupreus
TGACTTTAGTGGGAAGTATCTTTGTGTGTGTTTTGGAGTTCTAGGATTGGTGTAGAGTCCTATTTTATGGGTATTTTGGGGTGGCTATGCGAGAGCTGCGATATGTTGCTGCTGCTATGCCGCCATCTTGGCTCCGCCCCTCAGTGCTACTTTCTTACACCATTTTGCCTCTCCCTCAAATTCTGGGATTAACAACATGTCTTCTTAAACTAATTTGTCAGACTGCTATAGTATTTTCATCAAGTTCTGACTCTATATTCTTCCCAACTAGAGACTCCCAGAGAGCCTGTTTCAAAATAAGAAATGCCCATCTTGCTTTTCCATTCAAGTAAAATCTAATCAGCACATCCCAACCCCCAAATCTGTGGATCCTCATAATAACTACAGATAAGGCATTTTCTCTAATCATTTTCTCAGCACCTGGGGCTTCCATACAAACTGCCCTTCCTTTTCCCACTTTGCCAACATGAGATGCTTCAAATCTTCCTAGGTTTGACATTGTTTTCTTATGGGAAATCAATATCTGGAGGGTTCAGGTTAGGATTTGAGGCTCCAAATGTTGGATTTCCTTTGTGCCTTGGTTTCACCACATTGCTTAACAATTGTCTCAGTATGTGGCTGAGATACAAAGCTGCCCTGCTAGATAGGCATTGCTTTCCTTGTTTATTCCGTGCCACATATAGTGACCATAACAGACAAGACCTAGAAACTATTCCAACTGTTTCTTCTATTTCTTCATGCTAGACCATCTCCCCAAATGCTTGTAGCTTATTTTGATTGCTTTATTTCATGGGGCCTCTGAGAGAATTTCTATATGCAAATCATTTCACATGTACTGTTCAAAGGAGGTGCTTAATAAGTGTTTTTTCACTGAATTGAAGAGTCTCATTTAATCCAATAATGAAAATATCAATGATAAATTGTTATTTAGATTTTAGATTTAAATTTAGATTTAGATTTAAATAATTCATTTTGTCTCCCCAAAGTCCCTTTAAGATTTATTATTTCATTTGCCTTCTCAATAACCTTACAATACTGGTTGAACTAGTCATTATCTGTAATTTGCAGACAAAGCAATTGAAGCAATAGCATATGGTGACTGGTCCAGAACCCTACAGATAGTGGCAAAATGAGGAATTTAATCTCTGATCCCAAATGCAGAGGTCTTTTCGAGCTTCTTTAAGCTTGAACACGTATCAGGGGATCTATGGAAGTACTTGAAAGTTTCATAGTCTCCAGTCATGGGTTTTATTACCAATTGTCATAATAATAATCAGAATGTATAGTGTGTTGGGCCTGGAAAAAAAATGAACATTATAGATTATCTAGTTCAATCTTTTCATATACAAATGAGGAAACTGAGGCCCATAAAAAATGAAGTGACTTACTTGAGCTCACACAGATGATTAAAATAATGGTTTGAGATTCAATTTCTAATTTTTTCACAATGTAATTAGTACCATGATTCTAACTTACCCTCTCCTTATGCTGAAAGACAATGTAATTAGTGTGGAAGGAAGATCACTATTCTGAGAATCAAGACAATTGAGTCCCTATCGTGAACCTATTGCAAAATTTTTGTTTGATATTTATTTTTCTACTAAAATTACTATTTAAAAAAATCATCACCTCCATTTCAGGAGTTTATCCCTTTTCCTCCTGTACTTTTTGAGACATCTCCTGTACTAAAGAATAAAAAAGGGAATATCAAAGTTCAGCAAAAACCACACAATACGGCAATCGATATGATAATTGTGGTTTCTACACCCAGAGTCTTCACTTTAGCACAAAAAGGGAGGAAAGCATTTTTTTTTTATTCCTTTTTCAGGTCCAATGTTCTTGGTCATTATGATGACACAACATTTACTTTATTTTGTCTTGTTCTTGTTTTTTCTATTAATTTGTGTTGCAATTATTTCGTAAACATTAGTTTTATGATTTTTCTTCTTTGACTCTGCATCAGTCCATAAATGTGTATTGACCCTAATTTTTGCGGTTATGAATATTCTGATGTACATTTCTTTACATATTTTAAAAGTTGTATGATTAGTCATAAAATGTCTAGATTAAAAGACATGGACATTTTGGGCATTTCTAAAAACAGAATTCCCTCTTTTCCAGAATTTTTGAACCAAATCTCAGGTCTATGAACAGCGCATTCCTGTGCCTGTCATTGCACAAGCCCTCCAACGTTATTTCCATCTTTTGCTACCTTCATGATTTTTTCAGTACAAAGTGAAATCGCAGAATTTTTTTTATTTACATGTTATTTTATTCATTACTTACAGTATTTTATGTTACTATTAATTATAATTCTTTTTTGAATTTTTTTGGTTCATTGAGGGGTAACTTTTTTCCTAAATATTTCAATAATGTGTTTGTTGGGGAATTTTTAACTTTGCCCATCTTGGATGCCATACCATACATACCCTTATCAAATATTTAATGTCATGATTGTTGTAGGTTTTTTTTCTATTTCTTCTATCAATAGCTTCCCTTCTTATCCTAACTTCATCGAACCTGTTTGCAGAAAATATTCCCAATTTCATGTAATACAAATTATTATTCCATATTATTTTTTGTGTGATTGCCTCTTTCCATCATATGGTTAAAAGTCTTATTCCATGAAGATAACTTTGAGAGGTATTGGATATCATTAATTTCTGTTTCTAAGAATAAACTTTAATATTTTGATTATTTTTCCATATTGTTACATATAGTGTGAAATACGACTTTATCAAGTCACTTTCTTTCACTGGGTCATCATTTCCTCATCTGTAAAAAAAGGATGTGGTGGATAAGTAATTGTGCTGAGGTGCTTTCCAATGCTAAGATTCTCAATTCTAATACTCTCAGTTTCAAGGTCCTTTCCAGCTCAAACATTTGATTTCCTTTGTTCTAACCCTGTATATTTTAGGGTACTTTCCAGTTCTGACATGTTTTATTATGAGACAATCCAATCTTAAATACAATGAGTTTCTATATCTATTAACCCAAAATTTGTATCAGTGGTCTCAATGATGTTGAAGGATAATATAACGTTCTTTAAATCTTGAAATTATTTAGATTTCAAGTAAGATATTTTATTACAATAGGTTTGTCAAAGCACTGGTGCTTGCCTTCAGTGATGAAACAAACAGCATCCTCAAAAAATGTTGAGTAAGAACAAAAAATAGTATATTATGTAACACACACATCTATATCTGTGTGTCTATCTATCATCTCTCTCTCTCTCTCATCTATCTTTCTATCTATCTATCTATCTATCTATCATCTATCTATCTAGTATAAAATGAATACATTCCCATCAGTGTAGATATAGATGATATAGATATTGGATTCAAAAGGAAAGAATCATGCATATCTCAAATGAAATTTATGCATATTTCATTTTTAGAGAAAAGTTGTGCAAACTAAAAGACTCATCTAAGGAACTAGAACAAAAACATTTAAAGCACGCTGTAGCAAAGGCTAATGGGAGGACTGCAATTTCCAACTTTAATACCTTGATGGTGTTTTTCCCTCCTTCCAATGCCTGCCCACCGTCTCCAAACTTCTGCATTTCTTTCAAGGGCACAACCATCCTTTCAGTACCTCATGTTTGCAAACTTAATGTAATCTGTCAAATGTTTCACAAAACAAAAAATGCTCCAAACACCAATATCTTCATATCATCATTGTTGTTATTGTTCCTGCCTGATGCAACTGAACACCGGTAGCTTTTCTCTTCCCGTTATGTTAACACTAGTATGTATTTGTTAGGAAACTTTTGTTTTTAGTTTAGATTTTAATTCATCAGTAAATGATTGACTCAGTCCAGGAATGGTTGTTATAGAGTAGTGAAGAGAAGACTTAGTATTTTCTAATTTGCACAGAAGTAGAGGAAGTAGGAATTCACTAAACAGTCATGATCTGTTTAGATAATGATATTGCAACAGCAATAATAACATTTATATAGCACATATTCTGTGCCTGGGACTACACTAAGCACAATTATTATCTCATATGAGCCTCATAACAGATCTGGGAGGTAGGTGCTATTATTTTACAAATGAAAAAACTGAGGAAAACACAATTGAAATGGCTTGCCCAGGAGCTCACAGCTAATATAAGTGTCTGAGGACAGGACCTTTGATTTAATTGGCATAAGTAATTCTCAGGTGAAGAAACTCCCTCCACATTTGTAGGGATGGCTTGGATTAACTTATAAAAACTTTAGCGGAAAGTGACTTCAGAGAACAAATTTTTCCTTACTTCATACTGTTGTTCAGTTGGTTTTCAGTCATTTCCAACTCTGTATGACCCTGTTTAGGATTTTCTTAGCAGCAATAAGAAAATGGTTTGCCATTTCTTTCTCCAGCTCATTTTACAGATGAGAAAACTGAGGCAAACAGGATTAAGAGACTTGCCAAGGGTCACACAACTAGCAAATGTGTGAGATCAAACTAGAACTCAGGAAAATGAGTGTTCTTTACTCTAGGACCAGCACTCAATCTACTGCTCCACCTAGCTGCCCCAGTTCATAATCACATATAAGGAAACTGACAAGAGAGAGACACAGAGAGAGAGAGAGAGAGAGAGAGACAAAGAGAGAGAGACAGAGACAGAGACAGAGACAGAGAGAGAGAGAGACAGAGACAGAGAGAGAGACAGAGAGAGAGACACTAGGCTACTGTCTGTACCCAGTAGATGGATGAGTGGAACTAAAGCTTTGTTCTTAAATCTTTTCCTACATGCTCCTTTCCACTACATGACACTACACCAAGTAATTGTGGATATTAAAGCTGAGCAGCCTAAAAATATAATTAAAAGTAAACAGTTCTCAAATCTGCCGTCAGTCCTTTGGATGAATTTGTAAGGACAGAGGATTGTTAAATGAATGGTCTTTTTCAAGTTCAGACCTCTAAGAGCTTTAGATCTGACTCAATCTTCTATATAAAGAGGATTTTCTCTTCATCCTTTGTCCACTTAAGAACTTTTAACCATCCTGTAAAATATCATTAATATAAATGGTTTCTGATTAATCCATAAGAGTTTCCTGCTTCATGTGTGATTCTTAATTTTCAGATAAGTAGATGGAATCAGTATTAGGAAAGCATTGGTAAAGCTATGAAAGTTAAAGTCAACCACAGCTCAGAGATAAAGAATAAAGTAAACAAACAAACAAAACAACAATGGGGGGTTATTTTGGAGGAATTTTTTTGAGGGGAGGTGAAGGGATTTTTTTCGTCATGAGAAAATTCACTGGCTAAAAATCATAGATTTTCTGAGGCAATTGCCTGTAAAAGAAATAATTAATGAAATAAAGGATAAGGAATATCAATCCTTGCTATTATATGTTTGTGTCAGTTTCCAACCAAGGATATCAGATTTCTATTAAGTATATTTGATGCAAATATACTTACTCAATCTTTTCTCCCTTCACACACACACACACACACACACACACACACACACACACACACACGTATAATATATTTAAATGTATTAAATTTTAATTTGTTTTAAATGTTATTTAAAAATAGAGTCATTTTTAAGAACAAAATCAATGCAGCCAAAATAAGGAGAGAAGTGATCAACTGGGGGAAATATTTTTGTCAACTATCTTCCATAATTATCTGATATGCATGAAAGATATGGAATTGGTGGAGATATAAAGTTCTAAGAACTACAGCAGTAAAACCATAATCTATCAAGATGAAGCAACAGTTTTCAAAAGAATTGAAAGCTACCAAAAACTACATGAAAGATGGTACCAGGTCACTAGTAATAAGTGACCTACAAATCCAAACAACTCTGCCCTTTCACCTCTCATCTGCACAAGTGCTAAGTGATACAGTCAATTCTATAGGAGCTGTGGCAGTATAGACTTGTCATTACATGGTTGATGGAATTGGAGATCAGTCTGTCCAAACTAATTTTTTTTTTTTTGGAATTATACAAGGAGAGTAACTATCTAATCCTTTGACCCAATGATGAATACTGGGAAACTATACTAAGGAAGTCAATGACAAAAAGACCCCTAAAAATGAAAATATTCTTAAAATCATTTAATGGTATTAAAAAAAATGAGGGGAAAAACGTATCTTCTTGACTGCTGCCTGTAAATATACCTATGCAATGATCTTTTAATTGTCCCATGCAATGAGCTTTTAATTTGACACATCCTACTTGAAATCTGCAGCATTTGACACTCTGCATCACCTTCTACTGGATACCCTTTTCTCTTGGCAATACATGCTCACTCTTTGTTGCCAGTCAGGCAATAAGAATTTAAGGGTCTATATGTTCTAGGCTATGTGTTAAGCACTGGGGATAAAAAAAGAAAGAAAGAAAGACAAGAAACAGTTTATCCCTTCAAAGAGTTTGCAGTCTAATGGGGGAGCTCACATTCTGCCTCCTGCAAAGTAAAGTAAACAAAAGCAAGAGATCAATATATATAATATTGAGCCTTTAGCACACTTAGCGTGAAACATATCAAGGGTTTAATTAATGTTTTTTAATATTTCATTCCACTCATTCATTCATTTACAATGACTTCAATAACATAAATGCAAGTGACACTAACAGGCATTGTAGCTCTAATTAACTGTAATAAATGATCTCAATCCCAGAGAAATGTTGATGAGATGCTTCAGTAGATAGATGAGAGATTCCAGATGTGGGATTTAGTATTTGCTGCCATGCAATGATATGTCTTATTGATTGTTTTTTATTTCTTGCTACATATATCTAATGAGAGAGGTGAAGGAATGGGACAGGTTCAAGGAAAATGACAGTAGAGAAGTATAAAAAATAAAAAATCAGTAAAACTAAGAAGTAAAATTCTGAAGAAAAAACTTATCAAGTTTGAATTCCAAGTTCTTCCCAATCCACCCCTTCCTTGAGCAGAAATCCCTTCGAAAACATTCCCAAAATGTAGTCATCCGTTCTCTACGAGAAAGATGCTATTGAGAGGGAATTCTCTAACACCCGTGGGATCCTTTTACATTTTTGTACATTGCTGTTTGGCAGGGACTTTTTTTTTTTAACTTAGGCTGAGCTAGAATTTGTCTTCCTGTCTCTTCCATCCATTGCTCCTTTTTGTACTTTCTAAGTTTCAGCAGACCAAATAGAATTCCTCTTCAACACGATGGACCTTAAAATGCACAGAGTACTCATGTCCCAGCCCTACCCAAGCCCTCTCTAGGATAAATATCCTCAATTATTTCAATCATTTATTGTATGAGATACTTTCCAGTTCCCTTACCACACTAGTTACCACTTTCTATATGTACTTCAACTCATCAATTTCTCCGTTAATCTATGACACATAGAAAAAAATGTAATACTCCATATTTGGTCTTAGGATCATTTCCTTTCTATATATTAATTTATTCAAGGAGATAATTGGAGCAAAAAAATAAACAATATTTAAATCTTTATTATATTCCTTAGTCCCATCTCCTTACCCTTTTCATTTGTAAGTACTTTGGGTGTGACTACTTCCGAAAATGATAATCCTAGAGGGAAATGGTTTTGTTTTCTGAAGTAACTCTGTTTCTTATCAAACTTTAGAGTTTATAAAGCAATTCTTGGTCATCTTCTGAACCAGTAGTGAAGGTGTTATGCTCAGAAAACTGAGATTTATCAAAATTTACTTGCCTGTTTTCAGAGAACTCAGAAATGGCAAGGCTATGATTAAAACCTGTACCTTCTAATTCTAAATCTAATGTTTTAGAATTACTTAAGTGAATATTATAAACATATCACTGGCAAATATAGTGCAATTGACTTTTTTCTTTGTATGAGGCATAATATTTTCCCCAAGGAGTGTTGTTTCACAAAATATTGTCAACAAACCATTATCTTCTTTCCTATAACATTTTTGGGGATCCCCCCAAAATTACAATTATTTTGAACTGTGAGGGAGTTATACTGTTTCCATCTTCATCTTTTTTTATTGATAGCATCTTAATATTTTTATCAATTGTGATTTGAGATGCTATAGTATCAAATGAGAGTATAGTTAGACAATACCAAATATCAAATTAATTATATCAGATTACAGAGAGAGGCATCATCTGGTATTGGAAAACATAGCACTCATAATCAGGAAAGATCTTAATTTTCATCTAGTCTCCAACATTTATTTACAGTGCATCCAAGGACAAGTCACCCTCTCTGAAGTCCAGCTTCCTTATTTGTAAAATGGAGCTGCAATAAATACTGTTTCACAGGGATGATTTACACTATCTAAACTTAGGCTGGTAATATTATTTGTGAATATATAGATCATTGGATTCCAGTGCTGATAGTTTAAATGATATCTGAAAGAAGAGGTTACATTTGAGTCATGTTGTTTAATAGATATGGAATATAGGTTCCTAGTTATTTCATCTCCCAACTTTGAGCATTTTCACTGGCTGCCCCTTTTCCCCAAGCCTGGAATTCTCTCCCTCTCCAGCTCCCTAGCTTTAAGCCTTAGCTATTGCCAACTTTTGCAAGAAGCCTTTCCTTAGCTAACCTCACCTTCTGCAAAAAGCCTTTCCTAGTTTTTCTTAATCTTAATGCTTTCCTGCTGACATCATCCTCAATTTATCCTGCATTTTTCCACATTTTGTGTTTACATGGCTGTTAAGTCATTTGCATCTTGTCTCCCCAATGAGACTCTGAGGAACCTGAGAGTAGGATTGTTTTATTTTATTCATGTATTTGCCCCCCCATGCCTTTGTTGACTCTCTACTGCTTAATGCGGTTTTTGACACACAGTGGAGGTCTCTGAATAAATGCTTGTTAATTGGCTGACTATACACACACACTGATTTATAAAACAAAGGCTTTGAATTGGGACAAGATAACTGTTATATTAGTTTGTAACTTTGTGTTTGTTACATAGCTGGTTTTTTTTTTATTTTTTTGTTGATTTGGAATACAAAAAGACAAAAAAAAATATTTCCATGTACACAGCACAATATATATTTAAAAAAAGATTCAATGTAAAACCATGAATTTCCATTTCTGCCTTTTAAAACTATGTAATACATACTATGCATCATTTTGAAAGCCACCTTGCTTTTCTGTGTTCCCTTCTAAGTTTTCTTTTGTTCTCTGTTGTGCACTGTACAACTGGCTGTTCTTTAAAACAATCTGGTGTTTAAATTGAATTTAACTTACCCTTAAAAACTGTTTTGTAAGTTTAATTATTGCCGTATTAATTGCTTATCTGAGTAAAAATCAAATTGTTAGTTTGGTCAATTGAGCAAATCAGGGAATTCACTTTAAAATAAACATTGAACCAATGTTGTTTATTTTGTTTTCATTACTGGAATTTTAACTTTTCAGAGATGTAAGATGTTAGTACTAGAAAGGAAGCTTACAACACAGAATGTGAATTTTGGATGGGACCTGAGAATACAGACTTTGAGAACTGGAAAGGCAAATATTGAATTAAAAGATAGTAGAGCTTAAACGTAATCTTGGGATCACATTAAAACATGCAGTACTGTACTGCAATTCTGGTTTTGATGTGAGACCTAAGACAAATTTCCTCACTTCTCTAAACTTCATATTCCATATCTTTAAGATAGCAAAAATCTGCTTTGTACTATATGTTATGCAACTCCTGTAGAACTGGAAATTCTTATATTCTATTCCAACTCTCTCATTTTATATATGAGGAAATTTCAGTTCAGAATGTGAACTTGGAGATGACTTGTCCAAGGTCATTCAGAAAGTTAGAGGTTCATCACTATTTATTGTCATTCTTTAGCCATGAACTTTTTGTAAAAACACCAATCAATCAGTCAATTGGTCCAAAACATCAATTAAATACTTAATTTGTGCCAGCACTGGGTTAAAGTATTAAGCATAAAATTTATGTAAGAATTACCCAATTATTTAATTTTAATCCTCTTCATATTTCTTCTGGATTTTGTTAGCTCTAAGAACTTCTCCTTCAAAGGGAGTGATCTATTTCTATGCTTACAAACTGTTAAAAAATAAATGAATTCAAGCAGACATTACAGATAGTCTTCACTGTTTAATAACTTTTTTTGGTTGTTAATATATGAACATATACAAGCACATATACACATGCACATCAAGATATACATGAATATGTTTGATATATTATATCATCCAAAATCATATTATACTATAAGATTATTTTATATCACATATTGTAGTGTGCCATTTCATATTATATTACATTATACTATACTCTATTGTTCTGTATCATTTTGCATCATATTATATCATAACATATCATGTCATGTCACTCCTCCAGTTTGTTTCATTGAATTTAGCATACCTGGAGGAAAACGACACATAAATAATTTCTTAGTACAGATGCTTTCTTTTCCAAATATGGGTCCTAGTACCAAAAGAGGAAGCAATTTGGTCAAATTTAGGAAAGAAGAAAAAGAGTATTAATTAAAACATTTTATTTACACCCATTTCTAGTGATGTACTGGCCACCTCTGAGCTTCTTTAATGTTAATACTAGACCTATAGAAGTCCTGGGGTTATAACTGTCCATTTTAATATTTGCTAGTCTAGAAAACATAGTTAATGCTCATAGCTTGAAGAAGCAAAATACTACTAATTAAAATTTCTTATTTCTTTAGCACTTTAAGGATACAAAGTAACCTTAATGCTCACCATAATGTCTTTATGAGACAGTTATCTTTAAATTATTAAATATAATAATTCAATGACTAGACATTTGAATTTAATATCAATATTTGGAATATAAATAATGTATAAAATATTGTTTTAAATGGCTATTAATTATCACTAAAATTAGTTTCCCTATTTCATAGAGCAGAAAGCTCAAAGTGAGTTCTCTTAGAGTTATACAGCGTAGGAATTGAAGTACAAACCCACACTTCAAGACTAACATCAGCTGACCCTTTCTCTGATAGCAGACTGTGTGTCTTCTGTGTTCCACTATGAGATCGTCTATATTTGTTCTTTTTTTAAAAAAAATCATTCTTTAAAAGTGCATTTAACACCTTTATCTATGTAAACATGTTTAGAATATTAATGTTTTAATAGCAGATAAATTCCTGCTCTTTCTCTCTCTCTCTCTCTCTCTCTCTCTCTCTCTCTCTCTCTCTCTCTCTCTCTGTCTCTGTCTGTCTGTCTGTCTGTCTGTCTGTCTGTCTCTCTCTCTCTCTCTCTTTCTCTCTCTCTGTCTCTCTGTCTCTCTCTCTCTCTGTCTCTCTCTGTCTCTCTCTCTCTTTCTCTCTCTCTCTGTCTCTCTCTCTCTCTCTCTCTCTCCTTTCCCTTTCCTTCTCCTTCTCTCCCTCTCTTTCTCCCTCTCACCATTACCCTGACACTTCTAATAACCCTATTGGAGAGGAGAGAGAAAGAGAGAATCTATAGCTAAAATCTGCATGGAAGAAGAAAGGGAAGCCCCTGACCAGACAGTAGTTTTCTCATATGCTGGGTGACTGTTTGTTTATTCGTTTCCCAAATATATTGGAAAGGCTGTGAATATTTATTTAGTTCTGCTCCTAATAGCCCTTCTAATAGGGAATTATTTGGGCACAATGAAAGACATTTGTAAATGAGGCAGATAAGACCGGCAGCAGACAAGGAGCGTTTTGTCCAACACAAGAATTCTATTGTTCCCTGTTCAGTTGTCAAGTGCCTGGGGAACCCAGAATTTATGGTGCTGGGACAATGGTCCTTTCAGTGGTAAGGCTAAGAAGCTGTGAGATTCCGTTCCTCTGCTTTTCAGACCCTCTAATCTTTTTATCGGGCCAGGACAATGCCGGATTCAGCTGCTGCAAGATCCACAGGGCTGTCCATTTACCATCAGGTATTGTGGAGTAATTACCATAGTGATAATGGGCTTTTTTTTTTCTTTTCTTTTCTATTTTTTTTTTCCATCAAAGTATGAACACTTGGAAAGATGCTAAGGTTGTCACTTTGCATTAGACAGCTCTGAAGACATGGCTTACTTAAAAAAAAAAAGATAATCTTGTTAAGGATTGGACTTTAAATGCCGCTATGTCAAATCCATTTGGGGCCGCAGAACTGTTTATTGGCCATTTTTTGAGATTTTCTTGTAATTACGGGTAGACTTTGAACATGCTACCCAGTAAATACAATGGATTGTCTTATTGCTTCAGAATTAAAATGTGTACTACAGGCAGCTTTTAGGCCTTGGACACTGCACGGGAACATAAGTGAAAGACATGGCAAATCATCAAAACAATCAGAATTATACTATACATATTTGCTGTTCCTCACACCAGGCATCTCCTGTTGCCTACTATTGTGCCTGAAACACTTCCATTCTTCATCTCTGCCTTCTGGCTTGCATGGCTTCCTTTTAAGTCTAAATGAAGATTTCCCCTCCTTCCAGAAACCTTTCCTGGTCCTTCCTTCCTATTATTATCACCATTTTACAGTGGAGGAAACTGAAGCAGAGGGTAAATGACTTACCTGGTCACACAGTTCATAAGCAACTGGATTTGAACTTAGGTATTCTTGACTTCAAGACCAGCACTCTGACCACTGGGCTACCTAGTTTCTTCAGATTCACACTTATGTAACAGGTAACATAAAAAAGAGTGTTTTTGTTTCCTCCTTTATTTTCTTGATCCCAGAACTCAGAAATAATAGCAGTAAGTGTACATTGCAGAGAACCTTTTAACAATAAAAACTATCTGTAAGTGTAATGAGCTGCCTCATGAAGTAGAGAACTCTCCATCACTGGAACTCTATAAGGTGAAGTTAGATGGTAATTGTTAGGGATATTATAAGAAAGATTAGTGTTCAGTAAAGATATAACTGTACAAGGCAAATGGGAGCTTGTCCCCAGGACCTGAATTTAGACGAGATTGATTGCACTTGTAGTCTTTCAGTAGCTAGGAAAAATATATAGTTTAGCACCTAGTTAGTAAGAATAATTAGTTAAAAGAGACTACCAGATGGCAGCTTTCTCTCCTCCTCTCCTCCGGCCTGATCTACCTAGGCATGAATCAACTTCCCAGAAACAATCTACAGATGCTGTCCTATAGCTTCATTTCTCCCCACCCCAATGGTGCCCTTTTAATATGATGGATTCATGCCATTTGCTCTAGGCATTTTTAATGTTGCTTATCCAGGGGAGGAAAAGTTAAGATGCTACTTACAATTCTGGGTACAAGTAGGACCATGTAATATATGAAGTTCCTTCTAGGGTTGAATTCTATTTTCCTATGTAATCTTAGACCAGTCATTTTCAACTTCTCACTTCATATAGCTATAAAAAAAATTAGAGGGGGGGGGCAGCTAGGTGGGGCAGTGAATAGGGCACTGGCCCTTGGAGTCAGGAAGACCTGAGTTCAAATACAGCCTCAGACACTTAACATACAAACTAGCTGTGTGACTTTGGGCAAGTCACTTAACCCCAAGTGCCCTCCAAAAAAAGCCAAAAAAAAAAAAAGAGAGAGGGTTAGGCTGAAAAAAAAAATCTATGGTTACTTCTAGCTTTAATAATCTATGAATATGTGTTCCTTTGTGGGTGATATTTATCATGTATGGCTCAATCTCAATGAATTTAGGCATATGCTATCTAGTGACTGGTTTCATCTACATACATATATGTATATGTTTGTGAGTGTGTATATTTTTGTACATATACACCTAGGTACATATATCAATGTTTCTATATGTGTGTCTGTCTCTAAACATGTGTGTGTGCGTGCGTGTGTGTGTGTGTGTGTGTGTGTGTGTGCGTGTGTGTGTGTGTGTGTGTGAAAATAGAGATTGCTTTGGTCGGTTTCTTCGGTAGCCTATTTATAGCTAAAAACATAAAATTTTCAGAGGCATAAAAATACTTTTATGTTGGGTAACTTTTCTGATTCCTCATCATGGAATGGATGAATATATCCTATGTTCTTAAGGTCGGTGCTAGAGAGTCTTAGACTATCAGCCCAGTGACCGAATTTTATGTTTCTTTTATTTGAAGTGGCTTAGATAAATTCAGCACCAGGCTAACTGAAGGGGAGTTATTATTATTAATAGCAGTATCAGTATTATTCTCCAAACAATTCTCCAGGGCCTTCAACTTAGTTGCATTATGGTTGTGATCTATATTTATGGAAAATAGAACCACATTGTTGAAATCAGAAGTCTTTGAAGTTTTTAAGAATTAAGCATTGAATGCCTAGGAGAAATACTAGAATTCCAGGAGGGTACAACCTCTGAAATTTCCTATCTACTTGTAAAGAATTCATGAATTAATTCCTCGTGGTCCCAGATCCAGACCAGAAGAGTTTGTGGAGACATCACCAGGGAGTTGGTCATTGGATGATGAATGTGTACATTCAAAGAAATTCATGAATCTTGGGCTCATTGGAAATGTGGGGATTGGATTCAACAGAAGGAGGACCCACTCTTATGCAATAAAAATCTGTGGTAATTCTAGAGTGTTTAGCATCTGGGGATCATAGTGAATAAGGTAGTAGAGCCAGGATCAGGAATCTCTGTGTTAAAATCTAGCCTCAGACACTTTTTGGCCATGCAAATCTGAAGAACTAATCTAAATTTGTCTGCCTCAGTTTCCTCATCTGTAAAATATTGAGCACCAAACTCCCAGGGTTGTTCTGAGGTTCAGACAAGATCATATTTATAAAGTACCCTTCAAGCTTTAAAGTACTATATAAAGACAGTTACTGTTACTACTCTGAACAATGATTGGTACTTAGAACCGTTAGTCACGTTCTCTCTTTGTTTGGGTGTGTAATTGATACTCATCTTTGTCTCTATCACTGATATTTTCCATTGGCTTGCCTTCCCCTCCATGTAGAGTTCTTCATTATAACTACAAAAATATATATTACATATATTAGGAAAGCAAAATAAACTGACATAATAGAAACATCTGAAGATATATGCCATATTCTGCATCTGTAGTCAAACAGTTCTCTCGGTAAAAAAAAAAAAGTAATTCTTAACTAATAATATAATGAAATCATGACTGATCACAGTCAATCAGAGTTTCAAAATCTTTTCTGTTATTTTTCCTTTAAATTAATGTGCTTGTTATTTAAAATATTCCCCCTGGGTCTATTTATTTCACTCTGCTTCAATCCATATAAAGTCTTTTGAAATTTCTCTGAATTTTTCACAATCATATTTTCTAATGGCACGCAAATATCTTGTTTCATTTATATACCAAAATTCATTAAGACATTCCCCAGTTGACGGATATCCACTTTGTTTTCAGTGTGTGAACATATGAAAATGCTGCTGTAATTTTTATAAAAAATGTCCATCTGGGAACTTTTGCTCTACCTTGAACATATGGAATTAGTGGCAGAACAATGTTGTTGAAAATTCTATTTGATTGAGTGAGTTAGCAATCTAATTGTACTTTTTCCTGGAAGTGTTTGACAAATTCAGTGCTCTTGAAACAGTTCCTTGGTTGCCAGACCTGTCTTCCCATAGTCCTTCTAACATTTGCCATTTTTATCATCTTTGATGGTCTGATGGGTACAAGGCTAAAACTCATAGGCATTTTAATTTGCATCTTCTTATTAGTAATTTAGAAAAGAAATGTCAAACTTATTGCACGTGGCCACTTGTTGGTAAACCAAATTAAAATGTAATTGGAAAATGTCCTAACAAAATACATTAAAAGACTACAAAACATAGACAATATTAATTTATGGTTTTCGACATTAATATACTATGGCAGGCATCTATTTATTTTTGAGCTTAACACAACTGATTTAAAACACTCATATGGTAGATGATAGTTTGCATTTTTTCTTTAGGAAACTGACTTCATATCCTTTGGACTACTTGTCTATTGGGAAATGACATCTGTTCTTAATTATTTAATGTCAATTCACAATATACCTTGGAAATAAGACCTCTGAAAGAGATAAACATGGCAGATTTCCCCTGCTAATTAATCATTTCTCTTCTAATTCTAGCTGCACTGATTTTTTTTTTTTTTTGTCCATACAAAAGCTTTTACATTTTTGGAATATAAATTGCTCATTTTTTCCCCTATGAATACTTTCCAATTTTGAAATCAGTTTTTCCCTCCCATTCTCTCTCCTCTACTTCCATTCCTTTCCTTTCATGTCTGATTCTGTCACTCAGTGATAATACTGGCATTACCTACCTCTCAGCATCATTGGGAAGATCAAAATAGACAAGGTGTGGTAAATTATTTTAAAACTGAAAAGTCACATAAATGTGAGCTTTATTTATTATTCTTGCAGTAAAGGAGAGTTCTGATGAATAGTCAAAAACCATACAGGGAAATCAATTAATAATGTTTCATTACTACTCAAAAGAGGAGATTCCAGAACAAATGTCTCAATGTGTATCCACTATCTACCATGACCGCTGGATGATAGCAGCACACACACATATTTGGGTGATTCCTAGATGCAGAATCATGCAGTGGCTTCCCACACTCTCATAGAAGTCTCAGAACCACTTAGGGTTCAGAGTTATATAGAGTTTTAGACAAAGAATCAATTGACATGAGTAGGAAACTACTCTGTCATCCACATTAGAAGGGAAAGAGAGTAGTATATAAAAGATTAATGAAATAAGGATATTTTCTAAATTTCCTAATAGGGGGTGAGAAATAAGTGTCAAAGATGTAGAAAACTTAAATCTAACTGCACCAATCAAGCAAGTGCCTGTGTGGTGTGGGGTGTGGAGGGTACAGATAATGTCCAGTCATGGGGTTCATTAACTTTGCATTGTTGTTTGTCCTTCGTTCTTGAAGAGGGTTATGACATCAGAAAGATGATGCCATGATTTTCAATGAATTGAATTTAAGTGAGAGGAGGGTGCTCTGCCCAAAGGAATGTCAATTTTGATTGATGAAACTTCCACAACATAGCTTAAGTTTTTTTGGCCTAGATTTCTTTCTTAAGGACCATGCCAAATCTCTCTGGCTCTCCATGATTGGCCAACAATAGGTCGCAGGCCAAGTCCATGGGGTCATTGTTTGGGCCCTGTTGCTCAGAGGGAATATAAATAGTAATTATTTCTTTCTGGCCAGAAACCCTGAGAGTATTCCCCTCCCAGATTTTTGTACCTACATGTACACACACACACACAGCAACCACAGACACATACATACATGTGTGTATATTATATGTTCACACATGTGTACATTATACAGATGTAGCCGTGCACACATGCATATGTGTGCATGTGCACACACATGTGTGTTTGATGAGATAAAAGAGGTCATTCTTTGTCACGTCTCTTGGTTAGCCTTAATCATTGAATGGGCGTTGCCTCAGGCAAACAGACCTGGGAAAGACCTTGGCTTAAAAAAGCCAAGGTCTCCCACTGCATCTAGGGCCATCTCCAGTCATCCTGATCTATATCTTGCCACTGACATCGCTCCAGAAGAAAAAGTGACGCTGGTGATTTTGCACAACCCTCCCTCACTTAAATCCAATTTACTTGTAAGCTATAGCATCACCTTCCTGATGTCATGGTCCTCTTCCAGAAAGAAGGACAAACAACAACAATAAATGTGCACTGGCATGAATACTAGGGAGGCTGAGGACAGCATCAGATTTTCTTTGAAAGGAAACAACATGGTTTAGTGAACACATGAGACTTGGGTCCTATGGGCTCTTTTACTGTTTCTCTTTATGTCTTTGAGCGAGTACCATGCTCTCTCTTTGTATTAATTCTTATCTGTAAAACTAAACTGATAATATTTTATTACTATGCATAAGAGGGGATTCCAGAACAAATGTCTCAATGGGTATCCACTATCTACCATGAAAGACTCATGATGGAAAGAGATATCCACATCTAGAGAAAGAACTAAAGAGTCTGAATGCAGACTGAAGCAAACTACTTGCTCTCTCTCTTGTGTTGTGTTTTGTTTGTCCCTTCTTTCTCATTGTTCACTCCCTTGGTTATAATCCTTCTTTACAACTTGATTAATGTTTAATGTGAAGGTATATGTAGAACTTATATTTGATTGCATGCCACCATAGGGGGAATGAGGTTAGAAGAGGGGAGGGAGATTAAATTTGGAACTCAAGAGATTGTGGAACTGAATGTTGTAAACTAAAAGTGAATACATAAATATTCCAAGTTTAAAAATAAAACGAAACAAAAAAATAATCATTTGACTAAAGGACCTCACAGGTCCAGTGCATCCCAAATAACCTATAAAATCCATTCTTGCCTCAATACTATATCAAAGCTAGGTTTCGGAATACAGTAGACACTCAATGGCTTTATGTTGTATTTGACTTCAATGGGCATATCTGTGAGACTATTTGACTTAGTGATTATATTTGTTTTATAGTTCCAGCATCCTATTTCCAATTGTTTATATGTGATTTTATGAGTTTCTATGGCCCCCTTGTTCATTTATTAACATGTGGAAAACATTGTAGGTTTTAAATGAAAAGTATCTTTGACTAACCTCTGTTCTGTCGCTAATTACATGGTCGATATTTATCTAACCACTTCATTTTTTGAGGTTTCAGTTTTTAACACTGCAAAATAGCAGATTTTTCATTAATGAATCCATGTTACTTCAGTTCCAGTATTCTATGCTATAAGTTCTTTACCAGCTCTACTGATCTGTTCTAATTTGTAATGTTTCAATATTCCTTCCAATGCCAATATTCTATCTTCTAAGTTTCTTGGCAATTCTAAATGCCCCATATTCTAATTTTCTGTTTCCAATTTCCTTCCATCTCCAGTATTTTGCGATTCTCATCCAGTTATATTTTTGTCTGATGGTGATTATTCCATGGATAATTTCTGTTTAGGATTGGAAACTAGGGTTCACGAATCTTCTACATGAGTCAGAGATGAGTTAGAGAATCCCACAATGATGATACATGGCAAAGATCAAGTTTGTTATCATAACAAAGAAAATTAGCAAACCATATATAGAAGGAAATCTGGAAATCACAGTTGATGATTATTTACCACAGAATATAGCAAATTGTCAAATGATTCAAACCTCCTGAATTGAATTATAGGATACTCCCTTTACCCTGACATATTCTGTGTGAAATTTCAATCTTATCTATAGCAGAGGAAAATGTTGTAACAACTTAATTACTGAGGAAGTAGTATGGGTAGAATGTCACATATATTATTGGCAGTTCATTCAAATTCAGGATGTTCTGTGACTTCTAGTCTTTGACGCAAACCTGGTTATCTTTGAATCATAGATGTTAGAGTAGAAAGGAATAATGGAAGATAGACTTAAATTGGTAGGAACTTTAGTATATTACATTTCTGAGCTAGGATGTAGCTGAGAATATGGACCATTAGAATACATAACAAAAAGTATCAGTCCTAGAAGCAATATATGTAAGGAAATGAGGTCAAGAGAGAGGATATAACTTACCCAAAGTCATAATGTATGATCAGTGACAAAGTCAAGATGAAAACATGGGTCCCATGCCTCTTAGCCTAGGGATTTTTATGACAGATGAAATGAATTATGGACAAGGGTATTGTTGTTTTCTGAATTTCCCTACTGCTTCACTTGAACTGATTCCTTTCAATTTCTTAGTTTCTAAGGATTTTGCGTAGCAATAAATTATAAGACAAATGTAGTTTTTGAACCCCTTTAAGAGGTTGGTCCCAGAATCAGTAAAGTAAAAAATAAAAATAAAAAATAAAGGGATCAGTTGCGAAAAAGTCATAGAATTGTGGTCTGGAGGGATGCAGATGGAATTAACGGACTTTGTTACTATTGCCTGAAGGGCTAGAAAGGTAAAGGAATATGGTACAGAGATGGAGGACAGATGGGCTCAGAAGCGAAGTGAATTTGTGACAAATGATTTGATGACAAGGAGAGTCAGGAGGTGTGGGGGAGGAGAGGGAAGATGAGCATCCCAGTCAAGGATGTCACGTCAAAACCAGCAGATCTGCACAAAAATGTCATAATATACCTTTACAGCCCTCTTAGACATAATGAACTCTCTGTTCTCTCAGCGACTCTGCTAAAAGCTTGAAGACCAACTTAGATGTTGGAATGTTCAAACACTTTTTAAGAAAGGTGTTACAGACACGAACTGACTTGATTAATTTTTCTTGTTCCCTTCCCCCCTACCCCTGATAGGCAACCCCCTCTTTTCCTTTCTCTATTTTGTGAAAGCAACTGGAGCTCAAAGCTGGTCTGGACAGGTGTGGCTGCCGCTCATTCATATGAACTTTTATGTTCACTCACTTATTTGGAAGAAAAAGCCTTTTGGTAACTTTTGTTTTTTGCAATTATTGTATTTATTTATATTTACAGCACATCTTTGGGGAAATAGTGGGAGAATCTAAGGCATACTTGTGTCTGTTTGTATGCAGTGGGAGAAATCACTGTTCTTAATGGTATAACAAGGAAGTAGTTGGGCAAGATTACCACTAATTAGGAGCAGAAACTTCTAGTGCATTAGAAAGAATACTGGTTTGGAATCAGAAGACCTAGCTCTGAACTCTAATTCAGCTATATCCATTATTGCCTATGTAACTTTAGGCGACTTAATGAATCTTTCTAGGCCTCGTTTTATTTTTCTGTAAAAAAGGGGGTGATTGGATGAGTAATCCTATATTACCATAAGAGAATACATGAAGCTTTATAAATGGCCCCATATATATTATAATTTGAGATTCTGAATAACCCTATGAGGGAAGTACTAAAATAATCCCAATTTTACAGGTAAAGATACTGATGGTGAGAGAGACTGAGTTTCTTGCACAAAGTCACCTAGATAGTAAGTACCTGGGGTGGAATTTGAACTCCTGTTGTCCTGTTGTCCACATTTAACTTACAGTACTATCTACTGTACCTCTTACTGTCTCCAGCTTTACATGACTTTAAAGTCACATAGTAAACTATATAGCACTATGGATAGAAAGGTAGACCTGGGCAAGGCACTTAAACTCTGTCTGCCTCAGTTTTGTCTACTGTAAAATGGGTCTAATTATAGCAACACCCTGCCAGGGTTTTTTTGAAGATCAAATGAGATACTATTTATAATTTCTTAGCATAGTGCCTGGCACATATATAATGTATATGTAATCAGTGCTTGTTCCTTTCACCTTCCTTTCAGTTTGAGGTAGGTTGTAAACACAAATCTCCCATATCACATTTAACTTCTTAAGTTCCCCATTTGTGAAATGAGCACTGGGGTAGATTATCTGCAAGGTCATTTCCAAAGCCCTATCCTACAACATGCCAGCGCCAGGCTTGTTGGTGGATACTGCCTTAGTCTCTCATAGGATTGTGTTTCTTACTCTCTTTGAACCCGAGTTGCAACTACAGCAAGAATATTCTCTCATCTTCAGTGAAGGACAGTTGTGAAATGATTTAGTTCAATCTACTTACTGTACTGTAAAAACAAAGGTTCTGTGAAATTTATTTTGGAGATTTAGGGTGGGTGAAACTGAAAGATTATTTTAGAGACTTAAGGTGGAGAAAGTTTGATTTCTGGATGTTGGAAATTTGAGCAAACTTCAAAAAAATCTGTCACAGTGGGAGGGTGTTGAAGGCCTCTAATTCTCTCTGAGTTGGCTTGGGAAAGCAGACATCAGGCCTTTCTGCTGGAAAATGTCACTCATTTGTTCTTTTTAACTCTTTGAAATTGAGCAATTTCCCCTCTGCTTTTCAGTCCAATTATCAGATACAAGGGTTCAAAGTCAGACCATTATGAAACCAATGAAAAGAATACTGATGGATGGAGGAGGGGGTAGAATTAGCCTCTTCCTTTTACTCACCAATCAAGACTCACACCCTACTCCTATTCTTTGGAATTTTAGGGCAGGGGAAGGGATTACTTAGTTATCAGTGTTTTCTCTCTGTATAAGGGAACCCTTCAGGCAGTGGCTTGAAGCAATGTACATAGAAGATCCAAAGGGGAGAAATTGAGCTGCATTTGCAAAACTATCTTAGGATCTTGGGAAGGGATTTAGATGTGGAGAAGACCTTGAGAAGTAATTTATTTCAACCCCTGTGTTTTCATGGAAGGGAACACGAAGGGAAATATTGGCATAAATGGGGTTCACTTACTGTCAAGTTTATGTTCATATATGATGTTATCGGATTCCAACTTTTTTCTTCCTTCAAAGCCCAGACTCCTTAGGCCAAAAGGTGTTAAAAGGAGCACCCTAAGTTACCCCACAAACAAGCTGTGAGATGTGTTGTTTTTTTTTTATTTTTATAAGCACCTTACAGTACTGACTTTCTGTGTGACAGTGAATATGTCATTTCTTTTCTCTGGATATCAGCTTCCTCATTCATAAAATGAAAGCAGTGGATATACAATTTCTAAGACCTTCATAGTTTAGTATTCTGTAAGCCTATGAATCAATAATATAGTCTTACACAGCAGTGTTTCTTTTCAGATTTTTAAATCTTCATTCAAGTCCTATCTACTAACCATGGATGTGCTCTGATGATCTGTCTTGGGTACTTGTCTTTTCTTTCCACACCATCTTTCTCATTGATTTTATCAGTTGCTATGCATTAAATTATCTCTACGCATATTGTTCTATGATTACATATCCAGCGATAACCTCCATCTTGAGCTCTGGTCTAACATCAGATTCCCTATGACACATCACAACCAACTACCTCTTAAGCATCTCAAACTGGTTATTCTGCAATCACCTCAAATTTTATGTTAAAAAAAAAATCTCACTCCAAACCACCCTCCATTCATCTGCCATTATGATTTTCCTAAAATATAGGTCTGACCAAGTTACTTCCCTATGTAATAAACTCTAGTGACTCCCAATTATTTCCATCATCCTGGTGTTCTTTAGGACTCAGTTTAAATGTTTCCACATGCAGGAGCCCTTCCCTGACTCTCTCCCCTTCTGAATGATAGAACCTTCTCTCTTGGGTTACCTTCTAAGCGTGTGTATGTGTATGCATGCATGTATATATTTACACACACATATATATGCACACATATATGCATGTATACATATGTATACATAATACATGTATACATACACACATATAATATGAATACAGATTGTTATTTGCATGTAGAATGTGAACTCCTCCAGTACAGGGGCTGATTTTTCCCCATCTCTGTATCTCATCATGTAGCAAGGTGCCTGGCACATTGTAAATTTTTAATTAATGCCTGGTGATAAAGAGATTAATATTTTTTAAAATATATCAAACACTGGCTTTGTCCCATGTACTAGTGTCTATTCATTGTCCTTCCTTACTGATTCATTCTTTCTACTAATAGGTACAAACCATTTATTCATTGTGGTATATTTAATTGAATGCTAGAAAAAAAAAAGAACATAAAATTTTTGAGTTGAAAGTAAAATTAAAGATGATAGTAAAATGCTATTTGACCTTGAAGTCATGTGATAAGGGTTCATATACTGACTGTAAGACCATGGATAAGTCATTTCTCCTATATATCTTTGCTTTCCTATCTACTAATATCACCCTAATTAAATATCTTATAGGATTGTTGTGAGAAAAGTGTTGTGTAAAATGATTATAATTATTTCTAAATATACATATCATATATAATTATGCATTTATGTTATTTAGGGTGTCCCTAAAGTCTGGACACATAGGAAATCTTATTAACTATGCATGTTTTCAAGAAATGAAATTTTCAACAACATTTTATCTAATTGGCATACATTTTAGCCATGACAATTTCATATGGAATCAAAGCTTTCATTAGCTATTGGGAACTATTTTTCATATTAATGAGATTAATTTAATTTAATTGATTAATGACACAATCCTATGTGTCTCCTATGCCTTCCTATGAAATCTCATTTTTGCTAATTACATAAAATATTGTTGAAAATTTCATTCATTTGATTTCTTGAAAATATGCATAGTTAATGAGATTTCCTATGTGTCCAGACTTCAGAGACACCCTGTATAACATCTAGCTGTTTATCTATCAATCTATTGATCATACCCATTATGTTCCAAGCACTGGGATAAGTCTTAAAAATATTGTCTCATTTGATCCTCACAGCAACCATGCAAGGTAGTTGCTATTATTATTCCCATTTTACAGTTGAGGAAAGAAACTGAGGCAAATGGAATTTACATGACTTATTCAAGGTCATATAACTAGTAAGTGTCAAGAGGCTAGATTTGAATTCAGGTCTTTGTGACTCCAGGTCCAATGCCCTATCGAGCATGCCACTTAATTACAATGAATGTGAGTTATTATTTTACATTTACTCTATCATCCAACGACATCATCCCTTTTGATATTTCACGTACATGCTACATCTCCCATCTCCTTGATTGCACAGGCTATCACCTATGTCCAGAATATCCTCCCTGCTCATCTCTGCATCTTCGTAGTTTTACTTTCAAGAGTATTCTGAAGCTTGAATGAGATGATTGGTATAGAGTATTTTGCAAAACTTTAAGGACTATTTAAATACCAGTTACTGTTATTAGTCTACAGCCACCAGGCCTCCAGTCTGGTGATGACTGCATTCCCTGATCCTTTTACCACACTCATGCTGAGCAGAACCCATGTTTATAGAGTAACATAGGGGTAAACTAGCAAATGTTTAATAATCAGCTCTCAAGGTAGAGAGGGGAGGATGGATACACACTTTATTAACATGTTTTTAAATATACGTAATAAACAAAACAATAAAGACTTGATTTATAGTAATTGAAATGAATGTTCACACTGAAAATTTAACAACTGGTTCTTCTCTTGTAAGTCAATTAGAGCTGGCTCAAACTTTCCTTTGCCTCTTTTCTTTCTAAGACCAGTTTCATTGTCACTTTGAATTATCCCCCCAATTGCTAAGTCAGTCATTCTCCCTCTAAATTACCTTCATTTATTTTGTATGTCACATACATATACTTATGGATATTTCTAGGTTTTCCCTGGCGGAATGTAAGCTCTGTGAGGCCAGGGATGGTTTCATTTTCATCTCTATATCTTTAGCATCGAAAGGGTTTGTCATGTATTAGATTTTTAATAAATATATCTTGACTGTTTATTAATTGATTGGTACAGATGAAGAAACTTAGGTTCATTAATATTTAGTAGATTTTTGAAAATCCCCCAGTTATTGGTAGAGCTGGAACTGACTCCAACCCAGTTCCATGCCCCTACCCCTGCCACATTGTCTGAATGATTTGCATTGATATTTCAGATATCATATCTTTCTGCTTCATGATGTTGTCTTGTGTTATGTCTCATTCAATTAACAAATGGACTTTTCCTCCCTTGCAGCCAGAACTACAGTTTTTGGAGAAGCAGTCCCAGGAGAGTGATTTTTGTGGTGACTCATTAAGTGAGCAATCAAATGGGTGGTGTGTGTTACAGAAATTGGCAACAAGTGTCCAATGGGTGAAGAAGGTAAGTCCAATTCATGCTATGAATAGTGCACAATCTTGCTTAGAGATCTAGGTTCAATTTCATGTCTCCTAGCTTTGATTGAGAAACTTTTCCCACTTGACTTGGTTTTGGAATCTCCCAAATTATCTTCCTAGATTAGAGTCACACACTGTGGAATGTTGCCCTGTTGGAAGTTATTTCCAAATGATGCTATTAACCAATTCTATCCAAATCCATTTTAACTTCACTGAACACCTGCTGCAACATGATTCAGCCTATTAACTTTAAACCTTAGCCAGGGGGTTGATGACAAGAGCATAATGCAATGAAAAGGTCACCAGACTTGTAGTCTACAGACCTGGATTTTAGTCTTTGCCCTTTACTCACTATATGACCTTATGTGAACATGTCGTCTCTCTGTCTATAAAACTAAGGTATTTCACTAATCTCTAAAATTTCTTCAAGCATTAATTATTTCATGATTTGGAGCTAACTGCCCTCCATAATATGCTTTTACCCCACAGGTATTTTCATGGAACTAATTTTCATGGAAGTATAAATAGTTAAGGGCAGCTGGGAAGCACAATAGAGTGTCAGACATGGAATCAGGAAGACCCAAGTTCAAATCTATCTTCAGAAACTTACTAGCTGTTTGACCCTGGGCAAATCATTTAACCCTGTTTGCCTCAATTTCTTCATCTACAAAATGAGATGGAGAAGGAGACAGCAAAACACTCCAGTATCTTTGCCAAGAAAACCCCACTAATCAACAAAATCCATTGTTAGTGCTGAAAAGGAACCCAATTCAGTCTCATTATATCACTGAGGAAATTGGAGCCCATTGAGATTAGGAAATTTGCTGAAGTCAATATGGCATAGTAGAAAGAATGGTCAGAGTACTAGATTCAGAGTCAGAAAGTCTTTGGTTCAAATCCTGTCTTTATCACTTATTGGCTTAAATTTACAAAATCTCAGTTACCACCTATGTAAAATGGGTACAATAGTAAAACTTGTCATGCCTTCTCCATAGGGTTGTTGTCAAGTGAGCAAGCGTTGGTTCAGTATTTGCTATGTTCCAGGAACAATGATATTCAAAGATAAGATAACTTATGTAACATTCTCCAGTTTCTTTAACATGACCGGCATATAAATGGCAGTTATTATTATTATGAGGTAGAGCCATGATCAGTTCTAGGACTTCCAGCCCCTTGCTTCTTTCCAGAACATCATGATGTTGGCAGGGTCTACCTTTATTTGAGGAGGATTGTTTTGAAATGCTTGCCTTATTGGGCTCTGATTAATGTGATTATTGTAGAAGTAGCCACTAAATGAGATTTCATTGCTCTGGCAATGTCAGAACCCTTGTCTAATATGCAGCCTCAAAGGCAAACAGCAGGGGGTCACCTCCTTTCTGAAAGGCTACTACATCAGCTTGACAGCACTGTGACCTTTTCTAGATCTTTACTGAAGAAGGTGATGGGGGTCTTTGACTTGGGAAGAGCCAGAGAGCAGGGAGCTGGTCCCACTGTGCTAGCTCTCATCCTGCTGAAGCCAGGCTGGAAAAATTAGCTAGACAGGCTGAACTACAGCTAAAATCTTGTTTCTTTTCAAATGGAATCTCAGAGGGTCCTTTTAAAAATAGCTTTTTTCTACTAAGCCAAGGAAGGTATTTTGTTGAGTAGTTGGGAGGGATCTAGAAGGAGAGATTATAGCCATCAGTTATCTTTAACCTTGGGAGGTAGTGTGGGCAGCAGAGGAACTGGCCTGTAATCTGAATGACGTGCTTATGATCTACGTGGTTTTTAGGCAAGTCTCTTCCTATCTTTGTGCATCACTATACTCTTCTATTAAGAGAGCCCATTAGTCCAGAAAATGTAAGTTCCTTTCCTCTTTTCTGATGACAAAATGTCAGAGTTTGAAGGATTTTAGACATGATTTAATCCAGAAGAGTTTAACCAGGAGTCTGTGAATACAAATTGTCCTTACAGTCTTGTCAGCTTTACTGATTCTAGTTGGCTGCTCATAGTCAGTTTTACTGGCTTAAAATTTCTCTGGGATTTTTGGAATGTTTTGGAATATCTTGTGTGCATACACATATAAAAACAGGCTTGCAAAGGTACATGTATGTATGTATATATACACACACATATATATATATATACACATATATACATATATATATATACACAAATATATATGCATATGTAACTGTATCTTTTTATAATTGTTTTCCTTTGAAATTTTTTGTGTTTTATTTTATACATTAAAAAAGCAAAACAAAACATCATTCTGAAAGGGGGACAATAGGTTTTCCCAAGCTTTCATATAAGTCCATGACACATGCACAGAAAAAAATTAAAACCATTTGATTTCAGGGTGGATAGGTGGCTCAGTGAATAGAGCACAGGCCCTGGTGTCAGGTGGACTTGAATTTGAATCCGGCCTCAGACACTTAACATTTACTAGCCATGTGACCTGGGAAAGTCACTTAGCCCCAATTGCCCTGACTTCCCCCCTCCAAAACAAAACAAAACAACAAAACCTTTTATTTAGGTCAAGCCAGACCCAAACAAGAATAACTCGAGACCATATCTAAATATAGTCATGCAGATTTTATTTAAAGTGTTCCAGTGAGGGAACCCACTATGCCCCAAATCAGTGATTCCATTTTAAATAAGTCTAATTTTTAGGAAAATGTTTTATGTCTCAAACCTAATTTGCCTTTTTGCAACTTGAATTTTTTTGCATCTATTTCTGCCCAATGGGTTCAAGTACAAGAAGTATATTCCTTCTTCTATGTGATAAGCCTTCAAAGTTGGTTATCATGTCTTTTCCTGAGTACTCTTTCCTTCTTCGGGCTAAACATTCCTAGTTCCTTTTTAATCAATTCTTAAATTACAATGTAACTTTATTAAAAGCATGAGCACATTTGTAGTTGGAGATCTTGGGAGAAGTAGCACAGTATTGTGGAAAGAATATGGACTTTGCACTCAGGATTTTCTGCTTATAACTCTATAACCCTATTTTCTGACTATAACACTTATAACCCTAAAACCACAAGAATGTAACTTAAACTCTCAGGCATCCTACTTCCTCATTTATAAAACAAGAGAGTCAGACTAGATCAGCTCCATGTCTTTTGCTGTTCTAAATTTATAACTCTATGATCCTCAGTGCCTAGATCTCTATGATTTCATAGGTATGTGCTGAAAACAAATCAATAAATGGATTCTTCATGAAATGAGAACTAAGCTCCTGCCAGAACCACAGGGATGTCGATAATGAGGAATGCTCCCATGTAATAGTGAAATTGTATGTATTGCTCCTATCCCCATCCATATATTTTATATTCACTTACATTAAACCTCTACTTGACAGATTTCTCATGCTGGGGGAAATGTCCTTGAATGATGATCGTTTTATTTCTGGCAGAGAAATTGGGGCCCTCTGCTTCACAGTCCCTTTGAACATTTCAGTAGGCTTTCTGCCTGACATTTTCTAGGCGAATTAGACAATTAGAATTAAGCATCAATGGAAAGGAGTCAGGAGTTAAGTATTAAGAGCTTATATTTAATTTTTTGAGGAAATCTACTAGATTTTTTCATCTCGAAATGAAGAGGAACCAATTTTGGATAGTTCTGTGTCTGACATAATTGCCATTTCAAAGGGCAAGAAGGAACTAATCTATGGTTCTCCATATATGGAAATAACACAACTAAACGGTTGGGGGTTTTGGAAACATAATCTTCTGAAAATGGGTTTTTGTGCGTTAACATAATCAACTCTAGCTGAAGTCCACTGAAGTTCACAGAATATTAGAATTTATAGGTGGAAGACATAGTAAGCATTGTCTAGTTCAATTCGCTCATTTTATAGGGCTAAGTAATGGTGTCTGAGTCTCATGTGAGTCAGTACTGTGGAATGGAGGAAGAAATACCTAAAGCTTCCTTGAATCTGTATTAATACTTACAAGTGATAAAAATAAAGCAAGATCAATCCCTGTTTCCTCAACTCTGGCATAAACAAATCCAGAGTCTTATCTTTAAATCTATGAACCCCATTTCAGGACAAACATTGACAAATTAGACTTTGGACATAATTGTGAGGGGTTGCAAGACTATGTCATATATGAGTCAATTGCAGAAATTGGACCAGTTTAGCCTAGAGAAGAGAAGATATAGGGAAAACATATTCAGTGTCTTAAGATATTTGAAAGGCTATCACAGGAAAGATGGATTGTGCTTGGTTTGCTCAGCCTTTGTCTCCACCTCTGGCTTCTCCAGCAACAGAAAAGCAGAGAGGCTAATTATGGTTCGATATGATCAAGACATGAATCATCAATTATTTATTAAGCACCCGGTATGCAACAGGTACCATGGTAGGGGTATGGAAAACATGAACAAAGGATGAAATGAACTGTTATTCAAAATCAACTTGCATTTTAATTGGGAAGTATGTAAAATTTGTACGCATAAAGTTAATCTAAGCAAACAGATACAATGTTGTTAAATATACAATATTAAGTAGTGAAGACACTGCCAATTGAGTGAATAAGGAATGACCTCATGCTGAAGATAGTGCCTGAGATGATTGCTTCTTTAAAGATGAGAGGAACTCTGTAAAGTAGAGCTTAAAAAAGAGATAATTAAGTATGTAGATGGAAGTCAGTGCAAATTCATAGAGGTGTGGAAATAGAGTGTGGCATGAATGAGGAATAGAGAGATGAACACATTGGCTGAATATCCAAGTAGGGAAGGGCAAGTAAAATCTAATGATGTTGGAAATATAGGTTGGGGCCGACTTGGGTAGGGTTTTAAAAGCTAAATAGAGTAATTTGTATTTTATCCTAGAAGCAATTACTGTCCACTAGAGTTTGTTGAGTAGGGTAGTCCAATCATCAGATATGGGCTTAAGGAGAATTATTTTGGCAGTAGTATATTGCATGGAATAGGAAGAGATTTGATTTAGGGAGACCAATTAAGAGGCTATTGTTGTTGAGAATCTAACTAAGGTAGTAACTGTGTGGATGGATTGAGTGGGGTAGTATTATGAAGGTAGAAAGGGAATGATCTGGCAACTGCTTAGATGTGTGAGGTGAGGGTGAATTAGGAATTGGGGATAACGCTGACGTCACAAACCTCAATGACAATGAGAATAGTGGTGCCATCAGCAGAAAAAGAGAATTTCTAAGAAGACAGGGTTTAGGGGAAAAAATAACAAATTCCGTTCAGGATATGTTGAGTTTAGATGTCTCTGGAGTATCTAATTGGAAATATCCAATAGACAGCTGGTAATTTGGGACTGAAGATTGGGGAGAGATTGGGGCAGAATATATACAGATCTAGGAGTCTTTTAAGGTGTAGATATAATGTCAGGCGATGTTGTCTAGCAACTAGAACTTTACCAGACTGGAATAGAGAGCTTCTGGTGCTAATGTCTTCCTTCATTAGCAGTCTTCTAGCAATGACTGGATGGCCATCTCTTGCCCATATTGGGAAAACTGTAGAGGGGACTGACACTTCAGTGTTGGTTTTAAAACAAAATATTTTCTGGTTCCTTCACATTCTGACATTTTTAATACAGTGATAGAATCAAGACTAGATCCAAGGTCTGCTGATTCCTAATCTGGCTATATTACTATTACACCACCTTTCCTCCCAATGACTACTCTGTGTTGCTTTACTATACCCTCCCTAAGCTCTTGCATTGGTCTAGTTGACAGAAGAGTCTAAGATACATCCTCTACTCACATGTAAAATTGGAGTTTGGGTTAGATGATCTTCTCTTAGGCAGCTTCTAACTCTGCTTCCTGTGATGCTGAGAACAGATGAGCTCTAAAATAGCTTCGAATTTGAAATACTTTTATCCTAGAGTCCTCTGATCACTTTTGGCTCCTGACTGTACTCCCAGTAGTGTTTCCATTAGTGGGTCTCTTGAAAATGAGAATGGGAAATAGAAGGCACTACTAACTTTAGGAGGTTGATTCAATTCCCATACACTGTATAGAATTCCAGAAATTAGAAGTCAAATAATAAAAGATTTACTATGTGTTAGGCACTGTGTTGAATGCCAGCGATACAAAGAAGGGAAAAACATAAGTCATGCTCTCATAGAACTCATAGTCTAATGTGGGAAACGACAACATAAATAAACTATGGACAAACAAGGTACATTTAGGAAAAATTGGACACAAAACTTGCATTTGAGGTCAAACATGCATAGAGAATCAAATATTTCCATTGTAAATACTCAAAGATATTTAATTCCTCCCATAAAGAGAAAGGAGACTACTTTGGTGGAATGGTACATGTGCTTCCCCATGCAGAAAACTTATCAATACCCTATTCATTTTGATTGGTGTGAAGGTGTTTTAAAAATCATTTTAATTTACTAAATTCCTGATGAATCAAAGAATGCACATTCCTTTTTTCAGAATCCAAACTGAACAGAAAAGATTATCCACATATCATTCTGTAATTAGAGGTGTTAGAAGCATAAATAGTGACAGAATTGAGGTAATATGTCTTTGGCATCCAGCCAGTTTTAAACAGTAACCATTATACTGTCTGAAACAATGGGATCAGACCTTACTTGATTTGACCTTAAGAGCTCAGTGATAGTTGTCTCTTCAAACTCTTTCTTTTACTAAACCACTGATCAAAAATAACATAGAATGCGCATATTTAAAGGCAGGCAGTGGGACACAGTAAATAGAAAATGAGACTTGAAATAGAGTGATCTGAATTAAAATTTCCTCTTATGCACTTAATATTTGTGTGACCCTTGGCAAGTCACTTAACATGTGACTCAGTTACTTCATCTGCAAAAAATGTGAATAACTGTAGTACCTACTGTATAAGGTTGTTGCATACATCTATTGAGATAATGTATAAAAAGAATTAGATGAAAGCCATTTCATCATCATCATCATCATCATCATGATCACCATCCATAATTATCCTGTCTTCCAACTGATTCTCATGATCCTTAGTTTCTTTTAGGAAGCAAGTGTCACAGTATCACACTTACTTTTAAGAATTACACCAAAGCTCTGAAAATCATGATTGGGAGGAATCTCAGAGATCTCTTATCCTGGTCTTCTTTATCTAGTCTGCTCTATTGATCTACTTCTTTATTTTTTAACCATTAACAAATGGTTTTGTTGAAAGGAAGCCCAATGTTGTTTTTAGTACAGATCTTTGACACCATGTTCTTCAGTTTCCTATGATATTCAATGGCTCATTAGTGAGCAAAGGTAAATAAACCAATTGCTCAGTATCTTAGAGTATGGTAAAGTGGAACTAACCATGGCCTGGGAGTAGGGAGACCCACAGTCTAGTCACTGGTCATTCACTACTTTGCTATGGACAGCTTAATGTCCCTTTCTGGGCTACAATTTTTCCATCTGCGAAATGAGAAGTATGGACTGGAAAATCTCTAGTTACTTCACTGAAGCACAAGTCTCTGGTAGTTCTAAATGTTTATCTTCAGTGATCTCTTTCTTCTTAAACATGTATAATTATAGTACCTAATTGCTCCAAAATTTCATTTTTTCACCTACTATGACCCAAAATCCTCCAGTCTCTAACATATCATATACTGCATTCTGAAATTCTATGTTCTAACACTTACTAACTGTATGACCTTGGGCAAGTCACTTAATCCCAACTGACCTGCCTTCCACCCTCCAAAAAAAAAAAATTCTATGTTCCATTATCTGTTATATCATGTATATGTTAGAGTTCTCACCTACCTTCAGTGGAAGGAAACTCAGAGAATATCATAAAAATATACAATTATGACTTGGAAAGGACCTCAGAGATTATCTAATTCAGCACCCTCATTTTGTAAATGATGTAAAAAAAAAGGACCAGAAAAGTTAAATGACTTGGCAATAGTCATGGAGCCAAGGGAAATTGAATATCATCTTGAAAGTGAAATTGGGGAAGTAATGAAAATAGTTTTGTCCCCAGGCTTCTAGATAATGGAAAGGATGTTTATAATATCTATGTGTTCAATCTCTTTGTGACCATAGTAACCATAACAAGATAGAGGATATATAGGGCTGTTCTGATAAATGTTTGACAATTGACACAAATAATCCAACACAGGACTCACTTTTTAAGTGTCATCTGCATCAACATTTTCAACATCATTTTCCTAATTCTAGATAATCCACAAAGCAGTGAATCAAGGCTTGAGCCCTTTTGAGCTTAGCTCCTACTCACCCTGAAGATATATTTAGAAATGGTGTGAAAACAATGACCAGCTATTAATTAGCCCTTGTTGGTAGGTAAAGAAAGGTTTTCATTTCACTTGCCCTTTCAAGCAGTGAATGTTTTGTGTGAGTATCTTATGAGAATAGTGTTCATATGACATATTTTGCCAGAACCAGAGAGTATGGATGAAAATAAATAAAATTTGAGGATGATAGAAAAATAAAGGTATAGTAGTGTTTCTCAGAAGACTCTAGGACAGTTTTAAATCATCAGTCCTTTTTAGATAGACAGCAATAACTAATGTGAGTTCATTTCCATCGCTCAGTCAGCAGGCCTGTGTTAAGTTTTCACCATTTGCTAGGCATAAGGCTTAGTGCTGGGAATAATTAGGATGATTGGGGATGGCCAGTCTCTATCCTCAAAGAGAAATGAAGGAGATAACGTCTCTCTCTCTCTCTATCTCTCTGTCTCTCTCTCTTTCTCTCTCTCTCTGTCTCTCTGTCTGTCTCTGTCTGTCTGTCTGTCTGTCTCTCCTTCTCCATGCATATATGTAGGTAATATTTCTGTATTTATACATATATTTATATATAACAAGATATAGACAGTAAGATGTAGGTAATCTGAAAGAGGTAGATGTCAGCATCTAGGAGTACAGGAAAAGGTCTTCTGCAGAATTTAGGAATGGAGATGAGTCTGGAAGGAAACCAGAGATAATAAATGTTGCAGGTAAGGAGGCGTAGAGTTCTAGTCACTGAAAAAAAAATGTGAAGAACAGTGATGGGAGGTGGAGTGAAGTGTTTGAGGAACTTCAAGTAAAGGAGTGTAGCCAGAACATGGGCTGCTACTGGAAGAGAGGTTAGGTGTAAACCATCTGAAAAAGATAAAAAGGATTCAAGTTGTGAAGAACTTTAAATGTTAAACAGAGGACTTTATATTTGATGATGGAGATAAAAGGAGAGTGACTAGAGCTGATTGAGTAGGTGAGTGACATGGACAGAAAAAAAAACATTTTAGAAACATCATGTTGGCAGCTAAGGATGGATTAGTGTGAAGAAAGACTTGAGGCAGGAAGACTTGTTAGAAGGTTATTGCCACAGTCTATTTGCAAGGTAGGGCAGGTAGGTGGTACAGCAGATAGAGAACTGGACTGGGAATCCAGAGGACTCATTTTCCTGAATTCAAATCTGCCCTCAGACACTTATTAGCTGTGTGACTGAGGTCAAGTCATTAAACTCTGGTTGCCTCAGTATCCTCATCTGTAAAATGAGCTGGAGAAGAAAACGGTAAACTGTTCTAGTATCTTTGCCAAGAAAACTGCAAATCGGGTCACAAACAGTTGGACAAAACTGATTAGCAACAACATATTGAATAGTGATGGAGACCTGTATTATGGTGATGATAATGTGAGTGGATAGAAGGGCATGTCATGGGGAGATGTTTTGAAAATAGACAGGATATGTGAGATGTTTTAGAATGAGATGACACCAAGGTGGTAAACCTGGTAGCTTTAAGAGTAATGGGGAATTTTAGAAGAGTTTGAAGAAAAGATTAAGATAAATCCCGATTTCCTGTATACACCAGGGGAAAAAAATAATCAGAGGTTTATGTGCATACTAATAGGATTATTTATCTAGAAAGTAGCTTGGAGATCATCTAAGCTATATCCTTATTTAACAGATAAGGTAACAGGTATGTGAAGGAAAGTGGTTTCCTTAAGGTCATAGAAACGGTATAGAGAAACAAACAAATGACAAAATTGAAAACCAGATCCTCTGTTTCTACATCCATTCATCTTTAAAAATATGATAATATGAGCAGCATCACTATTAGCTCATATTTACATAATATTTCATGTTTATAAAGTTATTATCTTTATCATTTACCATATACCATTATCTTCTTTACTCATAAATTTCTATCAGGTAATAAGTATAATCTAGGTACCATTTTACAACTAGGTAAATTGAGGTAAATTGAGGCTCATAAATGTTAAATAAAAAAAAGGAGCATAACATGGTAAAGAGTTAATACATCATTAATAAAAGACCGTGGTTTTGTTCTCCCTCGGATATGTACTAGCAAATGACTTGACTCATGGAATTTGACTAATGAAACCTTCTAACGCTAAGTCAGCAGTTCTCAACCTGTGGGTTGTGACCCCTTTGGGGGTTGAATGACCCTTTCACAGGGGTTACAGGGGTCACCTAAGACCATCAGAAAACATATATTTCCGATGGTTTTAGGAACAGAGACACTGCTCCTCTATCCGTCTCCAGGCAGGTCTGCCCACATGCAGATACACCCACATATGAGTATTAAAGGGTTGCAGCATTAGGAAGGTTGAGAACCAGTATTCTAACACTATAAGTGATATACGCTAATATGCATTAGTTGAGAGAGTTTCCATGCTAGAAAGTCTCCATTTGATAAGCAAGTTCAGTCTCAAAAATTAAAATAAAGATTAAGAAGCCTGCCCAAGCTTGTATAGCTGTTAAACGCATGAATCAAGACTGAAATGAACGGCATTTTTTGTTCCTTGTTATTTTCACTATTGCCTTGCTCTTTAAACATTATATTTATTTGTTTGTTTGTTTTAAACAAGTGGCCATAGAGCAAGTGCTTCCCCTGTTGCTGAGCAAGCTAAGCTTTCCCCTGCCTTGTCACCCTAGAATTGGGCCAATTATTCTGAATGGGAAAAGACTCAACTGGATATTTCCTTGAAATCTTATACCAACGTTTCCTATGCCCCTGATAATGTCACTATTCTCTTCTGATTGTAAAAGTCAAAGTGGCATCTCTGAGGCTGGTATGAGATTTCTTACCTTTCAGAGATCAAAGCCACACAGCTGCTTATGTTATCCAAAACCTTGTCACTATACAAGGTCTCATCGGTCTATTTATTAAGAACAAGTACATCCAGAGACATCATTTATATCTTTCTCCTTATACATGCTACCTTTAAGGTGAGGACATATGCTTACATTTTATTTTATTTTCCTTCCTTTGTCAACTTCTAGCCTCAGTGATGGCCAGTAGCAGGGGTAGGTAAAAGGCCTATTCAAGAGAGATTTTGAAGGGCAAAGTGTTTGGTACAGTATTTAACCACATACTAGCTTGATGTTATATATTTCTATATAGACACTTCTTCGCTTCTTAGATAGTGAATTTCAGACAACGAAAATATGAAAAATTTTGCTTATACATGTTCCCTTTGTACTCCACCTTCTTTTGTGGGTCCTGAGAAGGATTAAAGGTGTCAGCCATACTTCTCTGCTATTATCTGTCCCTCAAATAAAGTATCCAGTAAGACAGACTAGGAGACCAAGTCTTCTGTGGCCTAATCCAATGTTTTTCCCATTATATGTGTTGCCTATAAGAAGAGGGCATATATTTTCATTGTGTTTCCTTGAGTTTTCCTTACCAACTTCTCATCTAAGTGTTGCTAAAGAGAGAAAGAAAAAGAGAGAGAGTGAGAGGGAGAGGGAGAGGGAAAAGGGAGAGAGGAGATGCAAGGGTTAAATGAGCTTTAAAATAAATAGTTAAATATTATATAAATCTCACCTGATTATCACAAAGATATTAGTAACAATTGCTCATTCTTTTAAGACGTTAGGGTCACAAACTATTTTACAATAATAATCATGAGGATATTTATTAATAGGTAACATGAAGTTCAGGGGAGTTAAGCAATTTGCCCAAGGTCACCCAAACCAGGAAGTGCTCCAGCTGAGACTTAAACCTAAGTGTTCTGGATGGAATTGGAGCCCTGCTTTATAAGGGACAATGATGCCCCTTAAACATTTTAGAAACTTCATGCTGGCAGCTAAGGGTGGGACAGATTGGTATGGGGGAGATGAGTCAGGAAGGCTGGTTGGAAGACTATTGCAGTAATCTAGTTTAAAGGTGGGATAACTAGGTGGTGCTGTGGATAGAGTGCCAGCCCTGGAGTCAAGAAGACTCATCTTCCTGAGTTTAAATGTGGCTTCAGACACTTATGAGCTGTGTGAACCCAGGAAAGTCACTTAACCATTTTTGCCTCAGTTTCCTCATCTGTAAAACAAGATGAAAAAGGAAATGCCAAACTATTTCTTTATCTTTGCCATGAATACCCAAAATGGGGACACAAAGAGTCCAACAAGACTGAACGATAACAATGAAATTGCTTCATATATTGACCTTTAGAATAGGTCCAGTACGTACTTACATAAAGGATTTTAAGTTCTTTGTTGTTGTTGCTGTTGTTTTATTTCTGTACTATATGGGAGTAAAAAAAAAATCATTCACATAGGGAAAATTGTTCCTTGCGGGCAAGGAAAATCACTTCCTTGCATTTTGATGGAAAAGTTTATGTTCAGGCTGGATAATAAAAGTCATTCTTGGAGCCAAGGAAATTGTAAATGTCACTTCAGTTCTTCCCCTTCAGTCTCCTTTCCTCCTCTGCTCTCTGCTCCCCTTCCCTTCCCTTCCTTTTCCTTTTGCTACTTTGCCTTGAATGAAAACATTATAGAACAAGTCAGTCCTCCCCAAAGCAGGCTGAGAAAATGGCCTTGGATGTCCAGTCACTACTCAGAGGTCCTGAGGGGAATGGACCACTGCTACTCAGACCTCCCTCTTTTTCCCTAAGGAATAGAAGAACTAGTACTTCCAGAGGCTACTAACCCAAATTACCCATGTGTCCTCTGTGGCACAAGGTGCCTCAGGCAATTCATGGAATGAAGGAGGCTAACAGGATATTCTGAAATTTCTTCTCAATTAATTCTGACTGGAGTGGACTTGGGAGATTGCAGTGGGTGAAGGGGAAGGTGGCTAAAATGGAAGTCAGAGAAAAAAAATTGTAGGACTCTTTAGAACTGGAATAGAGACCCTATACAATCTATATACAGTCATAATACAATAGAGGTCCAAGAGCTTATATATGATCTACCATGATTCTTAGTTTTATAGATGAACAAATTGAGATTTGGAATAGTGGAAAGAAGCTACATACATTACATTGCTAGTAAGCCACAGAATGGAGATTCAAATCCACATCTCTCTATTCAAGTTGAATTTCCTTTCCATTAATAAAACAAGTGGTTAAGTGCACACTGTAAGAAAGCAACGTGTAAGGAACTTAATAACATACTTAGTTTAAGTAAGATATCCCCATTCTCATGAAGCTTACAGGCTAGTAAGATAGTAAAATACCCCCCAACAAAAGATAAAAATTATATTATAAATATATGTATATATATTTATATTCATATAATTATATTAATAAAATATATAAGTGCTTTTTGATGTTATGCTTTATGAAATCTAAGAGGGAAGGTCTATGTCTACTAGGTGGATCTGATGAATTTACCTGTAGGAGGGAACTTTTTAGTTATACTTCAGAGGAATTAGTAGGAATTTCAGAAATGAAGAATGGAAAGAGGGACATCTAAGGCACAAGGAATAATATGAACCAAGTCTTGGAGATATGAAAGTATAGGGCATGTCCAGGAAGCAGAGTAGGAGCTCAGGTGCGCTACAGTATAGTGTATCTAGAAGGAATTACTATGAAATTATTCAGAAAGGCAGGATACGGAAAGATTATGGAGGGCCTGTGGATCCTGATTGTCTCAAAGATCAATGTAAAATCCTTGGGTTAGCATGTGAAGCCTATCACAACTTGCACCCTTCCTACCTTTTCAATCTTCTTATACTTTACTTCCTTCCACCCATGAGCCAATTTAGCTACACTAGTTTAGTTGCCATTTCTTACAAAAGCCATTCCATTTCTGATCTCCCTCTATTTGTACTGGTTTCTTCCCTCCATTCCCTCCCCTACCCTCAGCCCTATATCTGGAATCCTCTATGTCTTCAGCTTCCACTTCCCACTCTCTTGGTTTAATTTAAAAAGTCTCACTCACCTTCTACAAGTCTTCCTTATTGCTTGCTGGATTCTTTCCTCTGAGACTATCTTTCCTTTGCTCCCTATCTTGTGTGTTCTGTGTTATCTGCCTATCTCACTCGGTTTTGAATATGAGAGTAGGCACCATGTTTGTTTGGTTGGTTGGGTTTTTGCCTTTCTTTGTCTTTTCAGTGTTTAATATGGCATAGAGAAGTTGTTTAATTTATGCATAATGACTGATTGACCAAATGACTAAGGATCAAAGCAGGGCATCTAGTTCAACCTCTCATTTTTATAGATGAATTACACAAATTTGGCAGGCAACAGAGAATCAATGAGGATTTTTTATTGAAGGTGTAATGAAATCAAATGTATGCATAAGGAAAATGAATCTGGTGGTAGAATACATATTGAGTTTTAGAGGGAGAAAGCATAAGCAGGATAAAGCTTTTAGAATGTTTTTAGAATAGTCCAGGTGAATGGCGATGACTTGACTGGCTAGCTTATTGTTCCTTTCAAATATATTCTCAATTTCAAAATTTTAAGATAGTTCCAAATAATGCTGAGTGATCATAAGCAGAGAGTTATGATTTTCTTTTTCTTTTGTTCATTATCTTCCTCCTTCTGTGCCTTCATTTTTTTTAAGCAGAGAATGAATTTATATAATTTTAAATCTAGTCTCCTGAATAGCTGGAGTGATCCAGGGAACATCTCCACATGAATATAAAAGACAGTTATTTTTTAATATCTTTCAATGTGTCTGTCCCTGTCTGATTCTATTTTAGAGTTTAGGGAGGCACAGAGTCATGTGGAGTGTTTGAACACTGTTGTTTTGCCTCCAAACTTACCTTTGAAAGACGGGCTCAGCAAAATAGTCGTTCTTTGCTTCAAAAATATTTCTCGCAGTCTTTGAGGCAAAGATGAAAATCTTTTCTTTTTCTTTTTTTTTTTCCTCTTTGTTCTTCACTCATTGTCCTTCAAATGTAAAGATGCTGGCAAGTTTACATAGGTGCTGCGACTCAACAATCAAATCACATAATTCTCCTGCATTCAAACTTGGAAATCTTGTGACTTTAGGGGAGGTTCCCTTCTCAGAGTCTCAGAGACTTTGCCTGTCAAATGGGAATGATGACTGGCTCTCTCTTTCTGTCTCTCTCTCTCTCTCTCTCTCTCTCTCTCTCTCTCTCTCTTTCTCTTTGTCTCTCATAAGGCTCTTCTGCTAATCTTATGAAATATAACACACATGCAGCACACTCTAACACAATTTCTAGTTTATCACTGTCAAAATGTTAGATTTTTTTGCTAGTATTGTCAGCCACAACAATACTTATTTTAAAAGTGAGCTAATAATCGTTCCATCTTCTGTTTTGCTTGTGTTTGTGCCATATTGTTTTGGAATGGGTCAGCACCAATCACACCAATTGTGTGTGCAGAAGGAAATGGCTAGATGATTCTTGTTTATGTCCTATTCCTCAAAGAGGAAAGTAATTTGCTCTGTGCCATGTATAAGGATGCTGCATAGAAAGCTCTAAGTTGGCCAACCATCTTTCAACTGTATGCTGCTGGGCACAAAGTGGACAGAGCATAGAGAAAGATCTCAAACTGTGTAACTGGATTGAATTTCTATTCCAAAAAAGACATTTATTTATTTTGGTTACCAGAACCTCCACTGTCTACTTATTCAGTTGCTTTTGTGAACCTGTGTGAAGGATTTTATTTTTCTCTAACGTCTATACATTGGATCCATCATTCTAGCCTCTTAGGATCTTTTTAGATCTGATTCTGTCAAACTTTACTTCAGCTATATCTCTGTGCTTTACTTCATCTGGAAATTTAGCACATATGTAAAACATATGTACTACAAAGCCAAAGGCTGATTCATTATAACACTTCTCTGGAGAAGTGTTACTTTCAGGTCACAGACTAGCCATTCACTACCAGTCTTTAGGTCTGGTAATTCATCAAATTGAGAAATCCAGTGATTTGCCAAGAGGAAGAGAAAGAACACAAGCAAACTTAGACCTTCTAACTCTAGTTCAAAAGCTCTTGTCACTCTACCACATTGCACTTTTGGACTATTATAGTTCACAACATGATATGCCCATAGATTTATGGGTGGTAAGTGGACAAATGATAAGTGTCATGTGATGTAAAATTCTCTACATCATGTTATAGTAGAACAGCCTATTCATTTGGAATAAGAGAAATCTGGCATAAATATGATCTCTATTTACTAGGTATATCTTGGGTAGTCATTTAACTCTGTGGATTTATATGATCTATAACCATGACTTCCTTTTGAAAATCTAAGTAATCAGGGGCTGCTAGATGGAATAGTAGGTAGAACTTGGAGACAGGAGGATCTGAGTTCAAAACCAGCCTCAGACACTTACTAGCTTTGTGACCCTGGGCAAGCCACTTAACCCTAATTGCCTCAAGAAAAAAGTCAAAGAAATCTTGAACATGAATTCTTCAGCCTGAAAACATTGAGAACAATGAGTAGAAGTTGAAGAAAACCCAATTTTAGGCTTGGTGTAAAGAAAAACTTCCCAACAATCAGAATCATCTAAAGATAGACTAGATTGTCTGGCGAAGAAAACAGGGTTCTTTCCCCTAGAAGTTTTCTAGAAAAGGCTTGGCAAAGATTTGAAAGGTATTTTATCTTGGTTTCTTCTTCAGATACTAGTTGAACATGACAGCTTTGGAGCTCCCCATCTCTGAGTTTCCACAATTTTGTAGGGTGGCTTTGATTCTTTTAAAGCAGAAAACGCTATTTTACTACCCAAGTCCCTCTGGACATCAACAAGGACTTTTTAGACCTGCTCCATTTTTCCCTGCAGGAAAGTATGTCTTTAAAAAATGTGAGCAGGCGTGAGTCTTGATTTCACAAAATGGATTCAGTTTAAAACACACACACACACACACACATACACACACACACACACACACACATTCCATCACAGACCCCTGTACCTCCAGGCTTGAGCAGGTATCATTTGTGTCTGTGACACAATAATCTATGCTTTTAGAGTCTATTAGCACCAATTTTGAAGTAGTACTTCCCCCACTTTATTCCTTGACAAATGGTGTTTACAGTCATTGAGATATTTCATTTCAATTATGCTGTGGTGTTGTTAGAAGACAGTTCCTGACAATAGCTGCCTTGCATAAACCATTCATATTGTAGCTCAGGCACAACTTCAGTTCCCAAACTAGACTGGGCAGTTCATTAAGAAGAAAAATTAACATCATATGCTTTGGGGATAATAGTAACAGAGGAGGACAACATGCATTCAGGGAGCCACTTAGGAAGGTTGTCTGACAAGGGATCCATTTATCAACAAAATGCCATGACTCAGTTAAGGCCCCTGCATAGGAATCAGCAGCTTTTACATTGGAATCCCAATGATATCACATGCCAGTAGTGGTTAAATTTGTCTTGAAATGTAGTTTGGTGTGGTGGATAGCCTACTGGTTTTTTAATCAGGAACACTTCAGCTTGAATCCTGACTTAGACATTCATAAACTATGGGACCCTGGCTAAGTCAGTTATCTTCCCCAGGCTTCAATTTTCTCATCAGTAAATTGAGGGGGTTTGGCACATTGACCATTCTAGGTCCTTGATAAAATTAAATCTATGATCTCATAAGGATTTGTCAATGCATGATAAAATGTCCATATTTGACATGACTTCTGTATAGGATACAAAGCATTATAGATGTGATCTTGACCCTTATCACCCTTGTCGAAAGCTAAGGCTGGTTAGGAGTTGGGGTTCATGTGTGGGGACCTCTAGTATGTAGAATGGATTCCTGCTCAGGCCACAGTAGAGCATGAGGGCCTCTGTATCCCTTCCAACTCTAAGATTCTTGCGAGCTGTTAGAAAATAGGAAAAAAAAAACTATATGTCATTAACTATGTTACATAACTTGCAAGTGCAATAGGACAAGATCTTGGTGTTTTTGTGGACTTTCAGCTCAGTATGAGTCAGCAGTATTTCATGGAAGCAACAAAAGCTAATTTGATCTCAGGCTAAATCAATATAGGGTCCAGAGTGAATGACATGATATAACTATGGTCCTCTTCCCTAGCCAGACCACATTTAGAAGATTCTGACCTGTCCTAGGGCTCACATTTTATATTCTTTTTTTTTTATTTTTTATTTTTTGGTTTTTTTTTTTTTGGAGGGCAATTAGGGTTAAGTGACTTGCCCAAAGTCACACGGCTAGTAAGTGTGTCAAGTGTCTGAGGCCAGATTTGAACTCAGGTCCTCTTGACTTCAGGGCTAGTACTCTACTCACTATATCACCCAGCCACTCCTGGGGCCCACATTTTAAAGGTATAAACAAACTGAAGGTTTTCTTATTGTTATTCTAGTACTCATTCTATCACACAGCTTTATTACGTCTTAATTACAATTTTGAATAAGTCCCTTGTCTTGCTAATAAAGGTGCATTAGAACTTCTCAATGGTGTATTGTCTTAAGATATTCAAGTTATCAAGGTTTAGCAGTTTATATTTTGTCTCTTTGAAAACAGAAATTTATTCAGTAAATTTACTACCAATCAGATAATTATTATGCATAGTTTGGATCCTAGTACTTTTTTTCCAGATAAATAAATGGGAAAGCATTTATCAACTACTTATTTTATTCCTAGAACTGTGCTAAGTACTAGGGATACAATTATGAAAGCACAGACAGCCCCTACCTTTAATGAGTTTGTATTTCCATTTCCAGGGGGTAACATGTATAGGGGAACAGTAGTATTTTAGTTTTAAGGATAATAAATAGAGCTGTAGGGAAGTAGATTTCCACCCTTTCCAAGAACAACAAATGAGTTGCTTTGACCATGATTAATTTTTCCAGAAATGGAAGGGGTAGGGGCTTGGGTAGGCCAAGGAAGGGTTCTAGGTGGTGAGGTAGTTCTGGAGGAGGTGGCCAGGGAGGAGGACTCTATTTCAGTAGTTCTATATAGGGTCTATTGAAGAGAACTAGCTTGATATTTAAAGATTATAATCATAATAATGTTTCTTTAATACAAATGTTTATAAAATATATTACCTTCAAAAGCACTGTGAATTATGGAGTTCCAATTGTGGCCCCATTTTATAGGAGTAAATGGAAACCCAAAGAATTTAACTTTATAAAGATCACACAACTTGTAAGGAACAGAATTGAAATGGGCACTTGGATCATCATACTCCCATTTTTAGTGTTCCTTTGGCCATACCATTTAGAGCAGTGGTTCTCAACCTTCCTAATGCCATAACCCTTTAATATTTGTATGTGGGCGTATCTGTATGTGGGCAGACCTGCCTGGAGACTGATAGAGGAGCTGTGTCTCTGTTCCTAAAACCATCGGAAATATGTGTTTTCTGATGGTCTTAGGCGACCCCTGTGAGCCCTGTGAAAGGGTCGTTCGACCCCCAAAGGGTTTGTGACCCACAGGTTGAGAACTGCTGAAAGGGCTGCTAATTTCTCCATCACCCAGTGTTGTCCTGTGTTGAGCCCTCAGTAAGTTGCTTAAATGATGTTCTCATATTTTATTGCGTCAAAGTTTGCATGATGGGTCTGTGTAATGGTAGAATATTATTTCTGTTGCTGTCCCTCTCCAAAAAAAGGACTCGATCAATCAGAATCAAGGTGGACCAGGAGGAATTTGGGTTAGTCCTGAATTGCCTGAGTACAAGGAGAACTAATTATCGGATGAGGTAATGGAAACTCAGACTCCTGGGGAGATTGACAGGGAGAAAAGATTTCTGCCTCCCAAGGAAAGATTGATCAGAAGCAAGGGTGCAGAATTGGTTGACCTATTGGGCTCTCTGTCAGATTTAGGATTCAATGATATTTGCTCCTCATGGAAGATATACCACTGGACTGTGAATCACATCTCTTTAGTGAAAAACTACTTCAAACATCCTCTGCCATGCAGCTAATGAGAGGTCTTTTGATGTTGGTTTCAGCTTACCAGTGTGAATACTGGGTCAGGTTCTCATCCTGTTGGACAGGATGGAAATCTGACTCAGATTTGTAAATGTAGATGCTTTTAATTTATTTTCACAAAGATTAAAAAAAAATAATCCACACACAACTTCTACCATAAATGAGAGAATAACAGGGTCCTAGGAAGCAGGCCTTACATGAGTCATAGCAAATTAACCTAAGGATGAAAATAAAAACAAATCTGTTCAGTGACTTCCAATAGACCCCAACCCCAATTTTGCCATTCAGATGTATTTCGGAAGTGTAAATAAAATTAGAGTTTAGGACTGGACAGAAACCCTGGCAACACAGCACAGACTCTTTTTCAGGCAGTAAACTCATTTTTCTTTGAGGATTGGTTTTATATTTAAAATATTTTATTTTGAATAAACTGTGATAACATTTACGTGGTAACTTATTCCACTGAGTTAAGTCATAGAATCTCTGATTTCTAGTAATTTTTCACTCTTGTAAATAACTTTGTATTTTTTAAGTGCACACACTTTCTTCAATGTCCTTAATTACAGTTCTCATGCACAAATTGTAGTTGCTAATATACTACAGGAAGCATCCACTATATCTCTCCCTCTTTTTTAAAATTTCTTTTTTAAGTATTTTTAGGCTTAGTTCTCACTGTGTTCCATGCTTGCTGCCTTATAGCATCATTGAGAGATTAGTACTCATTTATAAAACATTTGTAAAACACACTGCTCCACAGGTACTGAAGAAAGACCATTGAGTTTGTAATAACAAGTCTTGGGATTGAATTACAACATTTCCAGTTTCTGTTGTGTTACCTTGAGCAACACATTTCCTAACTCTGGGCCTTGGGGATTTTGTTTTGTTTTACCTAAAAAATTGGAAGAGGGGTGGTATCTGAGGTTCACTTTTGGTCAAAAATCTCATGAACGTACCAGCTGGAAGTGATGCCACTATTTCCTAACCTCTGAGAAATTTCATCTACAAAGGCTACAAGATCAGCAGAATTCAAATGTCATCTAAAGCAACTGGGACTATAAATCAGAAGTTGGTTTTCTCCACTTTAAAAATGAGGGGTTTTAAGGTGATCTCTAAGGTTTCTTCCAGCTTTAACAATTTCTATTCTTTTCTGATATTTGAAGGCTCTATTACCTCACTGATATGTGCTTCCTGCAACAGCACTCATCAAATTCTTGCAATTCAATTTACATCTCACTTTTATGTTAGGTATTCTTCTTATTTTTGATGTACTTTTTTTTTTACTATGATTTCAATAGCTGAAAAAAGTTTTGTACCTCTCCAAATCTTACTGACGAAGAATGGATCATTGGAATTAAAGCTGGAAGGAATTTTAAATTTATGTAATGCAATCCAAATATTATATGATCCTTGCCTTTAACTTCCTATGTGTGTATCTATACTTTCTGTCTACCTCCTTCATGGAGCTCTCCTAATGAACTTAGATCTTCCTAAAGAAGATTTTATGGAAATGGAAATCAGTGGTGCTAGAAAGTATAATGAGAACAGTGCCAAGCCAGGAATGATAAAGATCTATCTTTAAATTCAACCTCAGACACTTAGTTTTCTAATCCTGAGCAAGTTACTGAACTTTTAAGCCTCAATTTACTTATCTGGAAAAATCAGGATAACAATAGCACCTACCTCCCATGGTTATTGTGAGGATGAAATTAAGTATTTTTAAAGTGTTTTATGAGCCTTAAGAGTACCTTTTAAGTGCTAGATATTGTTATATTATCTCTTGACATTCCTTGGATATCAATGGAGCATGAAAGATGACTGCCATTTTATTCTTTGTGTTTTCCCTTTGACCATCATCATTCTTTTTCCGGTTATATATCTCTCAGATTTATGCCATTTCCAGTTCACCTCTAATATGTACGTGCCTTGCCATAGTCCTTTCTATTAACTGTAATTTTAGTGCTTCAAATATAAAAGCCTAAAGTCTTATGGAATCACAGGATGAATATTGACATTAAAAAAAAGATAGGCCTCTATTAAAGGGAGAAGCTCATGGTCATTAAAAGGACTGTAAAACTCCCCAAAGGTAATCCAACCTTCTCTTATTCCCCTTTTCAGTTCCATTTTCCCCAGGACCCATGTATCAAAAGATCATCTCTAGACCTGTATGTACAAAAATATTTATAGCAGCTCTCTTTGTGGTGGCAAAGAATTGGAAATCAAAGGGATGCCCATTAATTGGTGAATGGCTAAACAATTATGGTATATGAATGTAATGAAATACTATTGTGCTATAAGAAATGAGGAGCAGATGCACTTCATAATAACCTGGAGAGACTTATAGAAACTGATGCTGAGTGAGGAGAGCAGGACCAGGAGAACTTTGTACATAATTACAGACACATCATATGTGTGATGATTAACTTTGATAGGCTGGGCTCCTTTCAGCAATACAAGGTTACAAGACCACTCGAAAAGACTCTTGATGAAAAGGGATATCCACATCCAGAGAAAAGAACAACAGAGTCTTAATGCAGATTGAACCAAACTACTTGCTCTCTCTCTTTTGTGTTGTTTTATTTCATTCCATCTTTCTCATTGTTCACTCCATTGGTTGTAATTCTTCTTTACAACTTGACTAATATTTAATGCAAAGGTATTTGTAGAACCTATATCGATAGCATGCTGCCATGGGATGGGGGGAGGAGGAGAGGGACGGGGAGAAAATTTGAAACTCAAGGGATTGAGGAACTGAATATTGTAAGCTAAAAGTAAATAAATAAATTTAAAAAAATAAAAATAGGTAATAACAGAATACTAAAAGTAATCATCTCTATCCATTATAGTTCAAAGACATATCCAATTCTTGGCAAAACATGTTCATCATCCTCTTGTTTTTAATTTGTTCATTTTTTCTTGTGTTAGTAGTTAAATCAAAATCATTTTTAATGTTTTAAAATATTTTATTGAAATATTTTTACATTACCTTAATTTTTGAATATCTTCCCTTCTCTTATTCATAAAAGGCATCACTTGCAACAAAGAATTAAAAAAGAAACAGAAAAAATGACAAAACTAACAAACATGACAACTGAGTATAACAATACGTATTATATTTCACGCCTATAGTACCTCACTTCTAGAATAAAAAGGGAGTGAGGTCCATTTGCCCTACTCCTCTGTATTTGCATTTGATTTTATTTAGTGTGAGTGTATTCCCTTTTACTTTCTTTATTCCCCCCCCTCCCCATTTTCCTTTTTTCTTTTTTCTCAAATTCCTAACGAGGCACAGAGATGCTGTGGAAAGAACACTGGGTTTTGTATTAGATGATCTGGGTTTGAATCCCCACTCCACTGCCTATTGTAAGTGTGATGTTACATAAGTTAGTTATGCTTTCAGGACTTCAGTTTCCTCATCCATAAAAGGAGAGGTTTAGACTATATGATCATTTACTCCTTCCAGTTCTTAATCTATTAACTGTTGCACCACTCCCCACTTCTCCCAGTTTCAACCTTAAATACCTTTGCTGAGTTTAGTTTCTCTCCCAGCTTTCTGTGTTGATGTTTAGTCAAAGAATCTTAAAGTCTGTAATTTCCTAAATACAATTCACCATCTCCTAGGAAAGTCCTGACTGAGGGTAAAGATGTATTTGCAGAGTCAGCATGGGGAATTAAAATCTACCTGAGGATGTAAGCTATGAATCAAACAGTATCCATGCCATGAAGCCCAGGACTTGAGGCCATGGTGCTGATATAGACATTATACTTGAATCACTCAGCCTAGGGAGCACATTGTCTTGGGAGTACTGGTAGATGGTAAAAGAGTAAACCAGACCAAGGAGACCCATAGATTTCCCATAAAGCTTCCAGATGAGGAATGACAGCAATGTTGTGTGGAGCCATCCTGGAATGCACCATATAAATGCTTATTAATCCTTCCCTTCCCCTCCTTGGCTTTGAAACTTAGATTTGACCAGTTTCACCAAGGATTACTTCAGATTAAATGGCAATACTAAGTTCACCACAGAAAAATTGAGGGTTAATTAGGGAGGGAATCAGGAGTTTCATACTTAAATAATTCAAAAATATTCCCATTCAGTCTTGGGACCAAACCATCCAAATTGTCTAAGTGTCTTCTTACATTCACTGTGCCATCGCAGAAAAGTGTGATTTGTTTTCTTCAACAATAATAATAAGTGTTTCTATAGAACTTTAAAATTTGCAAAATATTTTATAAATATGACCTCATTTCATCCTCATAAGGGTAGGAGGTTGCTGCTATTAATGTCCATATTTAATAGATGAAGAAACTGAGTCAGAGGCTAAATCATCTGTCAAGGTCAAACAGATTCTAAGTGTCTGAGGAAGTGTTTGAACTCATGTCTTCCTGACTCCACTGTGGTATTCAAATAATGAATCGGCATTGAAAAAGGCTAAGAAAACAGTTGGTAAATTATCAAGAACAGCTGGATGACAGAGTGGACAAAGTATTTGACCAGGAGTTAGGAAGACTCATCTTTGTGAATTCAAATCTGACCTCCAACACGTTCTACCTATGTGATCCTGGACAAGTCACTTCACCCTGTTTGTCTCAGTTTTCTCATCTATAAAAATGAGCTAGAGAAGAAAACGACAAATTGTGCCCCTATCTTTGCCTAGAAAACTCCAAATGGGGTCACACACAGTATGATATGACTAAAAATGACTGAACAACAGCACATTAACAACTTAAAAATGCTATTATTCAAAATATGCCTCACTTTTATTTTGGGTGCTTTAGTATATGTAATATGCTATCTTTAACATATTATGTGACCTCTGAAGCTAGCAAACTATATTGCTCTGCATCCCTGAGGAGGGAGAATGGATCAGTTAAATATTATCCCATACAAATCACTTATTTTACAAATTAGGTTGAAGCTTAATGAAGAAGTATCTTGCTTAATGTCACCCAAGTGCCAAGAAGCAATGCCACCACACCACTCAGCTACTCGAATTTCATTGCTGTATTTTGCCCCATTCTATATCATATTCACTCTGATCCTCTAAGATCCTTACTGAAAATGTCATAAAATGTAGAGCCATGCAATAAATATGAATTTCTCTTTTATTTAACAAACATTTTTTAAGCAATTGCTGTGTGCTGAGCCCTATACTAGGGGCTGGAGAGATGCAAAGATTAGATAAAACATGAACCTAGACCTCATGAAGCTTACAGTCAAGTAGAACACATTTCTGGAGTGGGAGATACTTTGAAGGGGTAAAGATTTTGTTTGTCACACAGAATAAAACTTCTAATATCCACAGTAAGGGTCCATCCTTCTGGAGGAGCTCTGAATTTCTTTAAATGAGGTTGTTGGTCCAGGCATTATTGGAACTCTGTTTTGGATATTTCCTGTAGATCCCATGGCACATTCTTTTAGGGTTTTTGCCTTAGTAATGGCAATTCTTCCTCTGAGGGTAGATTGGGTGTTTTGGAAACGGGGCAGAAGGCTATACTGAGAGCCCCAATTATGTTGTGGGAACCATAATAGAATCAAATGAGACTATAATTGTAAAGAGTATAGCGCCATACCTGGCACCTAGTAAGCACTACACAAGCTTTAACTCTTAGAAAAACACGGTGGTTTTGGAATCAGAAAAACTGATGTCAAATCCTAGCTCTGCCACGTCTTAGTTGTGTGACTCAGGTAATTCATTTCTGCTTTGGGGCTTCATTGACTTCATCTCTTTAAAAAAAAGTTGTGGGAAATAAGATATACATGCACTGGGGTAGGGAGATCCATCTTGCCCAACCAGAAAGTCAGAGGGGTGATGGAAGAGGATATAGGAGAGAGCAGATTAGGGGAGGGGCTATATAGTGGGGATCACTGTTTTGGGGTGAGGGGTAGGGGAAAGATGGGGAGAAAATTTGCAACTCCAAATCTTGTGGAAGTGAATGATGTGAACTAAAAATAAACCAAAATGAAAATTAAAAAAAAAATAAAAAAGGGAGGGAGGTGGAAGAAATATTTTCTAAAAGAAAATTTTTCATTCAAGGTCCTTACAGATAAGATTCTATTAGTGGAAATGTTGATACAAAAGATGCATGGCCTTACTCCTTGCCATTGCCCTGTAAAGACCATGGGGTCTTCCCTTTTACTTATACCTGTAATGTCCTATGTATATTGTCCTTTCTATTAAAATGTAATTTCCTAGAGAACAGAGACTGACTGTACCTTTTTATATGTATTCCCAGTGTTTATGATACTGCTTTAAAATAATGGTTTTTTAAAAAATCTCTTTATTCATTCATTCATTTATCTCAAAGGTCCCTTGCAACTCCAAACACTACAATCTGTGATTTTCATTTTCTTTGGGATTTCAAATCTGGTGATTTAGATATGGGGACAAAAAAGCAATAAGTATGTCCCATAAATAAAGAACATCATTGGAATCTCTATATGGGGGACTACTTTTGAAGAAAACAGCCCTCAAATTGATTTATTTTTGTTGTTCAGTCGTTTTAGTCATGTCTGACTCTTCATGAATCCTTTGAGGTTTTCTTGGCAAAGATACTGGAATGTTCCCCCTCCAGCTCATTTTACAGATGTGGAAACTGAGGAAAACAGGGTTACAAGACTTGCCCAAGGTAACACAGCTAGTATCTGAGGTTGGATTTGAACTCAGGCTAATGACCTTTCCTAATACTAAGCACAGTGTTCTATCCATTGTACCAAATCTGTTTCTATACGGCACGGTAGCATCCCCATATAGTGAGTGCATCTCTCATCACAGAACAGTATTATATGGAAGCCTACCATGAGACATTTAAGAATGCAGGAGAGAGTTCAAAGGGAGAGAAGAAGAAAAGGGGAAAAAGATATTTACATGTTAACTTTATTATATATTTTAAAGGAATAGTAAGCTGTACATAAAAGATTTGCAGTTTCATGTGCAATCATCTTTTTGTTTATTATACTTTCTTATAGAAATGTTGGCTTTATTGCATAAATTAAAAGTGAAAAAAAAAAAAGAATACAGAGTAGAAGACAAACCTTTAGGAAGTCCACCAAGAAGGCCATGTTTGAAACATTGATTTTGCCACATGGAAGCTCAGGAAACACAAGCAGCAGGTGAACTAGGAGGAACCAGTTTTGCTCATTTGGAAAATAAACCTCAAGAACATTAACAGGATGAGAGAATTAAATTAAAAAAAAAAAAGGCTGTGGCTACTAATCCAAGGACTGCCTTTCCCCACAGGCCATGAACAAAGGATTGATGTTATCACAGTTGTTGGTTTTTCTCCAGATTCTTTCCAATAGCTCTCAGGGCCTTGGATTATAAAGTACCTTTGTTTATCTTCCCATTACACCACAAATTCCTTGATATGTCGCTAATGCTACTAATAACTGGTATTTATATAACACTTTAAGACTTACACAATGTTCTGCATAATTTATGAGAATAATTTAATAACTTATTAAGCTTCAAACTACACTAAGCATTTGAGACACCTACAGTCATTTGAAATCTTTAAACTATACAAACATCATGGCACTTAAGCCACACAACAACCATGTAAGATGGATAACGCAGGTATTTGCAGATTAAAGACTGAAGCTAACAAGAGCGACGTACACATCGCAACACTCCTAGCAAGTGTCAGAGTCACGTTTTGAACACGGGTCATTGTGACACCACCTGCTAGGTGGTTCAGTTAATAGATTGATGGATCTGAAGTCAGAAGGACTTAAGTTAAAATCTGACCTCAGACACTTAATATTTATTTGACCTTGGTCAAGTCATTTAACCATGTTGGCCTCAGTTTCCTCATCTTTTAAATGAGCTAGAGAATGAAATGGAAAACTACTTCAGTGTCATTGCCAAGAAAACTCCACATGAGATCACACAGATTTGGATATGACTGAAAAATGAATGAACAACAATGTGACTCCAAGCTTAGAACTCTGTCTGTTGTGTCCCATAGCCCAAATATTTATAAGACTGAAATCCAGGTCATTCAATTTTAAAGTAAGTTGTCTTAGAATCTGAGGATTCTGAGTATTTGAATCCCAGACTTTGTCCTTAGTAAGGCTGTGACCTTATCATTCCCTGGTCCTCGATTTCTTCTATTGTAAAAGGAAGCCTTGGGCTATGTCTCCTTCCAACTCTTATCTCACAGTCCTTGACTTTGTGAGTATTTCAAAGTGTTTTGCTCACAATAGGCATTTAAAAATTTGGTGGAAATTACAGCCCCTCCACTCTGCAATAAGCCAATTATTCAATCAACAAACCATTTATTTAACACTTATTATAGAAAAGGTGTTGTGCCTATTCTGATGATTAAAAAAAAAAAGAAAAAGAAAAAGAAAGTCCCTGGCCTTAAGGACCTTACATACCAATGGGGAAGAAGTGTGAATATATACTTACTTTTTTGAGATGTAGAATGGAAGGTAAGTAAATTTAGAGAAAAAGGCACAGATAACTATGGGAGCCAGGGATGGCTTCCAGGAGAAGGTATCATTTGAACTGGTTCTTGAAAGCAGTCAGGTATGACAAGAGGTGAGAAGAGTACATTCCCAGGATGGAGTATGACAAGTACAAAAGGAAGGAGATAGGAGATGGAGTGTGGGGTGAAGAAAAGCAAGTAGGACAGCATGATGAGACTGTGGGATAAATGGAGGGTAATGTGTGAGAAAGCTTTAATGCCCAGAAGTGTCCAGATGGCAAGGGGCTTAAAATTCCAAATATAAGACTATGTATTTGCTTACAGAAGCAACGGTGTTGACAATAAATCATCCTGCTGGGTTAGATTGGCCAAACCAGCCCATCACCTGCGCTGGCCAGTCCTCTATTGATGAGGTGTTCTGAAAATGGTTGATCTAGTTTTTTTTTATTCCAGTCATCCAAGTCCACTGCTGGTCTGTAATGAAAAGCTTTCCAGCTTAGTACCTTGGACTAGACTCTGTGCTATTTATTTGAGAACCCAGGGTCAGCACCACCCCCTGCCGTTAAACACCAAAGGAAGGCTGGTTGAAAAGAAAGAATAATCAGGTGCTGGATATTAATGGTTGATTAACAGGATTTGCATTTATAGAGGTATCATTTCCCTTACAGTGCTTTTCAGCAAGAATGAGCCTTCTCTAAATGGAGTGTGATTTCTCACAATCTGCAGGAGTGATTTCCCCTCTACAGGTGGGGTGTAATCACAGGCCTCTGAAACAGAACCCTGAAAAGGATGTAATTTTAACTAGGGTGTATCACTTATTGGTGGAAAGGCAATTAGCTGGTGTTCTATTTAATTAAAGCTCATTTGATGGGGGAGCATTTACTCTATCTGCCTCCTTGTCACTTCATCAGTTATTTAAGGCAGTTTGTTTCACAGGATGAAAAATGTCTATTTGCTCAGTCTTGACTGGTTTGTGGAAAAGACTAGACGTGGAGTAACATTCTAATCCAACAAGCTTGGACATTATATTTAGTCACAGTCTCCTCATTGAAATGCTAATCAAGGCTCGTCTCACCTGTTAATGAATAATTTTGGAAGAAAAAAAACACCACACAGATGTTAACTGGGCATTTCTGAATATAACTGCAATTCTTTGCAATAAAAGCTAATGTAAGTCCTACATATTACACATAAGACTGAGGCTGCACGTATTTTATATCAATCAAAAAAACTGAAGTAGAATTAATTACCTCTACGTTGTTATGGGCATCATATCGAACTATACAATATTAGAACTGGAACACACATTAGAAGTCATATCATGTAACTGCTAGTCCAGTGGGTTGAACTCCACTAAACCATCCCTTAACAAATATCCAACTCACCTTCTTTTGAACGCTTCCAGTGATGAAAGACCTGCACTAATACCAGGAGTCGGAGGCAATGTGGTATAGTAGAAAGAGCACTTGAGTTGGAATTAGTATCCCTCCATAATTACCAGCTCTTCATACTGCCTTTCTACTTTCTAGCTATGTGACTATAAGTAAGCCAATTAACCCTGGGTTGGTTTTCCTCTATTCCTATCTGTGAAATAGAAAAAAAAAATACTTGTAATTTGTCTTACACATAGTTGTGGGAAAATTGGCTCAACAGTCTTCAAGTATTCTAAGAGTTAATTTGTTTTGCTTGATTATTCATATTTTATAAGGTGTTTTTTTAAACTTCTCTTTCCTTCTCTTCCCTTCCTTTCTCACTCTTTTCTTTTCCTTTGCTTTCTTTTCTTCTTTCAGTAATGAAAGGATATAATGTAGAAAATGTGATTTTGCTCATTAAAAAAATTTAAATGAGTATGAGATGTTATTATTTCTGAAAGCATATAAGCTCCTTGAGGGAAGAGGCTATTTTGCTTTTGTTTTTGGATACATAGAACCCAGGATAGTAAAAGGCACATGATTGATGTCTACCAAATGGTTGATGATTATTTTCATCAGTGTGGGGAATCTGTCCACTGATATAGATTGAAGCCCTTTATGCCCTAATAGGGGGCAACTTAGGTGTCACAGGTTGCTGGGACTAGAGTCAAGAACATCTGGGTTCAAATGTAACCTAAGACATTTGTTAGCTGTGTGACTCTGGGAAAGTTATTTCACCCTGTTAAAGTCAGTTTCTTCACCTGTAAAATGAGCTGGGGAAGAAGGAAATGGCAAATCACTTCAGTATCTTTGCCCCCAAATGCATTTATGAAGGGTCAGATAGGACTAAAACTACTGAATTACTACAACAACAAAAGTATCCCCGGTAGATAGTTTCACAGCTTCCTGTGGATTCCAGCTTCTTTAGGGGCAAAAGAAAAAAGAAAGAAAGAAATACGTTAACCTGGTAGCAAGCTTTCAGCTGAGGAGATTATCCTCACAATTTAGGTAGGCTTATTGTTCATCTATTAATCCATCAATGAGTAGAATGAACCAGCATTTATTAAATGTTTACCAAGGACCAGGCATTGTGCTAAGTGTTGGAAATACAAAGAAAAAGGCAAGATAATGCTTGTCCTCAAGGAGTTTCTATTCAGTTTGGGAGACAACATATAGAAATAATACCATACACAAATAAGACCACAAATACAGAGCAGATAGAACCTATATATAGAGGGAATAGCACCTGCAGCAGCTGGGAGAAATAAGGGACAGAAGTTTCCTTGAAGAATTTGTGCTAAAGGATGTCAAAGTTTCTAAGAGTTGTTGAATGAAAGAAAGAACATTCAAGGCTCAAAGAATATTCCAGGCCTAAAGAACAGCCAAGATGAAGGCATATCAAAAGGAGAAGTGACCTGGAAAAAAATGTAAGTCTAGAGAACATGTCTGAATTGTATAAAATGTGGAAGAGATTAAATATAAGAAGATTGGAAAGGTAGGAAGGGGTCATGTTGTGAAGAGTTTTTAGTGTTAAATAAAGGACTTCATGGTTCATCTTGGAGGTAGCATTAGAGCATCAATAGAGTATACTGAGCAGTAGATGATATGGTCAGACCTACACTTTAGGAAAGTTTCTTTAGCAGCTGTGTGGAAGAGAAATTGGAATGAAGCTGAGACCTGAGGCAGGGGAACTAATTAGACTACTGCAGTAGTACAAAGTGAGAGGGAATGAAAGCCTGAACTTGGGTGATACCTGGTGGAGTAGTGATAAGGAGACTTAGATGATAGATGTAGGGGAAAAAAAAAACAACAGGATTTGGGAAATGATTGAGTAGGTGGCATGAACCATGGAAAGGAGTTGAGACTGCCATGAGGTTGTGAACCAAGGATACCAGAAGGATGGTGGTACCCTTAACAGTAATTGCTAAGTTGAGAAAAATGGGGAGTATGGGGGGAAATAATGCCTTATCTTTTGGACATGACTTCAGATGTCTTCAGAGCACCTGATTTGAAAGGAACCTAGGTTAACATTTTGTTAGTAGTTCCTGCTTTTAAATTGAAAAGTGTAAATGAAAGCCTTTGCACTTTCAGATTTTAAAATACATTACAAAAGGATTATCATTAAAACTATCTGCCACAGGGCAAAACATAAAGAAATAGAACAATGAAATAGAATAGATTCATCAGATATCCAACCAAATGCATAAAGAAGATTAGTGTTTGATAAATTTTTATAAAATAAAGCTGGGGAAGGAATTCATTATTTAACAGATTTACTTGGGAAAATTGGGTAGCAATTTGGCAGGAAATGGATTTAGATTTATAGCTATATCTCACTCCTCAGAGAATTCCACCTGGGTGATAGACTTCAATATTTACATTTCAAAAACCTTAAAGGAAAATAAAATAATCCAATTTATCTCAGTTGCAAATGGATATTTTTAAATGTATTCAACAAACACAAAGCATTTTGGGAGGAAGGAAGAAATCACTGATTACATGAAGGAAAACATTCTGAGCAATATCTAATTAAAAGAAAAAAATGGGACATTATTTACGGCAAATCTGATAGATAAAAGTTTGGCATATAAAATACATAAGGAACTGTTTCAATTTAGACGTGTAATATTCAGTCCATGATAGATAAGTGATAGGAAAAAAAAAGATATGAAACTTTAATTTTGAAAGAAGAAACAGATTTTTAATAATAACTTTTAAAAATGTTCAAAATTACTAATAAAAAAAGCCTAAGTGGATTTGTGCCATCATTCTTTTGCAAATTCCCTCCAAAAATGCAACTCACAACCAATCCATGCCTGCTCAATCTATATGACTCTTAGCAATATATATTTCTCATTTCTTTGTCCATATATTCATTCATTCCTTCATTTATTCCTCTATTCATTGAGTCATAAAATATTCACTGAGGATCTATTTGTAAAGCACTGTACTAAGTTTGTAAAGAAGACAAAAATATACAACTATTTTACTCTTTGTCTTTGTCTACACAACACTGAGCATTGTTCCTCGATAGGGAGTGAATAAACTAATAGAGAAAAATAAAACAGATAAAAAGTAAGGATTATTGGTACCATCTAATTACTATTAAATTAGCAAAAATAATTAAAAGTTGCAAGGAAATTGAAGCTGGGGCATTGTAGAAGAATGGGTATATCCATTTCTTGCTGATGGAATAGTAAACATAGGTAGATACCTAGACAGATAGACAGATGCATACTTGCATATATAGCAATAAATAAGCATATGTAGACATGGAGAGGTTTATGCATATATACTCACACACGTGTGTACATGTGTATATATGTATTACATACATATACAAATTTGGTCCATAATAGATAATATATTATTATTACATTTCTCACAATATTTAGATAGAATTTTTCAGCTTTTTCCTCCCCATGTCTTTATATTGTCACAGAGACTCAGAATTTGAGAGTTGGAAGTGACCTTAAACAGTCATTTATTCCAATCCTTACATAAAAGAAATCTCCACTCTACCGTAAATAACACATACAAATAGATATGCTCCCAGAATCTTTTCATCTTCACTGGTAAAACAGTATTACCTAAGGTATCACAATATATTGCACTCTGGGAAGAACACATGAATCCTAACATGGCTCATACTGATTATTTATCTCATCACAGCCCAAAAGTCTTATGTGTTTTTTTGTTTTTTTGTGTTTTGTTTTTCTTTGGGTGCTGTCTACTCTGGAGATGAAAGAGAACATCGTTCCTCATTCTGAAATCAATTAGCACAGCATATAACCTTTTCACCCTTAGGCCATACTCATTGTAGTTTATTTTCTACTAACTTCTGACATGCTTTGACAATTTTCTCTGTGAAAAATCAAAATACATCTTTGGGTTATCTTTTACTTTAATATATATTTGTACTTATGGATATTAAAACTATAAGAGCATCTTTCTTCTTTTTCCTGATGTGTCTTCTGCCTCTTTTCCATACTTCCCATCCATTCCATTCCATTCCACCATTGCTTACTACACAGTTCTTCCCTGCTACTCATTAATAAACCAACTGTTTATGTTGATATTAGGCCTAGACTTCAAGTCAGATTAACTGGGTTCTAAGTCTGAAGATTTTTATTGATGTTGAGAGAAATATGTTTTTACAAATGTGCAATAGGGGGAAAGCATAGAACAATTACATTATTTAGAAGACCATTTAGAACTCGAACAGACTTTTTTTTTTCTTTTTGAAGGGAGGAAGGCAGGGCAATTGGGGTTAAGTGACTTGCCCAAGGTCACACGGCTAGTTTTTGTGTTAAGTGTCTGAGACCGGATTTGAACTCAGGTCCTCCTGACTCCAGGACCTGTGCTCTATTCACTGTGCCACCAAGTCACCCCTAGACTTTTTTTAATGTAACATTATAGTACCAAGCATAAAATTTTAGAGCTCAGTGAGATCATAGAACACAGAATGGTAGCAATCAACAAAATTTTGTAAATCACCAACACAGTGACCAACCACATTTCCTGAGATGAAATTAAAACTTATGATGAAACAATTTATCTATTGCCAGATAGAGAAGGAATGGACTAATTGCAAATTGAAGCTTTTTTTTTTTGGAGGGGTTGACTAAAGCAAAATTTGCTTTGCTTGTGCATTTGTAACCAGTTTTATTTTTCTTACATTCTCATTGGGTGATGGAGGTAAAGGTGAGAAGGAGAAAAATTGGAATTAAAATAAAATTGAATTAAAAAAATCTTACAGATCACCATATTGAGTATCCTCATTTAGTAAATAATGTTGTGTTGATATTGGGAGAATCAGATATTATTTTAAATTCAACACAGGGAAAATTTTTCCATGGGTTTTTTTAAGGGGATTAAAACAAAGACTGTTAGAACTGAAAGGAACTTTAGGGAAGATATAATTGAACACCATCATTTCACAGGTGAACATACTGAGGAATATGGAAGAGATGTGGCATGTCCTAGATCATACATGGTTTTCTGATACTACTTGTAATATTTCTAATGTAGGGTTGTTATGAAAGACAGTTTGATATAGTGGAATGCCAAGCACAAGAAACTTCCAGGTTTGGATTATGGGCATAGCAAACTCCATTTATTCAGTGACAGATTAAGGCAAAACATTCACAGAAAATCACAAAACAGCATTCATCATGTGTAACTCAATAATTTAGAAAATCCTCAATTCAATCCAAAGTACCAAGGTCCAAGTACTACTGCACCCCTGGGCAGTAGTCAATTTAGTCCATCACAAAGTCTTCTCTATTCAACTGGAGGATTAGTTTCCAATCATAAAAAAAATACATTAATTTGTTCAGTCACAAAGTACAAAAGTCAAAAGTTTTCCACCCCTGGATCACAACTGAATTACAATACCATCCATTACCACTAAGCACCCTCTCCAGAGGCAGTAGAAGGCCATTCACTCCTAGGTCATAGTAGGATATAATAACATTATAGCATTCTATAGCCAAGGAGAGGTCTTTTCTTCATCTTGATTCAAGGCAACTTCTCAGCAGTTTTTGTTCCTGGGAAGCCACAGCTTAGTAAAGACATGATAATAAACATACAAATTGCCCGTGTACTCATCATTTCACTTTCTGCCTGTGAAATCAACCTAGACCCAACAACGAGGTCTGAGGAGTCAACACAAATCATCAGAACAGTCCCAGGACCCGTGAAAACATCAGCAAGACCCTCCTCCAAGATTTCTGTAAACATGCAACAAGAAAATCCTCATTCAGGGCTTCTGAACCAACTGCAAGGTCCTAGGAATTCTGGGAGCAACGTCCTCCATCAGCAGATGAATCTGACAAAGTAACATCAAAACAGACAGAACAAATACCCACACCACAGTCATGCTTCTTCCCAGTTCAGTCCTCACTTCTCATTTCTCTCTCTTCAGCAGTAGCAGCAGCCTCCAGATGTCGGCTCCCAGAAGTTCTTCTGGCCTCTCTGTGGTTGGGTTTCTCTCTAAATCCACATCACCAGCTTCTCCCAGTTCAGCTCTCTCTCTTCACATCAACAAGTCCATCCCACAAGTGGGATTCACAAGCTCTGGGTTTTAACACAACCTGAAAACCAAGCCAATTCAGGGGGAATCTTTAAAGTCCATTGCAATAACATATAGTAAAGAGAATCGCTGACCTAGTGTAAGAAAACATTTAAGTCTCACCTTAGACATTAACCATGACCAAGGTATTTAATTGCTCTTAAAAGGTAAGCATTAATAACTTTAATATTTTATCTCATAGGGTTGCCGTAAAGATAATATGTAAGAGCGATGTGCATATGTGTATATATGCATATAGACATATATATATATATACATATACATACATATATATATATATAATTATACACACACACACACACACTTGGTAAATCATGAAGTGGCTGTATAAATGTCAGTTATATTTATTAGGGAGCTAAGTAAAATAGCAATAAAGTTCTAGAACTGGAATCAGGAGGATGTGAGTTCAAATTCGGCCTCAGACATTGCATAGCTGTGTGAAACTAGGTAGGTCACTTGGCTTCCATCTGCCTCAGTTTCCTCAATTGTAAAATGGGGATAATAGTAGCACCTGTCTTCCAATGTGTTTGCGAAGATCAAATGAAATAAGTGCCTTGCAAAACCTACAGTGCTAAAAGAATGCAAGTTATTTATTAAGTTTGGAAGAATCAAATGAGAGGAGGGAGGCAAATGGGTGCTTAGTAAATCAGAAAGGGCTATATAAGTAGAAGTTAGCATTCATAATGCTTTTGGGTCCTCCTTGTTGTTTCTTGTGCCTGGTACTGGTGCTTGTCCTTCTCTAGTCTGTCGGCATTGACTCTTCTAGAAAAAGAGAACTTTAGACTTGATGAGAATCATAGGCTCAGTCCATCTCTTCAATTGGAACTGTCTGGGCAAAACATGCCTCTGGTGACTTTGTTGTTTAAGCTGTCTCATAGCTGATAGTTTGCCAAAAAATCTTTCACTTGCTCATGTTCCTGTGGTCATCTAATTTCAAAGATTTTGCAAAAGATAAACAAAATAAAATAGCATAAATGAAGTTGAAGACATTTCTAAAAATTTAGGCTCAGACCCAGCCCAGTAATTTAATTTTTAAGATCAAGGGATTTAAAGCTGGAAGGGACTTTAGTAATCATCTTCTAATCCATATCCATAATTTTGCAAATGAGAAAACCAAGTCCTCCAACAAGAAAACTGACTTTCACCAAAGTGGCATAATCAGTCACTTTTAGTATTAACAGTCAAGCTTCTCTAACTTTATACCCAATGTTCTTTCTACTATTCTATTACATTATCTATAATGTTTATAACATTTATTTATGATACAAAGTATAAGAGCAAAAATAATAGCTCATATTCTTATCCTATTTAAAGTGCAAAGATAATCTGATTTGATGCTGAAAATAACCTACCTTGGAAAGTCTATCATTGCCTTATGCAAAAACACTCAGTGAAAGTCTTAGTTTATGAAGTGAGTTTCACGTGTTGAGGTTGAATCAGTATGTATATTGCAAGGGGTCTGTTTGACATTGCTAGCGGTTTTAGATAACCTTATTTTTTTAATGTGGTGGCTTGAATTCTATGTCCAGACAACTGATGGAGACTTTACAATTTTTTAGTCTTGGATCAAATTCAGGGGTATGCTGGTAAATATTTAATAACAGACTCATCAGAGGAAAAACATGACTCATTATATACTTTTAAACCTAATTTGAATGAACATTTTCTCTATCACTTTAAGTCTCAAAATCAATAAATCAATGAAGTAAGTTATAATTTTAAAAGTTTGACTAGTTCTAAGGTATAAATATTTTCATTGAAAATTTAACCATTGACTTACAAAAACATATTGGAGTACCAGTACCAGAAAACTCACCTTCTCTAAGAAGTCTTCCATGATCACCAGGGGCCTTTCTTTGAATAATTCCTTTTGTGTTTACTGTTTATAGTGCACATTTATCTGGAAGTAAATTTATTTTATTTTTAAATGTGTATATGTATATGAATATATTGTTTTATTTTATATTAAAATATGTATATATAAATGTATTATTTTATTTTTAAATGTGTATATGGACTTTTCTACCAGTACACTGATGATTCTGTCTTCTATGTACTTCCTACCATGGGTCCTTCCAAACAGAGGCTCAGTCAGTATTTGTTGACTCAATTAACAGATAGATAGATGGATGGATGGATGCATGGATGAGTTGATAAATAAATGAATGAAATAAAGGACTGATGAAGTATTTTATGAGGTACAAGAGAAAAGGGGAAGAAAATCAGATCTCTCATTTACATAGCATTTTAATAATCTACACAATAAGTTTCCCCCAGTCACCCTGATACAAAGATGGTGGAATGAGTATTACTCTCATTTTAAACATGAAGAAACTGAGCCTTGGAGAGATTGTGACTTGCCCAAGGTCACACTGAGGAACTGGAACTCATTGTGAAGTCCTACATGCTAATCAAGCTAAAAAGATATGATTGCCAAACAAACTTCCCAGTCCCTCATTTCATGGTATTCAGCACATCAGAATTCATTATTTCAGACAGAGGTATGGGGATTAAGAAGAAGATGCATTCCACATAAAAATTACTTATTCAGAAATTACCTGCAGACAAGATACATAATATGGAAATGGTTCTCTTGATTCCTTCTAAACTGATGAAAGTAGCAGAGAGTTCTGAAAGGAATAATTACATTTAAGAAACGTAAAACATCATCTCCAAACCTTTTCCCTCATAACATATACCCTACATAAGTGCAACAGCACTTGGGCACACCAGAGGCACTCCAGCCTCATATCCACTGGACAACCAATTCCAGCATAGTTGAACGTTAGCAAAATTCTCTAGTGGTTTCTTTCTGTTGTGCCCAGCTTTCTTTCTGTACCTTCTGCTTCCCAACATGTACAAGCGCTATTTCTTTCCCCTTCTTCTCTTTTCCTCCCTTAAAATCTTCACTGAAAGTAAGACTATATAGGACAGAATTTTCTGTAAGGTCTGTCATGTAGAAGAAGTCTTAAGACTTTTTCTTCATGGCCATGAAGAAAACTCCAAGCAATGGCCAGAGAGGGAGATTTCAGACCCATATGGGAAGGACTTTCTAAAGTACTAGAGAAAGGCGAATGGTCTGTCACAGAGGTAAAGATTTCCCTACATCACTGGATGTTATCATTTTGGGATGTTTTGAATTTTATTTTGCATTAAAATTTTCTCCATCACTTTATTTAGTATAGAAAAGACAATTCACAAAATTAAAAAAAAAATCAAACCATGATAACAACTTAACTAGATGGACACTGCGATCCCTTTCACTCTTGACTTTCTGTGAATCTACTATGAAGATCAATCAGATAACCAGGATGTAATTGAAGAAAATAACAACTAATAAGTGACTTGGTTAAGGTTGATTCAGCAACATGTACACTAAAAATGCACAAATCCAGAGAAGATCAGAAATTTTGTGAAATATTATTTTTTGATGTGGAAAATATGCAAATGTGATTTGCTTGATTATGTATTTTGCAAGATATAGTATTTTTGTTTTGCTTTTATTTTCCCCAATGTGAGATGGCAGAGGAGTGCGTGTGTGTGTATGTGTGTTGTAAGAGAGCAAGGTAGAGATTATTGTTAGTTTTAAAAGTATTGAAAAAAAATTAAAATGACAAAAATATTCATTTCCAACTACAGACACACAAGCATGAGTTTATGCATGCACTCAGACAGGAGCAGAGTAAAGGTAGGGTATATCGTTGCTCTTATAGAATATCTTAAATTCTGACCAAGGAAGAAGGAAATTGACTAAACAAATTTAAGGAGGAAATCCTTGAAATTCGTAACCATCTTTTCCTTATCTTTTGATCTTCCTCCATGCCTATTATAAGTCTGTGAGCTTAATAGTTACTTAATAAATAATTATTGAATTAAAACAAGTTGAATCACATAAAGCGACAGAACAGGACTAATGAGTTGAAGTTTGTAGAGGTAAATTTGGGCTCAATATGCTTAATCTTCTACTTGATGGGAATACTTTCTCCATACTTTCTGTAGCTCAGGATCCGTCTGCGTCTTCTTAGTAATGTGATTCTTTTCAATATCCTTCCACAAATCCTTCAATAAAATATCTACCCTGGGTGTTAAAGGTTTGCCTTTCCATTATTCTGTTATATGTGTGTATGTGTGTATCAGAACAATATTTTGTCTGTTATTTCTCATTCTTACTACATGGATGAGCCAATTTCAATATAAGAAATTCTCAAACATGCATAAAAGTGGCAAAGACTAACTTACAATAATATTATGATTCCCCAGTCACTAGAGGCACTTCAGCAGTGACTGGGTCAGCTCTTTCCAGGCACATTTCAAGAGGATTTCTGCACTTGGTGAGAAGTTAAATCAGAATGACCCATCAAATTTGTTCTAACACTAAAATTGTTATTCCTTCATATATCATTTAAGAATATGAATAAGTTTCAGTCCTTGTATTAATTTCACCAAAAAAACAACAACAGCAACAAATTGTATTTTAAGTCCTTCTATAGGTAACGTAGTAAAAGGTTTGGAATAGTTCTAAAGAAATTTCCAATATTGTAAACGGGGGAATGAGATTTTTCTGCGGCTGTGGGAGATCATTACAAATGTCTTCCCCTTTTAGCCATGACCTCTCAGAGTGTCAATAGCAGGAGACTGTATTCATTCCTTTGCTGCATTTCCAAAAGGATATTAGGCCTCAGACAGCTGAAAGCTTTGGCTTTATTTTGAATCAGTAACTTTTCTTCCTTCTATGATGAGATCTCTCTGGCATTTCTGCTTTGTCAGTGGTTAATTCAATTTACCTCTAAGGAAACTGATATTTGCAGAAGTATAGTGACCCAGTTTTTCAGGTATCAGGTCAATAGAGGCCTGTTAAATTTCATTTACATAGCTATTCCCCTCTTCAAAGAAATCTAGGCAAGTGCTGAGAAGGTAGACCAGGCCTTGGACAGTCTTTGAAGCCAGCAGAAAGCCTAGCTGTATGGAAGCTTCTGCATTAAGGATGCTAATTTGGCCAATCAAGTAATTAAGTCCAGAATCTTCCCTATGATTTAAGTAAGTAATATGATTGGTATTCTATCATTTCATATGGCTGCCCAAAGACTAAAAACCAGTAGCAGTGCCTGAAAAATATTTTATACCATTTCCCCATTCCATTTTCAAAAATCATGAATGAACTTACATTTAAATGATTTATTTTATATTGATACTTATTTCATGTTATTTTGTAATCTTCAAGGATTAGAATACACTCATAAAATCAGAGATAAAAAATTAGAAGGGACCTCTGAGGCCACCTAATCCAACTTCCTTATTAAATATTTGAGGAAAAGGAAGCCCAGGGGAGTTCATTAATAAATATTAATAATGATAATAACAATAATGATGAAATAGCTAAACTTTATATAGCTCTTGAGGATCCTCAAAATATGTTTTACGTATGCTACGTAACTTGATCCTCATAATAAACCTGGGAAATACATAGGTGATATTATAAAGCTCATTTTACAGATAAAAATGGAGGCCAGGACAGAGTCACAGTCAAGTTAGTGTCTGGAAGGATCTGAATACAGATATTCCTCATTCCAAATCTAGCTATCTTGAGGGACTTACCCAAGTCATCCGGGTAGTAAACATCAGAGACAGGATATAGATCTAGGTCCTTTCTTTCCACTTTTCTCCCTTGCCATTTAAGATCCTTTTCTCTGCTTAGATGTAGCATAGTTTAGTTAGAATATAGAACTGGAAGTAAAATAATTTAGCTCTGATATCTGTTTCATCAGCTTTGTGACTCTGGGCAAGTCACTTTATTTCTAGAGTCTTTTGTCCATCTGGAGAAATGGAAAAATACAATTTACATCAGAGGGTTCTTATGGGTGGAAGTAAAACAATGTTTGGAAAGCACTACTGGGCCATAGAATGTTCTAGATAAGTAAGAAGTAGAAGGGAATTACATGTTTTAATGCATGCATATATGAACAGGGTTGGGAACCATAAGGAACTTTGGAGAACATCTAGTCCAATTACTTGCCCTACTTCGTACAGATGAAGACACAGAATACCAGAATGATAGAGATTTATGGAAAGTCTTTCCTGTAAAAATAGCAGAGGATATTTCAACTCTAATAGTTTGATTCTCTTTCTAGTGGCCTTTTTGTTATACCATTGTTCTTCAGGTAGGGATTCATGATCTCACTGATGTCAGGCATCTTACCCAGAGAAACAGTGCACCATCATTTCCAATATGACTCTTCATTGTGTATAATTCTCACTTATGGCCTCCTACAACCTTTCCCTAGGTCTTTGGTTTTGTTTTGCTTTTTTGCATCTTGTTAATATTTTATATCAGTGGTTCTCAACCTTCCTAATGCTGCCACCCTTCAATACTCCTATGTGGACAAATCTGGGCGTATCAGCATGTGGGCGGACCCACCTGGAGACCCATAGAGGAGTGGTGTCTCCATTCCTAAGACCATTGGAAATATGCGTTTTCCGATGGTCTTAGGTGACCCCTGTGACCCCTGTGAAAGGGTTGTTTGACCCCCCAAAGGGGTCGCAACCCACAGGTTGAGAACCACTGTTTTATATGGAGACAGTATAGGCCTTTGGCCATTCATCTCTTATTCTTTCCTCTCACCCAGTAGCATATGCAATTCATTTCCAGATCATACATTTTGTGGGCAATACATTTCAAACCACTTCTGATGTGTAAGTCCCAACATCATCATTTAAATACTGTATATACTGGCATTGCCTTTGAAGTTTATCTTGCAGACTTCACTGGGGTTGGCTTGGGGGAGGTAGTTTCAGCTATTATTTTATTTGTTTCTTTGTATTAGAAAATCCAAGTTACCTGAATCCTGGAAGAATTGGAAGAAATATTGAAAGAAGACTTTAGTGGAGTGTTCTTGGTTCAGTTAGGAGCATTCTCTCTGAGACCGTTCAGGACACCAGCTACTTTGTTCAACATAGCCTTATAATATGTGGATGTTAACTACTCCTAATTAAATTTCATGTAAGGTTCTAAAAATGTATATTTTCTCATGTTATAATGAAAAGTAAACAGTGTAAAAAGAATCATAAAGATATGACTAAAAGTTCTGCCTTTGACATAATTAGCTTTCTGTTACTGTGAACAAGTCATATTCTCTCAGTGGCTCAGGAAGTTCTCCAAGTCTTGTCTATCACCTCATAGGAAGGCACAACACACACCCTTCTTAGACAGAATGATTGGGGAAGACAAGGATGGTTGAAACACTCCCTGCAGTGATCTCTCTCTGACATCCACACCCATGACTGACTTACTGCTTAGGGACACTGTAAGTTGTCAGATGCAAAAGCTTAAGAATATTCTCTAAGCTTTCCAAGAATGATGTTCAACTTTTTAATGACAGTATTAAAGGAGTATATGTGGTTTGTGATTCATTTTGTTCCTTAGAATATGAGTGAGCAAAATAAAAATCCTCATTTGCACAGTAATATCACCAACTTAATAAGATCAAGCATAATTATTCATAGGGGCAGTTAGGTGGTGCAGTGAATAGACTACTGGCCCTGGCGTCAGGAACACTCTTATTTCTGAGTTCTGGCCTCAGATACTTACTTGCTGTGTGACCCTGGGCAAGTCACTTAACCCTGTTACCTTAGTTTCCTCTTTTGTAAATTGAGTTGGAGTATCTTTGCCAAGAAAACCCTAAATGGGATTACAAAGAATTAGAAGTGACTGAAACAACTGAACTATAACAATAATTTTCCCATTATGAATATGAGAAAATTGACGTCCAAATAATTGGATCCCTTGCTCAATTTCATATACCCTAAGTAGTATCAGCACAGGTCTTCTGAATCTGAATTCCATGTCTTTCCATTATTGTCTTGCCCTCTTTGACATTTATCATATTATCATAGGATTTAGATTTGGAAGAAAACCTTAGAGATAATATAGATTTGATCCAGAATCTAATCTAGACCAAACTCCTTATTTTACAAATTAGGAACTTGATACACAAAGAAACTGAGTGAAATATACACATATTAAAATACTATCAATAGACTTGAACCCAGGTCCTCTTGTTCCCATAGTTCAATGTTTCTCTATTATACCTTGCTGTTTCACTAAGGATAACCTACCATATAACTCTACAAGATCCCCCTTGGCCTCATTGTGGCGGGAACGTGACAATGGATTTTTGAAGACTATGCCAGTAGAGTATAACCTTCTACCAAATTCAAAAGAAGCTTCAGACATGTTTCTAGCAATATCCTAAATCTGACCTTCTTCAATGACTTCAATGATTCCCAATTCAGCCTAAGACTACTTATCTAATCCTTAGGCAAATCATTTTCTTTTGCTGGACTTCAATTTTCTCATCTATAAAATGATAATTTATATTGGATGATATTTTAGTTTTGTTTTTTTTTCCATTCTATGTTTTTATACTCTCTGTCCACACATCTCACTTTATAAGGTCCAGTTTAGCTTAATATTGTATTTCCTGATATTCTATATTCTAAGCGCCTTCCTAGCTCTGAAAATCTATTAAGGGTCCATTCACCTCTAGTATTCCATGTTCTTTGGCATTTTCCAACACTAATAATATGTAATTCTTTGATTATACTAACCAGATTGACTTTTGGCTCTATTGATCTTATAACAATTCAATATCACCTTATTTATTCTTAATAAACCTATTTCTATGAGGTTCTCTGGAGATATTTTTGGCATGTATATTTTAAACATGCTTTCTTAGAATTCAATGTGGTTAGTAGTATTAATACCTTATAAAAAAGCTATATTTTCTTTGTCTCCAAGTCAATAGACGGGCATCTTAATTGTGTTTTCAAATAATTTTGCTATAAAGGAAGACATTGTTGAGTTATATATCAACTGACTCTTTGTCTAATTTTTGTGAAGGCAACAGAGAAAAATCTTTATCCCTAAATTTCCATCCTTTGTGTCTTAAAGAGGATAACATGGAAAAGTTTCTGGTACTGTCCTTTTAAGAAATGAATCTTTTGTTTCCTTTATGAATATATTAAGGAATCTTCTTATGTAAGGAATTTGTACTGCAGAGGAAGTGTGACTGTTACATAAAGAAAAACACAAGGATGGGACTAAGCACTTTGTGATCTTGTTAGAGTTGCTGTACCTTTTCAGGTCTCTGTTTTCTTGTGTGTAAGATGAGGGGCATTAACTTACATCTGGGGGTCTTAATCTTTTTATGTCCTGGACCTCTTTGGCAGTTTATGAAGTCTATAAAGCCCTCCTCAAAATAATGTTTTTTAAAAGCATAAACCAACAAATGTGTGCATATACATATATATATATATGTATATATGTATATGTATACATATATATGTGTATATATAGTGATATAGTGTTCATGTATATATGTTATATAGACAAATATATAGAGAGAGACATATATACATAAAATATATATGTATATTGTGTATTTGTGTCTATATGTCTATTGGCAAAGAAAACCTACATTACTGACATAAAGATGTATTTTTTCCCCAACCAACTTTATGAACTTCTTAAAATCTATCTGTGGATGTCAATTAAAGAACACCTAATGTTATTTAATGTTCTTCAATAAAATACATTATATGTTATAATATTCCTTCCAACTCTAAGGTTCTGTGATCTTTGTCCTAACATTTTAGTTTACTTTCTTCCAAATTTTATCCTTTAAAATTATAAAGTCTAGTGCTAGGGTTCAATTTAAATTACATGCTAAGTATGCAGCCAATTTGATTAACACTAAGAATAGGATTTAACAAACTTTCTAACCTGAAGCCCTTAAAAATAGTGTAGGTGGTTCTTCATCTTTGGGGATGATGTGTTCTTGCCTAGAGTAAAGTTGATGGAATTCAGTTGGATGGCTTTTTGGCTTTATGGCATTGAGGATATGACAATTATTGGCACAGAGTTGAATTAGGCCTGTAATATTCCTGCCAATACATCCTAACGTGATTCTATACTCCTGATTCTAATACAGGCCAAAAATTACTGATTTAAAGATAAGCCAGCTCCTAGTTACTTAACAATTGATTGTTTTGTTTTGAATATCTAAACCCAGTTTATCACTGGGATGTAGCATAGAGCCATGATTGATGTCAAGAGCCCTGGATACTATCTCTGGGATTTATTTTCCTCACGTGTAAAATGGGGGGATTGTATTAGAAAAAAATATCTTCCATCTTTAGATATTGTCATTATCTTAAGCACCACTATCCCCAATTAAAAAAAATCTGTTTTCTCAACACGATTGCCCTTTTTCTTACTCCGCTATTCACTAAGGCTTAAAATCATTGATCTCACTGTATCCTATCCATCCCAAGCATGTACCTCAGTTAGCGAGTCCTATCATTGTCTCTAATGTCAATGTCTTCATTGTCATTCCAACAATCACTCTAATGTAGACTCATCTCACCTTTCATCTTAACTTTTTCCAGTAGCTTTCTGCATGGCCACTCTGCAAACACTCTCCTCCATTCTCCTCTTCTGGGTCTTGATAAACTTACACCTTATATTTTGCCAATGACATCTTCCTAAAACCCAGTTTTCATAATTTTAGTTCCCACCGACCCAAATTCCTTCAATGGCTCCCCTTTGTCTACCACAGAAAGACCAAACTTCTGCTTATAACATTCAAGTCTTTTCACAAGTTAGCTTCCAGTTCTTTATACTTTTTTTGGTGGGATGGATTTGGAGAAGTTTTCTTTTATAACCCTTTATTTTTAAAATTTGTTTAAGAGTTATTATGAATTGAATCAACTATCATGAACATTTACGTTTATAAAGAAGAAAAAAGAATATATGTATGAAGCTGCAAATGTTAAATAAGCAAAGGTTTTTGTTGTTTTCACAGCACTTCCTTTTTATTCTGACTATATTTTTAAGTACTTTTCTCATAAGCAACAGATTTTTGGAATTTTGTTTTATCTAATGTCTTCCTTTTTTATTTTATTGGGTCATTTAATCTATTCACATTTAAATTCAATTAAACACTTTGCTCTGGCCTTGCCTAAAAATGTATGTCACATTCTACACATCCAGTCGTTTACCTTTCCAGCAAGTGGTGGGGGCAAGCTTCATTATCAGACTTCTGAAGTCATGGCTGGTAAGTATATTGAGCTGTAGGTTGTAGTTCTATAGGTTTCCAGAGTTGTTTTTCTTGAAAATAATGTACTTGCCATGGACATTTATCTTATTCTGTTCATTTTACTCTGCATGAGTTCTTATAAGAATTCAGATTTTTCAAAATTTGTCATATTTATCATTTCCTACCATACCATTGAATTCCATTACGTTCATATACTACAATTTGTTCAACCATTCCCCAGTTAATGGGCACTCACTTTATTTCCAATTTGTTTTTACCACAAAAACTGCTGCTATAAATATTTTTGCTCATATGGGTCTGTCTATGAAATTTCTGTGTTTTATGACTAGTAGCGACGTCCTAAGGTCAAAAAAGTGTATACATAGTTTCCTGACTTTTGGGGTATAATTCCTAATTGCTTTCCAGAATTATTGGAACTATTAATATCTCACCCAAGAGCACGTTGGTATACTTGTCTTCCCAAAGACATTCCAATGGTTATCATCTTTCTCATTTATCACCTGCTAATCTGATAGGTGTGCATGTGTTTTGTGTAATATGTATGCATGTTTGTATTACATGTTACTTTCACTTCATCATGTGAAAACTGCCCATTCTTACAGTTGGGCCATTATCAATGGGGGAGTAGATTCTATTCTTGTATAACTCTGATACTCTTCCAAATTCTTCTTATGTTCCAACTCTATAAAAACTCCTCTCTGACAAACTCTAAAACAATGTTTCAAGAACAAGTTACAATAAAACATGGGGAAAAGAACTGAACGGTGGTTTCTCATTTCCAAAATGGAAATACTACCTACCCCCTTCAATCCATGAACTATTATTTAAATGTAAACTGGTTTAAATTATACACACACACACACATATGTATATATGTGTGTGTGTGTGTGTAGATTGCTTATATAAATGCACATATGCATATATCCTTATACATATATATGTGTAGGTTTATACACACACAGACATGCATGTGTATGTATATATGCATGCTTTCAGTTCTTTAGATACCACCACTCATCGCTCTGACATTTTTATCAGCTTGCGGGAGTTAGACATTAACACTGCTATGACTATTCTTACTGGCCCTGCACTCTAGGGACAGGAAGTGTGACTAAACTCATCTGGCACAATTTATATAGGCAATTATAGACAGGTCCTGATAACAACACTGACTCATCATCAGCATCTTCTCCCCATGCTGGCACACACTGTTTGGGCTCAATAGTAAGAGCAGCCACAGCCCAGCCTGATCCAGATGTCTGAGTTCACTCCTGCCCGTCCCAGTGATAGCATAAGGGAGGATATGCCTGGCCCACCACCGTGGTCTCTGCAGCTGTCATGTGATTTCTACCTTTTCCCTATCCTCCTCAGCACTCACTCGGCAGCATCCACCTCCTAAAAAATCTCTCTCTGAACCAAGTAATTTGCTCTATACTCACATGTTTCTCACCCGTAAAATAATCCTATATTCTGCTCATTTTGAATCAATCTCTCTATTGCCAGACATCCTTAACCATTTTGTTACCAATGATGACATGATCACACATTCCTCTCCTCATGTGCCATTGTAGCCAGGGTTTCCCTTGGCCTTATGAAGAATAATAGCTATAATGCTGCCACCATCCCAGTTGTTCAGTATCCCTGTATCCTGACATCCTACTGAAAATTGTATTCCTGAAAATGTCTTATTGATAGCAACATCAATATGTCAAAGGAACTATAATTCAGTTAATAGTGGCACTCATACTAAAAATTCTTCTTTTTGCTTTTTGGAGGGCACTTTGGGTTAAGTGACTTGCCCAAGGTCACACAGCTAGTTTTTGTGTTAATGGTCTGATTTGAACTCAGGTCCTCCTACCTCCAGGGCTAGTGCTTTATTCACTGTGCCAGCTAGCTACCCAGATACTAAAAATGCTTAATCAGTATGTGTGTGTGTGTGTGTGTGTGTGTGTGTGTGTGTGTGTGTGTGTGAGATAACCATTACATGGTTAACAATTCTTTGGCAGTCTGCTGGAATTTATGGATTCCTTACGAGAAAATTGGCTTTAAGTTCATCGGATGAAATGCATAGCCATTACAAAGAAAACAAATTACATGGAAATGAAATTTCAATATAATTAAAGCCAACAAGGTGACACAGTAGATAGAGCACAAGTTTGGAGTCATGAAGACCCGAGTTCAAATTTGACCTTTGACACTTACTAACTGTGTGATTGTAGGTGAATCATTTAACCACTGATTGCCTCAGTTTTCTCATCTGTAAAAATGGAAATAATAATAGTACCTATCTCCCAGCACTTGTTGTGAGGATCTAATTCAATATTTCTGAATATTATAGCTAAATGATCTGAATGTAGGCTACATCACCTAGATCTAGCTAATGTTAAAACTGAGTGTGGGCTATCATTCATGTGATTTTTCAGTGTATGCCTGTATTATATGCCATTTCCTTTCAAAGAGGTCTATGGAGTGCTTATGCAAAGCAGTTATTCATTTTTTTTCAAATTGGCAATTATCCAAAGCAAAACACTTTATTGAAGGCTGTTCCTAATCTGCAGAAGATTTGTATTTATCATTTAGCAAAGTACTTGGCACATTGTAGGTATTATATGAAAATGAGCTATTATTATTATAGTTATAAGATTATTTTTAAAAACAAGTTTAGAGACCCTGGTTAAGAACTCTTGCCTTATACTAAAGGAGAAACACCCCCTTCATATGATGCTAGACAAGTTTTCATGATTTTTTGTGATCTCTCTAAAAGTCACACAATTACAAACTCAAAAGGATCCCCAGAGACTGTCTAGTCCCACCCATACCTGGGAAGAATTTCCTGTATAACATCCTCAAAAGTGATTTTCTAGTCTTTGCTAAAAAGTGAGTGGAGATGTACAGCCTCTAAAAGTTACCCATTTCACTTTTGGATAGTTATAGTTTCTAGGAATATAATCTCCCCCCCGCCCCAGCCCCAAGCCCACTGCCACCTTGATTCCTTACTTTAAATCTGATTATTTAAATAACATGGTGACAACTTTCCTTGTTTGAAGCCTCTTTTTCATGTGGGTAGTTTAGGCTTGGGTGTAACACATGCTCTGTCCCTTTCCCTTTCCATACTCCAGCCCTTTACAGTTTGGGTAGGGCCCGTCATAGTCTCTACTCTCATCTTCTTTGAGAACCCAGGCCCCTTTCTATACTAAGTGATGTTGAAGGAGGACTTTACTTAGAAATATGTATCTTAAAAACGCATAAATATGCTTCTTTTCTGAATCAAACTTACTACAGGTTCAGATCTGCTTCTCTAACTTGTTGACTGGAAAAAAAATGGTTCTGTGTAAGATCTGGGGATTTTATGGACCTGTATATAGTCAGCAATGCGATATGGCAACAAAGAAAGTTAATGAAATCTTAGACTTTATTAAGAGAATGATAGAGACCAGAACACCATGGATTGGGCAGGCAGAGTGATGGTTTTGCTCTGCTCTATCATAATCAGGATACATCTAGGGAACAGTATTCAATGTAGGATGCCACAGTTAAAGGACATTGATAAACTGGAGTGTGCAGAGGGTGACAAAAGAGGATGGTGAAGTGCCCTGAGTTCCTGATATAAGAGAATTGACTCAAGAATTTAGGGGTGCTTAATTCCAGAGGGGAGAGAGAGAGAGAGAGAGAGAGAGAGAGAGAAGAGAAAGAGAGAGAGAGTGAGAGTGTGTGTGTGTGTGTGTGTGTGTGTGTGTTGTATTGGGGGGTTGTAGAAAGGAGATTATAGCTGCCTTCAAATACTTAAAGGACTATCTTATGAAATAAGGAACAGACTTATTCTTCTTGGCCCCAGAGAATGGAAATTAGTATAATGGGTGGAGATTGAAAAGTGAAAAAAATATTGAAGGAAAACAAAGCTAGGCATCTAATTATCATCATTCCTAAAGTGGAGTGGTCTTACTGTGAGGTAGCTGTTTCTCCTTTGCTGCAGGTTTTCATATAAAATCTTGATGTCCATTTTTCATGTGTTTTCCTGTTCAAGTATGGCCCCTGAGGTCCCTTCCTATCCCAAATTCTGTGATTCTGCTTTTCCTGGAAAGGGCTGGAGAGTAATGTACATGATCCATGCCTTGAGTTCTCTCACAGATGAATTATCAGCTCTTCCCCACTAGTCCCAGGGTGTAGCTTTTGGTGAATAAAGACCCAGAGCCTCCGAAACTGAGCACACAGGCTCTGCATCTGAACGATTTGTTTGGCCTGCTGTATGGGCCTCTTCTTCCAGGAATCCTTTGTGTAGAGAGAACTCCTCCAGAATAGCAGCAGGCAATGAAAGGCCTATAATACACTCTTGACTGTTCTCATTTCAGGGGAACAACGTGCAAGGAACATTTTTCAGAGGTGAAGAATATTTTCGTCTACTTCAGGCAACTTTTAGAGATTATTATACACAGCAGAAAGAAAACTGAGCAGGGAGTCAGGAACCCTGGGGTCAAATTATAGCTCTGCAATTGATATCTGTGGCCCCTCCAGAAACATGCTTCCTTTCAGTAGGACTCAGGTGTTTGCTTGTTTTAATCTGTAAACTGTTTTCATGTGGCTGAAAGGCAGTGCATTATAATAAAATGAGTACTGGACTTAAAGTGGATACACAGCTAGGTTTAAATCCTGGTTGTGACAATCACTAGTTGTATGACCAAAGGAAACACTTATTTTCACATACTCTCATACTCCTCATTTGCAAAAGACAAAAGGCTTTTCCTCTGCCCTGGGCAACTATGCACAAAACTGAATTGGAGATAATCATGGAGGCAAGGTAGCTCAAGATAGATTTCTCCTAGAAGGTAGGATTTTATCTGTGACTAGAAGAACACAAGAGTTAAACAGGAAACACAGATAAGGAATGGAAGTATTCCCTCCATGGTGCAGTCAGTGAAAATGCCCAGAATCTGAAGATGGAGTGTGTTGTTTGAGGAAGCTGGATTATAGAGTAAGACTGAAGGAGTAAAATGTAAGAGGATGGGAAAGCTACAAAGCAATCAAGTTATGAAGGGTTTTGATGTCAAATAGGAAGAGTGAAAGAGAGAGAGAGAGAGAGAGATGTATAGTGTTTTATACATATAGAGAGATATGTATAATGTTTTATATAGAGAGATGTATAATGTTTATATATATATATATATATAAAGAGAGAGGTATGTACATATATGTGTGTATATATGTATGTATGTATGCATGTGTGCATGTATGTGTGTATGTATGTATATATGCCTGTATCAGGAGTCATTGAGATTTATTGTCTGAGTTGACAGGGTTAGAGCTGCACTTTGGGAATATTAATTTGACATCTGAATTGAGAATGGAATAGGGTGTGAAGAGATGTAGCAGGAAGAGTAACTCTCAGGCTATTCCATAGTCCAGGTGTGAGGGGATCAGGGCCTGCACCATGGGGGTGTCAGTCTCAGAGAAGAGAATATTCAGGGTGGATTGGAAGTCGTCTCAGAGAGAAACCACTAGCATTAAGAGGTGCTGGGAAAGGTTTTTTGCAGGAGATGGGGTTGGTTGAGACTTGAAGGAAGCCGGTGAAGCTAGGAGGCAAACGCAAAAGAGAGTATTCCGGGTATGGAGGACAACCAATGCAAGATGACCAGCGTTGGGGAATGGAGTGTCTTATGTGAGGGACAGAAAGGAAGCCAATGTCATTGGATCATGGAGTATTTGGAGGGGAGCAAGTTTTAAGAAAACTGAAATGATAGAAAGGGGCCAGGTTATGAAGGAATTTCAAAGCCAGAGGATTCTAAATTTGATCTTGGATGTACTGGAGTTTATTGAGTGTATGGGAGGAGATGGGGGAGGCAAGAAGGCAATGTTGGGTTTGTGACTCTGTCAGACCTGTGCTTTAGGAAGATCACTTGGTTTTCTGAGTGGAGGAAGAATTGGGTTGGGGAGAGACTGGAGCCAGGGAATCTGAGCAGGAGGTGATGAAGGCCTACACCACCCAGCACGGTAGCAGTGTCAGAGGAGAGGAGGGGCCGCATAGGAAAGATATGGTAAAGGAAGAATCAGTAAGAGTTGGCAACAGATTGGGTAGCTAACAAAAAGGGAACTTTAAATATGATCAAGTCTAACCTCCTTAGGCTATATATCAGGAAAAAGAGGAAACAGGCTGAGCAACTTTTACGGATCATGCAGATACTTAGCAAAGCTAGGAATCCAACACAGACTTTCTTACTCAACATTTGCATGTGCACTCTTAGAAATCATCTAGCTAGATCACTTTGTTTCACAACTAAGGGCAATGAAACTCAGAGGAAGAAAGCAAATTGTCCAAGGTCACACAGCAAGGTAGCAGTAGGATATTAGACCATCAGGCCCACAGAACCCCAGCCCCATATTTCTTTCTCTATGTTGCACTACAGGGAGCTTGTTCTGGGAATGTGGGATGGTGAATGTAAATAAATTCAGGGTACTGTGAGAAGTAACATAAACAATTTTAGGGCTGTAGATTTTTATCAGAGCATGGACCATGGGGATACTTGGAGCAATCTGGTCGTATTAAGCTCACAGTAATTGGAAGCAGCTTGATTTCCAATGTTCTTCAGTTCAGTTCAGTGTGTCATCAACTCACATTTATTAAACTGGAAAGATATGCTTAAACCAAAGTGGATTGGGGTCACAGGTTGGATTTGGGAAAATGTTCCCTTTCCTCTCAGAATTCTAAATACTCTAAGCAATTATTATTTGAAACAGACTCTTCCCTTATCTTAGCAATTATGCCAGCAGACTCCATTAGCTCCCTTGTTGTTTTCTTAAGACCACCTCCTGATGATCCATCCCATGACTGTTTATACTTAAAAAAGAGGCAATTTATCGAAAGTGGTTCTCTGCAGGATGTCAGCTCAAATGGAAAGGTATCCAAATTGCTTCCTTTCTCAGACACTTAACAGTCAATCTCTCAAGCTGTCTTCTGGGTCATCATGTCCTTTTTTCTTGCCTTTACTCCTTTAGTTTTTGGAGGTGGTCATTTCAATGGAAAGTATAGACTAGTATCTAGTGCCCTCAACTTGGATTCAGAAGACCTGGTTTCTTTTTAGCCTCAGTCACAGATTCATTCTTTCAATCTCTCCATTTTGGTCCTCACTTTCTTCAGATGTTAAAATATTGGGATTAAACTGGATGATCAATGGGGTCGCTTACATTTCTTGATATTCGTGTTTCTTGAAGGTCAAGTCAAGAAGCATTTATTAAGAACCTACTGTGTTCTACAAACTGCTCTAAGCAATGCAGATACAAAGAAAAAAAAACAGTCCCTTCTCGCAAGAATCCCCCCATCTAAGAGCATAGACCACATGCAGAAAACTATGTACAAACAAGAAATACTCAGGACAAATTAGAGCTGATCTCAGAGAGATTATAGGATATTTTTTTGCTCAGAGGTCTGTCCAAGTTCTGACTTTCTACATTCTAAGGTCTTTATGGAGCTCTAAAGACCTGTAGTCTATGTTCATTCAAATTTCTCAGGTCCTTTCCATCTCTGAAATTTCCCATTCCAAGTTCTTTTCTAAATTTAAATTCTTTAAAGTAAAAAACAAACAAACTGGGTTCCAGGAGACAAGATGATGAAGTAAGCAGTAAAGTGTCATAACTCTCCCATGTTCTCCTCCAAACAACCATAAAATAGAACCACAAAACAAATCCTGGAACAACAGAAGCAGCAAAAAGATGGGGTGAAATAATCTTTTAGCCCAAGAAATTTGGAAGATTGGAAAGAAAATTCTATCTCATTCAGGTAAAAGGAGGACACAGTCTAAGATGGGAAGTGTCTTAGCAAGCCAGCAGCAGGCCCAACTTCCGCAAACCAATGGGAGATCCTGAGCCCCAGTGAGGTGGAACGGATAGATGCCAACATCAGGAACCCCCACATTTCTCAGCATAAACCAGGGAACAGCCAGACTCCAGCTTCAAGAACAGCCATATCCTTGAGCCTACTCCTGGGCAAACAGGTATCCTACAGTTGCCAGACTGCCGTGTGCTTCATTGTAGCCCCTGGGAAATGCAAAAACACCCCACCATCCTCAGCACATACCAGGCACAGCACTAGGACCCCAGCTCAGCACCAGATAAGCTGCCGGACTCTTACAGCCTCTAGCAGTGCCAACCATTCCCCACCTACCCCCTCAGTACAGCACCAGACACAAAGCTCCCACATGCAACATCAGTGCAGCAACAGGTAAACATTCAGGGCAACCTCTGGAAGAAGAAGCCTGAGACAATGCCCCTTCCACCCTAGGAGCAGTGCTTAAATTTAAAAGAAAGAAAAAAGGCCCAAAATGATGAACCGGAAGACAACAAAAAAAGCATATGCCCATAGAATGTTATGGTGACAGGGAAGATCAAGATACAAACACAGAAGAGGACAACAATATAAAAACATCTATGGGCAAAACCCTAAAGAAAAAAAAAAGAATTGCGCTCAAACCCAAAAATATCAAAAAGGAGCTTAAAAATAATGTGAGTATAAAGCCAAGCACAAGAAACTTTCCAGAGGATAGCTGCTGTGAACAGCTTTTAAGGTTCTGAGTACACAGTATAGTGAACACTCTATTTATTCCATAATAAATCAGAGCAAAACATTCACAGAAAATCAAAATATAACTTTCACAATGTTGCAGTTTATCACAGAAAATCAAAGTAGAGCATTCATGATGACATCACTAAAATGGCCACATAGTTTTCACCAAGTGGTCACAACAGTTTTCAACAAAGTAAAATCATTTAGTCAATCACAAAGTCCTTAATTCAATCCACAAAGTACAAAAGTCAAAGTTCCCTCCACCTCTAGGTCACGGTAAATCATAATCTCCTCAGTCATTACAAAGTATCCAAGTAAAGTCTTCTTTCAGCTTGACTCCAGGCTGGTTCTCAGCTCCCGTGGTTCCTCTTCCATGGTCCCAGCTCCAATTATCACCTGGGTTCAAAGACAGGCAGCTCCCAGTTCCTCGTCCAGCTCTTTGTCCAGTTTCTGTTACATATTGAAGTTCACAGTGTCCAGTCCACTTCAAGTCCTTTACAGTTCCTGTTTCTGGGAAGACAAAGCTTGATAGAGCCACAATAATATTCATGCACATTGCCGGCACCATCATCAATTCACTGTCTGCCTATGAAATCAACTCAGACCCACCAACAAGGTCTGAGATGTCAACAGAAATCATTATCAACATAGAAATCAACACTGACCTGCAAACAAGGTCCAAGAGGTCAGCACAAATCATCAGTAAAGTCTCAGGACCTCCAAAACCTTCCTCCAGGACTTCTGTAAACATACAACCAGAAAAACCTCTTTCAGGGCTTTGGGTAAGGTCCCAGGCTTCTGTACAAAGTATCACAAACAAACATCAAAGCAGACATAGCAGACAAATAGAGTGCTGGGATACCACGAGTTTTCTCCTTCTTGACTCTGCCACCACAAGAGTCCTCTTTTTAGTTCTTCCCTATCTAGCCCTGGGGCTCTCCTTATATAGTCATTAGCTCCTCCACAGGAGTTCATAAGTTCTAGGGTTCAAAAGTTGTAGGGTTCACACATTCTGTTTCTTAACAGACATTCAAAGCTCAAAAGAAACTTGAACTGAAACAAGATATTAATTCAATAGCTGAAACAAGGTGTGAACTACATCTGTGCTTGCCATTACAGTGAGTTAGAAGAAAAATTGGAAAGAGAAATGAGAGTGATGCAAGAGAATTATGAAAAAGGAATCAACAGCTTGGAAAAAGAAAACCATTGCTAAAAAAAAACCTAGAATTGGCCAAATGGAAAAGGAGATATAAAAATCCACTCAAGAAAACAACTCTTTAAAGAATACTATTGGTCACATGGTAAAAGAAAGTACAAAAGGTAATTGAGGAAAACAACTCCTTAAAGATTAGATTTGGGCAAGTGGGAGCTCATGATTCTGAGACGTCAAGAATCAATGAAACAAATTCAGAAGAATGAAAAAATGAAGATATGAACAGGCAGTTTTTAGATAAAGAAATCAAAGCTATCTATAGGTATATGAAGAAGTGCTCTACATCACTTTTGATTAGAGAAATTCAAATTAAAACAACTCTGAAGTATCACCTCTCACCTATGACATAGGCTAATAAGACAAGAAAGGAAAATGCTAAATGTTGGGGAGGATGTGGGAAAATTGGGACACTAATGTACTGTTGGTAGAGGTGTGAACTGATCCAAACAGTTTCAAGAGGAATTTGGAACTGTGGCCAAGGGGCTATAAAATTGTACATACATTGATCCAGCAACACCACTGCTACTCTATATCCCAAAGAGATCATTAAAAATGGAAAAAGGAATTACATGTGTAAAAATATGTATAGCAAGTCCATTTGGGGGTGGCAAAATATTGGAAATTGAGGAGATGGCCTTCGACTTGAATGGCTGAAAAAACAGTTATATGAATGTAATGGAATACTGTTGTGCAATAAGAAATGATGACTAGGCAGATTTCAGAAAAATCTGGAAAGACTTGTACAAAAACTGATGTAAAGTGAAATGAACAGAACTAGGAAAACAAAGTACACAGCGACATTGTGTGATGATCAACTATGAACGGCAGCTTTTCTCCAGTGAAATGATCCAAGACATATACAAAGGACTCATGAAGGAAAATGCTATCTACATCCAGATAAAAAACCGAGTGACTCAATGCAATTCAAAGCATGTTTTTTCACTTACTTTATATTTTCATATTTTTTCCCGTTTTTGACCTGTTTCTTCTTTCACAAGTATTAATAATATGGAAATATGTTTACATGATAACACCTGTATAACCTAATTTGATATCAAACTGCCTACCTTTTTAGGAAAAGGGAAGTGGAAGGAGAAAAATTTTGAACTCCAAATCTTTTAAAAATGAATGTTAAAAAATTTGTGATGTGGTAGCTAGGTGGCACAGCAAATGGAGTACCAGCCCTGGAGTCAGAAGGACCTGAGTTCAAATCCAGCCTCAGACACTTGATACGCTTTCTAGCTGTGTGACCTTGGGCAAACCAGTTAACCCCAATTGCCTTGCCTTCTCCCCTCCAAGCAAAAGACCAAAAAATTTTTTTTTCGCATGCAATTTGAGAAAATATTATTAAAATAAATAAGATTAAAAGGAATAAGCTTCAGAAACTTTTGAATATGTATAGTGTTGTAGGATGTGTTGGAAGAAAAGAAAGCTATTTGAGAATGAAGTTTGGGGATATTTGCGGGTTTTGCTTTGTATTGTTTTGTGTTTTGTAATGATGGTGTTAGATTTGATTTAACATTGTCATCATGGCCTCCCATAACAATCTATCCCACCTTTCTGGAAATACTCTCATTGCTTATTTATGTCCTACTTAGCATTGCTATCTGACAACTTTCAAAATGTGTCTTATCCCTTCATATGAAGCTGTAAACTCTGTGAAGAGAGTTATGGTAGTTATTCAGTTTTGTATATCTGTCATCAGCCGGTGTATACACACATACACACACACATCACATCACATATATTTAAATTTACTGATGGTTATTCTTGGGGTTAGCAAGGTTATATTTGATTTAAATCTCATAGACCTGGAAGTCAGGTACCCAAATGTTATACTTGACTTGCATCGGCTAAAAATATGTTGTTTTTTTTTATACAGAGTACAATGATTTCAGTGTTTATTTTGACATCTTTTACCCTCTCTTACTTTCCTCTGTTCCTTCCCTCTATACATGCAATCTATTCTGCAATATAACATAGGAATATATGAACATGGATGATTGATTTAATAGCTCTTTACCCTTCACAAAAACAGAAAAGTTTCAGTTATTAGAAGTGCACACTATTTGTTGCCCTAAGACATTTATAAGTGGGTTCAGGGCCTTTGATATCATAAATAATATTACATTATGTAAAACATCTGTTTATTATTGACATTTTGCCCTAATCTTTCTTCTTTGTACTTTAGCTCAGAAGCAAAAAAAAAGATCTTCAAAGAAAAATAATCTTTCTTTATCTTCTTTCTCCTTCTTTTCTTCCCTCCCTTCTCCCCTCTCTCATTGCCTCCCCTTTTCTTCTTTTCCTTCATCCCTCAATTCATCTGTGTTCCTCTCAGTTCTTCCCTTCCTTTTCACCTTTCTTATTGTTTGTTCATTCCCCTCTTTTCTCCTTTCCTCTCAGTATATACCCCCTCCCTCTATCCTCACACACACATATGTAGTTGTTATTCATAGTCAAAGCTGACACTGCTGACAGTGTTATTTCCTGCACTGGCAATGTATTTTATTCATCTTAATGATTAACATTTTAAAATATTACAGTGAAAAAAAGAAAATCTAATGGCTTGAGTTGAGCATAGATAATAAGCTCCTCCTTGGCTAAATGACACTCAATTGCTGTGTTTCCTCAATTCCAGTGATTTCCTCTCTCTTTACTATAATTCTTTATTAGACAACATGAGGTTTCATGACTCTAAGGCTTGGAAGTCACTAGAACTAGTGGTACTTACATTTTAAGAAATGATAAAATTCACTCATACAATGGGGCCTCATGGAAAAGTACCCTGAGCTTGGAGCTAGAAAATCCATATTCGCATCTACCATTAGTGTAAATTATGTGAATGTGGACAATAATCTCTGTGACCCTAAGTTACCATTATCATAAAATTGATACAGTAATATATTATATATATGTATGTGTGTGTGTGTATGTGTGTGTGTGTGTGTGTATATATATATATGTATATATAAAATCTCTGTTGCTATTAGCTCCTCCCCATCAAAATTGTGTTCAGAGAGAGGGAGGAAAGAATAGATCATGATAGGTAAGAGGGAATTTGAAGGATCAGAACATGATGAGGTCAAAAGGGGAGTTTCAACCTCAATGTTAACATGGCCCAGAGCACTTTCAGAGGAAGAAGGGGTAGAAGAATATGCCCATAGCTAAGAAAATGGGAAAGATTAGGAGTGCAATATTTTACTTTCTGGGCACTATATTTTAAGTGAGATGTTAACAAGCTGGTAGATGTCCAAAGGGGCATATCATATCTGGATGATGATGAGACTAGAGGGAATGCCATATGGGGATCAGTTAAACAAACTACCCATCTTTTCCTTAGAGAATAACTGTTGTTGTTTCATTTTAGTCATGTCTGACTCTTTGTGATCTGATTTGGGGTTTTCTTGACAAAGATACTGGGGTAAGTTGCCATTTCCTTATCTAGCTCATTTCACGGATAAGGAAAATGAACCAAACAGGGTTAAGTAACTTGCCCAGGGTCACATAGTAGTAAGTATCTGAGTTTGGCTTTGAACCTGGGTCTTCTTCCTTCTATCAACTACACTGCCTTGTTGCTCCAAATAGAACAAAACTATTTCTACATGACTGCAAAGTCCAGAACTAAGAGTGATGACTGGGCAATTACAGGTAGATTGACCTCTGCTCCATGTAAGTAGTGGTGGTGGTGGTGCATTTAATTTAGAAATGGCTAATAGAAAAATAGGTTGCCTTCAAAATAGTAATGAGTTGCCCATCACTGGAAGGCATTTAAGAACTGTGCTTGCTCTTTAAGAGACAGTGTATGAGCTTGCTCATAAGAGATAATTAAAAGGTGTGGCATCTTGCCCTTCAAAGAAACTACTTCAATTCTGCCCAGCTGAGAACTCATCTTCCCATAGGATGGAGATGTATAAGGAATCTCTTATACACTAATACTTTAAAGGTGAGGGGTGGATGGCAGGTAATAAGCATTTAAGTGCTTACTACATACTCGGCACTATGATAAGACCTGGGAATTTAAATACAAGCAAAAAAGAAAAATATTTCTTGCCCTCAAGGAGCTTACATTCTAACAGGAGAAGACAAAATATAAAAGTGACCTGAAAAATATATCGAGGGGCACCCACAGGAGTGCTTGTTGGTGAAATCTGGACAATCAAAAATATATCCATCATGGAAGTGAAGTATGACTGGTCTGGGCACACCCTAATAAAGGACACCCAGGAAAGAACTCACTGATGAGAGAAGTGAATTGGCATGGTGGAGATAGATTCCAGGGTGAGAAGGTCACAAGTATGAAAGTAATTTTCAAGGTAACAATACAGCTGAGTCATAGTAGTGATGTCCTCAGAGGCAGAAACATGGAAAAGAGGGAATAACATGAGATAAATGAAATGATAAATGAAGAAAATATAGCTCAAAGAGGTTTGAGCTGGGTTTCTCAGTGGATAGAGAGCCAGGCCTGGAGACAGTAAGATTCATCTTCCTGAGTTCAAATATGGTATCAGATACTTACTAGCTGTGTGACCCTGAAGAAGCCACTTAACCCTATTTGCCTCAGTTTCCTCATCTGTAAAATCAGCTGGAGAAGAAAATGGCAAACCATTCCAATATCTTTGCCAGGAAAACCCCAAATGGGGTGACAAAGGGTTGGACCTACTGAACAACAACTGGACAGTAACAACAAAAACAGGTAATGAATGTCAATGCCGGGATTTGAATCTTGTCCTCTGATCCTCAGTCCAATATCTCTCCACTGAAGCATCCTGGTTTCCTATTGTATTTTCACAGCATAGACCTCAAATCTTATAGAACCGTAGCCTAGATAGGGGTGTATTTCTTAGTACTCAAAGGTTTCTTTGATTCTTGTCATTTGGCTTAGTTCTGATTCAGAAAATGCTTTGCTGCTCCCAGTAACTATGGGCAAGTAAATCAACAGTAGTAAAGAGAAGCCTGCTTAGGTCAGGTTCTTCTTCAGCTTTCACAGCACCCTTGTAGAACGGGGGTCTCACATTTCCAGTTACTTAATTTGGCCTGCTCATTAAATCCTGCAGCCTCCATAACAGATGCTGGGCATTTGAACTTGGTGGCAGTCAAAGAACAACAGTCCATGAAATGACCCTCTTCACAACATCATTTGCATATTCAGCTACCAAGGAGATGTCTGTGCTTAAAGGCAGCCAGTCCCTAAAACAGAGAAGGGGCATATTATTAAGTTTGTCATATCAGACTCCTTTCTCCTTTTCGGCATTGTTTTCGTAGATGAAGCTAATTCTGTGGATTTGATTTGAAGACAGGGACCAGCTCAGTGTTGAATGATGAGACACACACAGGGAATATAATATGCTTGAATTAATTTGCATAATAGAATACTATTGGTTACAAAGCTGTGTTTGTTGTAGGGGGATGTCACAGTTGAGGAGCAAGGCTTTGAGGTGACTTCACAGATGTAGGCTAGAATTTTGAGTTATGATGTAGACTTGGGGGGTGTTATTCTGAATGTGATGATAGCATGGTTTTGATTTAAAATGAGCTTCCTAGAAATAAAAGGAATGAGTGTGCTCATTTGATAGCTGAGACTCTGTGAGCAGGAGGTGGGGGAAGGGAGGTGAGGAAAGGGGACGGGAGAGACTGGGGGAGAGGGAGGAATGCAAGACAAACCTTAAATCCATTTCGATATATCCTAAGCTGCTTCTGCTCCTTCTCTTCCTTGCCTCATGAAAATTCCCAACAGCAACCTTAATATACTCAAACAGTCTTACATGCCATTTTCTTTAACAGAGCCAAAACCTAGTATGAGAAGACTATTTTTTGCTAGAGGAGCCGCAGGTTAAAAGTGGTTATCTGCCTATCAACAGAGAGGAGCTCGACAGGCCTTTGGTGCTCTTCCTTTTGTAAATGCACCTTCCTGTCATATTATTACTTTGGTGACTTTGAAGAGAACTTCCTTTTTCTTTTCTGACATTATTTCTCCTCATCACGAAATGAAGTCCGTGTATATAAATGCTATTTCGGCTTCTTAGTGGGACCCAAAAGCAGTATCTTGTTAGAATAGCATTAATGGAAGGATTGTTAAGGAACCGTCTTGGGGATTGCTATTAAAACAAATTAGAGTATCGCTATTTACCCCTATTTCTAACTACAGTTGAGGTCTCATTTGGAATTCAGCCTTCCATTAATTTTTATGCAATATTCCTGCAAACCCCATCACACTGCTTCCATCAATCACCATATATTACACCAGGCTCTAGAAGCACATTTCACAGAATGTATCCCTCAGGACCCACCTCTATCTTAACATATGCAGAAGTTCAGAAATTCTGTGTTAGGGGAATTTTCTTTAACTCCATCCTGCTGCTGAAATCAGTATAAAATTGCTTATTGTTTACTATGGTGAGATATCCTGGGAGTTCCAGCAACCCTAGGACTGTACCTACGAAAAAAGAATGGGTTCATTGGCTAGATGAACTTACTTCCTGTATAATGTGATTTCTTACATGTCTGTGACATTCTGGCTAAGCTCTTCTTTTCCCCTCTCACACCAGATTAATACTTATCTCACTTCAGATTAATATTTCTCACATCATCTCCCCAGAAGCATTAATTATGTCCATAATTATGGACTGCTGAGAATACTAGCCATTATGTAAAATGCAGTTTTACTTACACAAGACTGAATTTTAGACTTGATCTGAACTGCATTTATAAATGCTAGCATCGTGCTGTGAAAAGTACAATCAATTGGGTGTCAAAATACCAACATTCTAGTCTAAGAGGTTCTGTTAATTAGCTATTTGACCTTGGACTACAATTCCCAGGGTCTTGGTTTCTTCATCTGTAAAATGAGGGAAATAACACTTGTCCTTTAAAGCTCATGGGGTTATCATCATGAGCTTCATCATCATCAGTGACATTTATGTTTAAGTTGACAAAGCATTTTCCAAATATCATCTAATTTGACCCTCACAATAACCTGGGAGGGAAGTGCCATAGTTTTCCCCATTTTAAAGATGAGGAAACTAAGGTAGACGGAGATTTTTGTGGAGTTTGGAGTCAGTCAAAGAGCTGTATTTGAGGTCCTGAAGGACCACATATGGCCTTGAGGCTGCAGGTTCCCCACCCTTGACTCTAGCTTAAGGTCCCAGAGGTAGTAAGTGTCTAGGCTAGATTTAAATTCATGTTTTTTTTAGGTTCCAGGTCTGGTGCTCTCTCCATTGTGCCATCCAATTGCCTTATTATCAAATGATGCAAGGGAGATGAAGTGCAATAACTCAAGAGAGTGTAGGTACTCTGAAAATCATACCTCATGATGTTATTTTTATGAGATTCAACAGCCTAAATGAGTTACCACTGGGTGGCAAGGTCTATTGTAATAAACCTTACCATATTTAGTTAGGCTAGTCCTGGGATGATAAACACATGTTGATGTGGTAGTTCAGTGGTTTCAATTGTGTTCAAATCTTTGTGACACCATTTGGGATTTTTCTGACGAAGATACTAGAGTGGCTTGTCATATCCTTTCCAGTTCATTTTACAGATGAGGACCCAGAGACAAACAGGGCTAAGTGGCTTGTCCAGGATCACACAGCTAGTAAGTATCTGAAGCTAGTTTTGAACTCAGGAAGATGAGTCTTCCTGACTCCAGGCCTAGTACACTGAGCCACCTAGCTGCCTATAATAAAGAATCCTAGAATCTTAGATTTGTAAGGAATCCTATAATCCAGCGAATGCCATTAAAAAGAAAGGAAACACACACATATATGATATTTGTGAACATACTGGTTGTATGGTATATGTATATGTATGTGTGCATATGCACATATACATACATATGCCTCTACACGTATCTACATACCTATATATCTTTGGGGAGAGAAAGAGATACTGGTAATTGTTTTAACAGATAATTAGATACATAATGCATAGAGCTCTATATGGAAGACTTGAATTCAAATCCACCCTTAGACACTTAGTAATTAAAACTCATTTTTACTTATCTGTGACTCAGTTTACTCATCTATAGAAAAGAGGTAATAATAGCATCTACATTTTAGGGTTGTTCTGAGAAATTGAGAAAATATGAGTAAAGCATTTTGTAAACACTAAAGCACTATCTCGGTGCTGGCTATTATTATTGTTAATGACATAAAAAGAGTAGTACCTACAACTGGCTTTTCAATAACACTTTTTTGCTTTTCCTTTAAAGATTTGCAAATGGTTTGAGTACCTGGTTTCATTAATACCTGGCCTCTTTTTTCATTGCCCCAGAGAAACCAACCCAGTGTCATCACCATGTCACAATGGTAAATGCAGAAGAGAATTTAGTAAAACAATACTCCAGATGTGTTGGCTTTACAATTACTATTTCCATTTATTATCAATCAATTGGCATACATAATTGCTTTTTTGGTTAGCTAGGCAACTTAGAGGTGGAATATAGCTTATGAGTGCTATCAAGGTTTTAGGAGCATTCTTGATCTTATACTCACAGTGAATGAATGGAAAGACATATTTTCATAATAATTTCTGAAGTGCTTTGCTTTACAAATTTCTGACACCGGCGTCCTTCCTATTGGAACAAGATTTTCTGTCTCCATATCTGAGCATTTATTTTCCCTGGCAATTCCTCTTGCCTGGAATACTCTTGGTCCTAGTTTCCATCTCCTTGCTTCCTTGACTTCCTTCAGGTCCTGGCTAAAGTTTCACCTTCTATGGCAGCCATTCCCTAAATTCCTTAACTCAAGCACTTTCTCCCTGAGAGTACCCCAAATTTTTCTGCATATATCTTGTTTCTACAAACTTGCCTACGTATTGTCTTCTCCATTGCACTTTGGGCTCTGGAAGGCATGGACTGTCTTTTTACCTGTCCTTGTATTCCCAGCATAGCACCTAGCACATAGTAGGCATTTAACACATTCTTTTTGACTGACAAATAAGATTTATAGTAATTTTTTTATAGATTATACACATAAAACAGACAATTTATGGAATAGAAATGTTCAAAGTGCTTCATTATGACATTATATTTCTACAAAAGGGATGAAGTTCAACCAATAAAGAAATATTTATCAAATGCTTACACACACAAACACATACATATAAATACATAATTTTAATATTCTCATCTTTCCTCAGAAGTCATATAATCTGCTATTATATGGTCTTGCAACAGTTCTCAACCTGTGGGTCACAACCCCTGTGGGGGTCAAATGACCTTTTAACAAGGGTCTCCTAAGACCATCAAAAAATACATATTTCCAATGGTCTTAGGAACTGAGACACCGCTCCTCTGTTTGTCTCCAGGCGGGTCAGTCCACATGCAGATATGCCCACATATGAGTAGTAAAGGTTCGCGGCATTAGGAAGGTTGAGAAACACTGGTCTAGAGGAATTGCTTGGTTTAATTATTATTAAACCAAGCTGGGGGAGTGAGGAGGGTGAGAGAAATACATCAGTAGTTCCAGTGCATTTGGTGTGGAAATAATATGCTTTGTTTCAAAATGGCAATGGTAATAGGTACCAAAGAATCAACTTTAAATGAAAAATTAAAACACATGCACACATACACACACACACACACACACACACACATACTCATACACACACACACATACTTCACAGCTTCACAAAAATAATTTGTCACTATGAAAATAAGCACTTCATAAATGACACTATGGAAAACTGGTAGGTTTCATTTCATTCCACAGTGTTTGTTTCCATCCCCTCTTGGTAGGTAATAAACAGACAGTGGACATTTCCTTCCCCTTATTAGCTATGTGATCCGAGGCAAGTCACTTAATCTCTGCCCCAGTTTCCAAAATTGTAAAGTGAAGATAATAATAGCACCCACCTCCCAAAGTTGTTGTGAAGATCAAATGAGACAATGTTTGTAAAGTGCTTAGCGTGGTGCCTGGCATAGTATGCACTGCTTCCTTCCTTCCTTCCTTCCTTCCTTCCTTCCTTCCTTCCTTCCTTCCTTCCTCCCTCTCTTCCTCTCTTCCTTCCACCCTCTTTTCCTTTCTCCATCCCTTCCTTCTTCTTCCCTCCCTCCCATGTTCCTTCTTTCCTTCCTTCTGCTGATATTTATCATGTACCTCATATCCTGTGCAGACCACTGTTCTTTATTTTGGAAGGAGTGGGGCATAACATGTTGTGATAAAACATAATCCCTGATCATACAGGGATTATAGTACATTGTGATATGAAACATAGATGCAGATTTCTTTTGGTATATCTATCCAAAAAAATTATTAAGTGTCTAGTATATGCCAAGAATCAGTCTTAGTGTTGGTGATGCAAAGAAAGGCACACCAGTTCCTGCCCTTAAGGAGCAATTAATGAAGAGATGTCTGACCTGGGCACCCTCCTGGTTTCTGGGAGGATAAGTCTTTATGCTCCAATCAGAGGGAAAATAGAGCCCTAGATGCAGAGGGTGCTGCCAAAGTAGAAGTTCCATGTTTGAAGTGATTTTGAAGGATGAAGTGATTCCTTTGACAAGGTGGAGAATTATATTAATGTAGCCGGGTGGGAACTAAATTAAATATTATAATTACCATTATCAGAGAAGTGAAAAAAGTCCTATGTGGATGTGGTTCAAGGAAGCCCATAACCAACAAAAGGGGGGAAGAAAGGAAGAAAGAAAGAAAGAAAGAAAGAAAGAAAGAAAGAAAGAAAGAAAGAAAGAAAGAAAGAAAAAGAAAGAAAGAAAGAAAAAAGGAAGGAAGGAGGAAGAAAGGAAAGGAGGGAGGAAGGAAAGAAGGAAGGAAGGCAAGAAAGAAGGAAAGAAAGGAAGGAAGGAAGGAAGAAAAAACAAAAAGGGAAGGAAGGGAGGGAGGAAGGAAGGAAGGAAGGAAGGAAGGAAGGAAGGAAGGAAGGAAGGAAGAGACAAAAATTAGAGCTGGAAGAAATGTTTAACAACCCTGGTTGGAGCCATGCTGGAGGTTTACATCTAGTTCTTGCATCACATTTTAGAAAGGACATTTGCAAGCTAGAGAGTATCAAGGAGGCAAAGAACAGGATGGTGAGGGTCACTAGAAACTCTGTCATACAAAGGTTAATAGAAGAATCAAAGTGTGTTTAGCCTTAAGTGTAGACTTAGAAGGGCCAAGACAGCTGCCTTCATGTGTTTGAAGAACAATCAGGAGGAAGAAAGACTAAATTTCTTTTGCTCAGCTGCAGAAGATAAAACATGGAATGATGTTAGAAGTACAAGGAAAGTATATTTTGAGTGAACATAAGGAGGAACTTTCAGATAAAATTTAAATGACATTAGGTGCCTTGTTTGTAGGTGAGTTCTATATTCCTGGAGCTCTTCGAAGGGAGAATGTGTGGCTATTTATTTGGGGTGTTGGACAGGGCTTGACTACTCAAGAAGGAATTGAACTAAGGGTCCTGTAACATGTCTTCTGGTCCTGACAACAAAGATAGCAAAGAAGCAAGCTATGCAATAATTTTCTTTTTGTTTGTTTTGTGTGTGTGTGTGTGTGTGTGTGTGTGTGTGTGTGTGTGTGTGTTTTAATCCATAGAGCCTTATGGTCCAAATTAATAATAATCCCCCACAATGTTAGAACTACTAAGGTATTTACAAAATGTTTTTGAATAGTAGAGACATGACACTAGAAAAAATCTTAGGGATTAGTTCATCCTATTTGGGAAACCAAGATCCAGAGAAGTCTTGCCCAGGGTCACAAATCTATTAAGAGAGCCGAGATTTGAACCTAGATACTTTGAATCCACATACAGTGCTTTCTTCTTTACGCCAGTCATGCTACCAGGAATAATTATGATTGGCAGAAGTGGCACTTCCCACTGTACCCTGAAGTTCTCAAGTTTCGAGTAAAGGCAAAAGGTACAAGGTCTTTTGAAAGCTCCTATGGCTACTAAAAGATTTAGACTAAGGTGTATTGACTCCCATGATCAGTGCTCTCCACATACATAGGTTTTGTTGTTGTGGCGGTTTTCTTTTGTTTGTTTGTTTGTTGTTAAGGTTTATCTACTCATTAGTTTAAGAAACGCCAGTAGTAGGAAAACTCAATCTTCCAATGTCAATGTAAAAACCTAGTATGGAACATTCTAGTCTTCCCAAGTCTCCTGGGGCACTAAGGCAGATGCCAGAGCGGGTAGAGGTCCAGCCTCAGAGTCAGGAAGACTTTGGTTCACATCCTTCTTCTGACAAATATCGACTGGATAAGTCTGGACAAGCCTGGAAAAGTTTTGTGGCCTGTCTTCCAATAACATTAAAGTAGCTCACATTTGCACAACACTCTAAAGCTTGCAAGGAGCTTTCCATGCACTTTGTCACTTGATGCTCACCCCAGTGCTGGGAGACAGGTGCTGTTTTTATTCTCCTTTTATGGAGGAAGAGGAGAAGTTTCAGACTTAGGAAGTTGGTGTGATTTATCCAGGCACACGGAGCTATAGGAAGTGTTTGAAATGAGATTTGTCTCCCTTCTCATTGCTGCCTTTTTTTGGATCACCTGATGTCCTATGAGACCCACTCTAAATCCCGCCCTCTGTAAAAGGCCTTTTCCTGGTCCCCTCCAGCAGCTAGTGCCTTCCTTTTGACTTTTCATCTACTTTGCATATGTCTTGATGAACCTACTTCTTCTCATGTTTGCTTCTCCCTTAGAATGTGATCCTCATAAGGGCAGGAATGGTTTTTGCCTTTCTTTGCTCACCCCAGCCCTTAGCACAATGTCTGGCTTTAGAAATGATTATCAACTGACAAAGATAGGTCTTCTTTACAGCCAGTTTTGTATGTTCTTCACTTTCTCAGCTACTTATTATCTTTATATCCATCAGCATGCTTGGATGGTACCAGTAGCCTAATTCTAAAATTCCAATCTTCCCTGAGTAATGTTGGGGTGGCTAGACGTCATGGTGGATAGAGCTTTGGCTCCAGAGTCAGGAAGAGCTGAGTTCAAATCCATCCTCAGATACTTACTAGCTGGCTAAGTCACTTAACCCTGTTTGCCTCAGTTTCTCACCTGTAAAATTAGCTGGAAAAGGAAATGGAAACCAAGAAAACCCCAAATGGCATCATGAAGAGTCAGACATGACTGAAATGACTGAACAATAACAAAGCTTACGAGAACCACTTAAAAGGAACTGTGTTCATTTGGTTGTTGCTACTGCTTAAAAGAACCACTGCTTTAAAATAATTCCTTCATTCCACCCTACTACCCTGAAATTCAGCATACTTGCTAATAAATGTGTGGATTTTCTTTGTCCCTGAAGTTCTTGACATATTCTTTTTTTTTTTTTTTTTTACTTTCAGAGGCAAAATTGGGAAGGTGCACAGCATTGAGGTGATGCTCTTCCTGAATGGTGGTATTCTGTCTGGAGACGGTTCCATTTGAATGTGCTGAGTGGCCTGCCAGGTTGAAGACTGTTAGATCTCCGGGTACAAAGGCTGGATTTACAGAGATACTCCTGTGCCTCTCACTTAACCAAAAATGAAGGAGAACTACTGTTTACATGCTATCCTGGTCTGCCTGGGAATGCTGGCTAACAGTCAGGCATTCTCAACTGAGAAATTGAATCATGTAAGGCCTCTCCACGCTCACCACGAAAAAGGAAAGGAAGGTCAGGTTCTTCAACGTTCCAAAAGAGGCTGGGTCTGGAATCAGTTTTTTGTAATTGAGGAGTACACTGGACCAGATCCTGTATTAGTTGGCAGGGTAAGATATTGACTTCACTTTTTTATTTCAATGTTCATGGTGGTTCTGTGAACCTTAGACTTCATTGGCTATATTCATAGGATGCTAGTATCAGAGAATTAGAGCTGGAAGACCCATTAGAGAAAGACAAAGGCCAGACAGGTTAAGTAATTTACCTGATGTCACACAGATGGCAATTGGTAGAATCAGCATTAAAATCTGGATTTAATGGAATATGTAGATTTCCAAAACTCTAAAGAAAGAGAGGTAGAGGGGCAGCTAGGTGGCACAGTGAATAGAGCACCAGCCCTGAAGTCATGAGGACCTGAGTTCAAATGCAGACTCAGACACTTGATACTTAACTAACAGTGTGACCTTGGGCAAGTCACTTAACCCCAATTGCTTTGCCTTTCCCTCTCCAAAAAAAAAAAAAAAAGAGAAAGAGAGAGACAGAGGTATCACAAAAAAACCACTGAGAAGAGAGTTTCTAGGATGAGAAGATGGTCAGAAGTATTAGATCCTACAAAGATGTCAAGGAGGGTGGGGACTGAAAAAAAGATGGGTGAATTTTTCACTTAAGACGTCACTGCTGATGTTAGCAATAATATCATTTGAATGATGAGGTCAGAAGCCAGACTGAAAGTGATTGAGCAGTAAGAACAGGGAGGCGAGAAAGTAGACTCAAAGTATTTAAAGTGTTCTCCAGCACCCCACCCTAGAATTTTGAGTGTGAAAAAGAAAATGATAGAAAAACTTGAGGAGCTGGCAGTGCCAAATGGAATGTTTTGTTTCATTTTGTTTTGTTTTTAGGGACTTGGGACATGTTTGCAAGCAGAAGAAAAGAAGCAATTTTATAGAGGAAAAGATGAAAAATTTGAGGAGGGGGAGGAGTAGAGGGTGAGGAAAGGAGAAAGTGTAGAGGGAAAGAAGAGTGATAATTAAAGGAGTGATTTTCCAGAGGAGATGGCATAAAGTGTACTGGTTGAAAAAGAAAAGGATCACTTCTTTCTCCAAGACTGTAGAAATTTTAGGACTGTATTAAAGTGGCTTGAAGTATGGAACACGTGAGTAGAGAAGACCTCCAAAATATAGCTTTTTCCCCATTGATTTTTGAGGCAAAGTTCCCTGCTAAAAGGGAGAGAGGAAGAGGTGATATAAGTAGTCTAAGGAGAGAAAAAACTTTTGAAACAGAGACTGTGGTGAATAGGATAGAGCAGTCATCAGGGAAGGCTAAAATGCCTACAGCAATGAGGCCCCAATGAAAATCACATAACACAAATTTTTAGTCAAATGAATTGGAAAAAAAAAATTGTGAGTTCCTATGTGTGTAGTGGCACACGAGTAGGAGTAGAGAAAATAGATTGTAATCAAGGCCTGTGGCTTGAAAAAGGATCAGGTCAAGGGCCTTGAGTAAAGAGTAGTATCAAGTTGAGCTGGTAAATTATAGTCTGGTCAAGATTTTGAAGACAGACAAGAGAGGGTGGAGAAGGGATGATACAGGGAGGAGTAGAGTGACTGGGGTTTGCAGTGAGGAAAGCGAGCAGTTCTCTTCCAAATTTGACATTGTATATTCACTGTAACATCTGACATTCTGTGTTGTAATATTCCTTATAGTAATAATATTTTATGCATTGAGGTATCTTTTGCTTCTAAAAATGTCTTCCAGGATACTACTACTCCTCATATTTTTTCCAGGTCTATTTTTTTTCTAAATTCTAATACTCTTTATTCCAAAGCACAGATACCATCATTCAATGATTCTATAATTTTGTTTATTTATACTGGTAAAGGATAGGCATGTTAAAGGTCTTGGTCCCTGGAGGGATAATTATGCAACAAAATCAGAACACATCTAAGTAATATTGAAGAGGTTTTCTGATTTTCACTATGGACATGACAAGAGAATAGAAGATTACATTGAAGTATGATCATTTTAGCTTGGACAATGGAAATGGATTTCTAATCTATGGTTTTATTAACTTGTTATTTCTTCCTTTGCAAATTCTAGCAAAATGGTTTCTGTGTCATGTATTAACTTAAAAGCAGGTGATGATTTGTTCAATCTCCAACTTTTGATATTTAAAAAAACAGTTCACAATCCTTAGGGTTGGAAATTGGCAAAAAACCAATGCTTGGTTCACTTGATAGCATTTAATGATTTACCAAACTACTTTTTTTGTGTAAAGCTTAATAGTAAATTATATCTGATTAAATGGAAGTAGTACAAATCCCCTTTGATGGGATTCAAATGACAATTTACATCTAACTTTCATCTGTGTTAGTGCTGTCAGTGAAATGAGAAGAATCTGAAATATTTTTTAAACGTTAATAATATGGGTGATCACAAATATATATATATATATATATGTATATATATACATATATCTATTTAATTCTTAAGAAATTTTGTGAATTAAAATATGGAATCATAGGATGTTAAAAGTAAAATAGATCTTAAAATATGAACCACTGTGTCACATATTATAAGAACTGGAAGGGACTCAAGAATATATAATGTTTGAACTGATAGGAACCTTAGATCTGGAAGGGTGGTGTCTACACACAAACAATACTAACTTTAGCAGTAATAGCTCAAGCTAACTTCATAGATGTGGACACTGAGATGCAGAAAATGTAAGTAGCTTAACCTGAATGGCCAGTACAACAGCCAGAACTAGAACTCACATCTTCTGATTTCTTCTGCATTTTCCATGACACCACCACTGTCCCACATTTAAGAGGAGAACTGAAATCGGAGCTACCCAGACATCTCAGTAAAATCATTCAGACTGCAAAAGAATTAAAGAAAATTGTTGCATTTCCAATTACCCACAACCAAAGGCTAAAGATAATGGCAATCTTTGATCTTTGCTTAGAAAACAATACAACATTTAAAAAAGTGTTTAATGTCCATTTTTCTTGCAAAAATAGCTCAAAGGGAATCACACATGTTGAAAAATTACTTTTAAATGTTATCTTAGAAATATATTGCTTGAGCACCAACTACTCTTCGTAATTTTTACCTAAAGGCATCCCTTTGGCATGGAATAGAATTTGTTTAACAAAATCACTGTCCTTTGAATTCACAGAACCATGGAAGGCTAGTGCTGGAAGGGCCATTAGGATACAGAATGTAAGAACATAGAGAATGTGACAGCTAGAAGAGATTCTGGAATATTTTGCTAGAACTTTAATAAGCCTTGGAACAATATGTGATACTCTATCTGGAAGGGATTTCAGAACATTAGGATGTTTAGAGCTCTAAGGGACCTTAGATCACTCAAAGAAACCTTAGAGATAAGCATATATAATCCCTTCATTTTACAATTTTACATAGAACTAGAGAGAATAAGTGATATGGCTATGATAAAACAGCAATCCCCTCCAACAATGCAGAGCACTGTGCTCTGCACACAGTAGGTGTTCAAAAGCCAGAGTTCAAATGAAGAAAGTGAATGCTGATCAATGAATCAGTGAATAGTATTCTACTGATTTCATATCCAATCTCATTTCCACTCTATCACAATTTTATTTTATAAATTTGATGCATCTTAACTTTTAAACACACATAGTAATTAGCATTTATAATATTAATGTTAGCATATAAATATTCTGTGCATATAGACTCATCTGCATACATATTTAATATATGTATTAAATACATATATAATATCCATATACATGTGTACCCATATCATGCATGATATGTTATAAATTGTGTGTGTGTATCATGCATGTATTTATACACATATGTATTTATACATGAGGGGGGATAGAGTGACAGAGAGAGAAATAAATATCCAGAGATTGAGACCCTGAGGCAGACTTGAAACAAAGAGTTAAGTCATCCTCAGACAAGACTACTGGCTGTGTGTACCTGAGCAAGTTGGTTAACTTCTCAGTGACCTAGGAAGCTCTCTAGGGGCATATGTTACAGAGGAGAGGCTGACCTGCATTTGTAAAAGTAATATTCTCAGCCAATAGTTCCTTCTGCCAATGAAATCACATGTCCAATTACACACACATACAGACACAAACACACACTTTCCATGGATTTATACTCATTTAAAAACATTGTGTGAGAAGTGCACTGTTTCCATTCTCTTTGAATGATGGAGAAGTTATCTGCCCAGACCCACTACAGTACTTTGTCAAATCTTGCTTAACTAAATAATTGCTTCTTTTTGACATCTATAAAAGATTTCATGGTCCTATGATAATTTGCTTCCATAAACCTCTAGACATCTTGGACAATGCCATGGGTCTGTGGATAGAGTCATAAGGGTCCTCAGTGTCTTCCTCTGAACAGATTGTCTGTGCTGCCTCCAACTTAGACTAATATAAGGAAAAATAAAGATTGAAATTCCAGTTAGTGTTGAATAAAGCAAAAGTGTACATAATACATTGTCTTTGGGAAAATAGGGATTTCTTCATCTTGGAACTCATAGTATAGTAGGAAATAAGCTAAAATCGGAGTCCGGGGAGAGCTGGGTTTTTATTTTGCCTTTGATGACACTTGGCATTAAGTGTTACTTGTATGACTCCTGAAAAGTCATTTTTCCTATCTAGACCACATTTTCTTTCTTTGTGAAATAGGACACTGATATTTATATTAACCCCCTTATACAGTAGTTTTGAGAAAGGAAAAAAAATGCTTTGGGAGAAAAAAACAAATTGAAAGCCCTAAAATACTATATAAAATGAGAGTCAATTGAGTAGGAGGAGAATGTTACCCATTTGGAATGCCATCACTGCCACCCTGGGAGATACTAATGTATTCATTCATTCATCAAACACTTATAGACTATTATATCAAGACCATTTGTTGTGCTGTGTGGAGTACATAGATTAAGAAAACACAGTCTCTATCCACATCTCACAGAATCACACAGAATCTTGTAATTATAATGGACCTCAGAGGCCATTAGTCTAACCCATTCCTGAAGGATTTCTCCCACACCACCCCCTACACCCCTGTGGCCAATGTGCCATAAAAGCCCTTGCTTGATTGCCTCCAGTGAGATAGAAACCACTATCTCCAGAGACAGCCCATTTTGCTGTAATGTAGCTCCATTAGGAAGTTTCCCTATACCTCTGATGCCATTTAAATGTACATGTTTTCAGTTCCCACCCATTGCTCTTAGTTCTACTGTCCAGTGGTGCTGAAATTAAATCCTTCCTTATGACAGCCTTCAGGTATTTGAATTCAGTTATGATGTCGATGCTAAGCTTTCTCCAATGTCTAATGTCCCTGATTTCATGAATGAATCCCAATTTGGTGTGGACTTAAGGTCCTTCACCATTCTGGACACTCTCCCTTGGATTACTCTCCAGTTTATCAGAGTCATTCCTTAGATGTGACACCCCAATAATATTCTTACTGTGATGTAATCAAGGCAATGTATTGTACTCTAATATCCCTAGTCCCAGATATATAGGGGCTCATATTAAAGTAGCCCATATGTAGAAATAAGTGTTATCCAAGGCAGAGTATGATAAGTACCATGGAAGAAATGCCAACATAGTATGATAGAAGTTGAGAGGAGGATGCAACCACATTGCTTGTGTAGAACTTGGAAGATTTTGTGGAAGAAGTGACATTTAAACAGAACCTTTAATGATAGGTTTGTGATGGGTTAGAATTATGGAGACCATTCTATACCAGGGATTAAAGGCAGGAAAACATAAATTATGCTTAGGAAATAACTAGTAATCTGCTTTGGCTGGAACATAGAGGAATTTACTAAAAGACAAAATGGGCAAAGTAAGTTGGTATCTGATCTTTGATTATCTGAAAAGGGAACTTCAACTTAATTGTGAATGAAGTGCTTTGCCAATGGTAATATTATATAAATGTGAGCTATTATGCTTTGTATTCTTGTTTATGAATTTACTAGATAAAATAGATAATAGGGAACCATGAAAGATTTTGAAGTAAGGGGATACTACATCAAAACTGCACTTTTAAAGCATAGCATCAATTATATTAGTATTACATCTAAGAAAGGTGAAAGTTCACTATCCAGTTCCTTTTCCTGTCTCACATAATCAAGTTCCAGAAATCATGACACAATGGAGAGAATAGACCCTGGAGTTTAAAGACATGAGTTCAAATCCTGGCTCTGCTATTCTATTTGCCTTTCTTCACTTCATCTCTCCAGCCCTTAGTTTCCTCATATATAAAATAAGGGTTAAGACTAGATGAGTCCTATGGCCCATCCCAGGTCTGAATCTATGATTGTGTTGAATGAATTTCAATCTGGGTAATAGTTATGTAGATCATATCATAGTGAAGTAGAATGTTAAAAAGTTATGCACAGGGGAATAATTGGCACAGAATTTATTAAGCTGAATTTTTTCCCCTCTCCAATTATTCCCTCCACTCCTTTAGTTGCCCTGGATTATTTAGACTTTCAGCTCAAGCCACCACTTCTTAATCATGACACCCTATTGTCTAATAGGGACAGTCAACCAGGCTTCATTTCAACACTGACCCATCCATTTCATTCCTATTTTATTTGCTCGTATACTCTGTATTGGAAGGTCACAAATATTTTTTTTTCTCTTCCTAGCTCCACTCCGATATTGATTCTGGTGATGGGAACATTAAATACATTCTCTCAGGTGAAGGAGCAGGAACCATTTTTGTTATTGATGACAAATCAGGGAACATTCATGCAACCAAGACACTGGACCGAGAAGAGAGAGCCCAGTATACGCTGATGGCACAAGCTGTGGACAGAGATACCAATCGACCATTGGAGCCACCATCAGAATTCATTGTAAAAGTTCAGGACATCAATGACAACCCTCCTGAATTCTTACATGAAAATTACCATGCCAATGTGCCAGAGCGGTCCAATGTGGGTATGTACCTACTCTCTTTTCTTTTTCATTTTTATAAACATTAGGCTCATTTATATACCATTAAGCATTCCCCAAACTATTTTACCACAATTCAGGAAGTAGGGCTTTTTTTTTTGTTGTTGTTAAAGGTAATAAGTGGGGGTGGCCTTCAGACAGTTATGAAGATCCTACTAACAGATGTAGCTGGGACCTATATGAAATGAATTCAACATTATAACATAAAAATTTATGTAACATAAATCAAGGGGATTTAATCTGCATTATTTGAGGAATCTTTGCCCTGCTAAAGGATTCCCTGGAGGGCTACTTTAAATTGCCTCTTCCTTTAGCACATTTAATTTAATTCATTCATTCAGATTCATACATTTGATCCTATGAGCAGCTCCATTGAATACAGATCTACCCCATATACTCTTCCCCTATGAAAAATCATTTTGCAATGAGGTCATATTCTAGACGGACTTCTCCCTACCAAAGTATTGTGAAACGTCTCTGTTGAGAGTATTTGGTCAATTACCCATTTAAATCATTGCTTCTGGGGACCTCACCACTTTGTTATCAGCCCTTAGTGTAGTATCTGGTATATAATAGATGCCTAATAAATGATTGTTCACTAGACTTGATTTATATTTTTTTATCTTTCATTATAGATTTTTTTTTTTACAGAAACAATAGGGAAAAAAATAAGTCTGGCAAAATTGTATCAGTGTTGATGACCTTATGCTCATTTATTAAATGATAACAATGTTTTTGCAGTTAATAGTTGGATATAGATTACTTCAGTGACTAGAGACCAAAGAGCCTGAACAATTCCTAGCATGGGAATAGTAAAGGCTTTGAGGTTGGACTTGTTTTACAGTCTGTGCTGTTTTAGGCTTGACACATAGTGCCACCATATTGTAACAGAATGTCACTTCCCCACGCTGATCCTCCAGTTCAAATGCTTCATCAGCCAATGGCTACACCAGAGATGAGACATTGAGGGCTTTTGAGGGAAGATGACAAATCAATTTCCTACTTGGTTCTTTGGTTGAAATGCTCCAGAGTCTGATCCAACAGATGCTGACCTTGGAACCCGACAGATGTTGACTGTTTTTTTGTTCGTCGTCTTTTTTTTTTTTCTCTGATGGCTACCAATCCCATTTAAACAGAAGAGATATGATTTCCATATCAGCAGGGAACAACATTCTGGACAATATTTATAGCAATAAATTAATTAAAAAGTAGGATTAGCAATTTTATTACATGCAAAAAGCCACAAAAAAATGATATATTTATTACACTGCTACAGATGGAAGATTATACCCTGTCCTTTCATGAAAAGTAATTCATCATTAATTATCGTTTATTACACTCTTTGGGAAGAAATGTACTTAATTATTTGATTTACTGAATGGTCCAATTTCATGAGTCTAGAAATATTTACAATAATATTTGTTACATTAATTTAACTACCAAATGTAGTAGAATTTACCATGAATATCTAATTCTCATGTTTGAATTAACTAATTAAAATATATGTGCTTTGTTTCTTTTCTTTTTTCATTAGGAGAGATGAAAGGGAGAGAAAATATTTTATTAATTAGTAAAAACTAAATTTAACACATTTCTAATTCCAATGCAAAAACACAAATGCATTGGATTGATGTTCTTGGCTTTCTTTTTTCAATGATGAAATGAAACCACAACTATAAATATATAATTTGTATGACTTATGTGATTTGGGCAAAAGAATCTGTCTTCTTTTCCAGGTACGTCTGTGATCCAAGTAACAGCTTCAGATGCTGATGACCCTACCTATGGAAACAGTGCTAAACTGGTTTATAGCATTCTGGAAGGCCAGCCCTATTTTTCTGTTGAAGCACAAACAGGTATGGGAGACTGAAGTTAAGAGTTTTCATGCTTTTGTTCTCTGACCCTAATCCAGCATCAGCCAAGGGGCAATCAGAAGTTACAGCTGACTCAAGCATATGTTAGCTCTGGAGAAGTCAATTCACTTGTCTGGGGTCCATTTTCTCATAAGATTGTATGTAAGGTAAAAACTGTGGGCAATTTTATTTGTGTAAGATCACTGCCAAGAACCGTCTTTGCCAGTTAAGATCAGCACTTTCTCTACAACTTATAGGCTTAGAGCACTGCATTTGGCTAGGGTTTTAAGTGGTGTGTTTCACAGTCACACAGACAGAATATAACAGAGGCAAAATTTGAACCCTAGTCTTTCTGACTTTCAAGTAAACTCTCTATCTGCTGTGCTCTGCTGTTGTATCACTTCCCTACTTCTCTCTAAAGCCTACAAAACAGGGATTCTAACCCTTTTCTTTTTCGTGGTCCCTTTGGCAGTCTAGCGAAGACTATGGACATCTTTGCAGAATAATGCTTTAAACAATTCATATTTGAGGGAAATGCTAATTTTCTATTGGTCGTTGGTGAAAATAAAATTGTTTTTATTCATCCAACATCACAAATGTCCTGAAATTTATGCACATGTCCCTTGGAGATCCTTGGATGCTCTACATTAAAAACTCTCTCTCCCTCTCCCTCTGTGTGTATGTGTGTGTGTGTGTATATATATATGTATATGTATATTATATAGGTATGTGCATATACAAATATAATACATGTACATATATACATACTTATATGGAAACATCTACACAAATCTGCGTTCACATACATACACACACACACACACACACACCACACATATATAGCAACCATCAATTGGCATAGCAGAATCTCGTGACACAAGAGAAGACCCAAGATTTAGCCTTTTTAATCTCTTCACTCATTTCTTTGATTTTGACCATACATTTCATTCATGAAAAGTTTCTAATGTTATATGTGTGTATGTGGGGGGGGGGGGGTTGTATCCCATAAAGCAAAATACATTTGATTGCTTTGGTTGCCCTTTTGAAACTGATATGGGCCTTTACAAAGAAATGATTTTAATTCTTGGGTTCTTTTCAAAGACTTAATTCAAGCACCAGCTCATGCAGGAGACATTTGCCTAGTACCTCTAGCTTCTAATGCTTTTCCCTCTATGATAATCGTTTACCTCTCAGTGTGTCTTGCGTGAAAGCTAACACTCATAAAGATCTTTAAAGTTTACAAAGCACTTTACATGTGTTATCTCATTTGATCTTCACAGTTCCCATGTGAGGGAGGAGCTATTATTGTTAACCCCAGTTTACAGATGAAGAAATAAGCTAAGAGATGTTGGGCAACAGTCTCAGGGTCACATAGCTGTGTGTGAGGCAGAAGTCAAAATCAGATCTTCCTGACTTGAAGTGTAGCCTTCTGTCCCCTGTAGTACCTAGCTGTCTATTTATATTTTCTATGGCATGTACCTATTTATATACATGTTATCTCTTTCTTTAAAAGTAAACATCTTGAGGGTAGAGACTGATTATGCCTCTCTTTCTATCCCCAGTATTTAGAACAGTTCCTGTACATAATAAGAGCTTAATAAATGCTTCTTCATTGATAGACAAATCATATTGCACACTTACATTGAACTAATACTGCCATTATGGGAAAGAATAAAAACAAATAAGATAAAGAATTCCAGCAAAATCAGCCATTAAATCGAGAAAAAACTGACTATATAAGTAATATTGCAAAGTTGTAGACTTCCCTTTCTCCCACCTTTGCAAAGGAACACTAGAGGTTTTTTCTCCTATCTCTTCTTTGGGGCCACACTTGTTCTATATGCTTCTGTAACGCTCAGTTCTGATTGATTTATAGATGTTTGTTTTACCCATTTACAGTTATGAACTTTTATCTTCAGTAGCATTATATTCAAAAGTACATGGCCCATCTAGCAAAACTCTTGGCAAATCCTTGGAGAAACACAGTGCTTAGAGTTTTTGTTCAGAGATTTCAAAATGGTAATTTACCTCCTGTTAAGATGAGGGAAATATCAACACTCACAAATACCCCAGATTTCTTCTAGCACCTGGCACTGGAAATGTGAGCAAGCTGAGCTGGGTACAGTATGAAGATGGAGAGCAACAGACTTGATCTGATATCAAAGTTTCTTTATCATTTGCTGAGTGCACTAGCAGTGGTTATATGAGTGCACTAGAAAATGAGCTGACACAGGCATGCTTGAACATTCCCATGTACCATAAAGAAAAATGAGTGAATAAATGAAAGGAAGGAAGGAAGGAAGAAAAAAGGAAGGAAGGAAGGAAGGATTTATTCAGTTCTTACTATGTACCAGGCTCTATAATAGAAGTGAAGACAGATTTTGCCTTCAAGGAGCTTATAATAGGATGGATAAAGTGTGTATAGGGTAGTTGATCTGATTATGCTTTCAGGATTGGAAAGGTGATAGGGAGAGTATACCCATGGCAGCTAGTGAGGAGATAGCCAAGGGGTGAAATGAAGCTTGATTAGATCTCAGCCTAGAAGTTGTGGGCCACACAATTACCAATAAGGCTAGTAGGGACCTCAGATCAGTAGTTCTGGGGTTAAAAGTGTTAAGTCCTTAGCATCATGCTTTCTTGTCCAAGTGGCATAGTGGTTGATAAGGATATTGCCAGGGAATAAAGTGAAGCTTAGCTAGATCCAGGCCAAGCTATAGTAGGCAGTGGAGGCAACCATTAATTACTATCCAGAATCTTATAACACAAGAAGAGCCACAAGATTTAGCCTTTTTCATCTCTTTCTTCACTTGTTTCTTTGATTTTTACCACACAGTTCATTCACGAGAGGTTGTTAATTTTTGTATCATGGGCCTCTTTGGTATTCTGCTAAAATCTGTGGGTTGTTCTTCAGAATGCTGCTTTTAAATGCATAAAAAAATCAAATAAAATTACCACAAAAACAATTATGCTGAAAAAGAGTCTCCATCTTCATCTCTGTCTCTCTGTGTGTCTCTCTGTCTCTGTCCTATCTCTCTGTGTCTGTGTCTCTCTGTCTCTGTCTGTCTCTCTCTCTGTTTCTCTGTCCAAAAATTCATGGAGCCCAGTTTACAGAGCCTTTTTGTACACAATTGCTCATGCCTGAAGCCAGATCTACCCAATATTAAACTGGCACACACCAGCATTCTTCTTACTAGCTAGCACTCCTGAATGATCTGAAAGAAATACTAGCATAGTCAGCTGCATTGTGTGACAGCTGGTATAGCACGATGGAGCCAGTGGGCAGAGTGGACCATCCTCCTCACTGCTTGTGGCTCACTTCTGATTGTTCTCTAAAGCAATCAAATCTCCCAACAACTGTAATATCTAATTGGGCCGTCTGTGAGTATGTCTATGCATGCATGTGTTAAGGTGTATTAAGGTTTTGTGTGTGTGTGTGTGTGTGTGTGTGTGTTTGTGTGTGTGTGAAAGAGAGAGAGAGAGAGAGAGAGAGAGAGAGAGAGAGAGAGAGAATCAATAATCCTTTAGTCCATAGGAATGGGGAGATAGGGAAGGATGAAATTTTCATGTAATTCCTGGGTGTCTAAATGGCCAGTGATGAGTACTTTATACTCCTATATTTCCCCCTCTTATCTATACAGGTATAATCAGAACGGCACTTCCCAATATGGACAGAGAAGCCAAGGAAGAATATCACGTTGTAATACAAGCCAAGGACATGGGCGGACACATGGGTGGACTCTCAGGGACAACCAAAGTGACAATTACACTTACTGATGTCAATGACAACCCACCAAAGTTTCCACAGAGTAAGTGTTGAGATTTTTTTAAAGGAATAATGAGTAATTATTATCTTTTAAATTAATTATTAATGACTTCTATTTCTAGTTTGTGTTCATCATAACAACCTCATGACAATGATACCTCAGGAATTATAATCACCAGGTGAATCATCCCTGGGTCCTGCTCTGTCCTTGTCTTCAGTCTTCCAAGGAGTTCTTTCAAGCTGTTTAAGGGAGGAAACCATGTAAAGAATATGTCAGAGTTCATTTAGGTATAGTGAGGTAAAAAGAACATGATGGATCACACAGTTAAGAGATAGATGTTTCCCTCTGAGGATAGTACTGAGGACACCCCCTCACACACGCAAATTGACCCTGATATGGACAAGTTGGGAATACTAGAGTAAAGAGTAGTCAATAAAAATAATCTCAAAAAAAAATCACATCAACAAGCATTTGTAAGGGCTTACTATGTGCCAGGCAAATTAATAGTTAATTCAAAGAAGACTATCAGGACTAAATGGAATTCCCTGGAGTTTTGAAGAAATTCGGGGATGAAATGAGAGACCTGGTCATCAAAACATAGAAACTATCAATTACAATGATACCGTGTGCTATAGGCCTGGTAGAGAGAGTCTAGAGGGGAGTTGTGAAATGATTAGACTCACCTCCTTTGCAAGATGTAACACTGGACCTTACTGACCTATGTCCATTTCACAGACGCAGGCCTTATTTGGAACCAGTACTAGAATCTTTATATAAGATCTCTAAGGACACAGAATGTTTCATTCTTTTTTTTTTCTTTATATCCCCAGCATATGGCCTGACATCATTTATCTATTAGTTGTGTAATAAATGCTTGTGTAACAAATAAATGAGTTTTTCCCCAGAATTTATACTTTTCACTCCTTTTAAAAGAAGTCTGATCACTGGAACTGAATTCAATATACCTAAACTAAGGAATCTCTTCACTGCTATGCCTTTGTGATTGGGGTCAGAGATCTATGAGTTCTGATCCCCAATTATTTTTATTGCTTCTTTGGTACTGTTCAGATCAATGGATGACCAAATCTGCCAAAAAGTCCTGTCCTTTCACACTCATGTCTCCACACACTTGCAAAATGCATTTTCTATTTTTAATTTATGTGGGAAAGAAATTATATCTATCTATTTATCTATCTAGATAAATCGAGAGAGAGAGGGAGAGAGAGAAGACGTGATTCACCAGAATAATGATGTTACAAGGTTTTGTTTGTTTAATAGAAAATTGGCAAAGTAGTCATGGTCCTCAGATATTAAAACTGATGGGTGTGATTGCTGATCCACTGTCAGTAGTGTTTAAAAGGTCACCAAGAATGGGATAGGTAATATAGGAGTGGAGAAAGGCAAGATCTCAATTTTCACAAGACAGAGACATGGATTTATAGCAGGGAGGGCAGGGCAGAGAGAGGAAGAGAGACGGAAACAGAGAGTGACTGAGAAAGAGACAGAAACAGAGACAGAGAGTGACAGAGAAAGACAGAAGCAGAGACAAAGGGACAGATCTACCTGAAATAGGCAGGTAAGTTTGACTTTGATTGATTTGGAGAAATCTATTCTACAATGGATCAGATCATAAAAGGGATGGTTGGTCAAGATCTTAAAAAGGATGCAGTGTATGTAGCATGACTTCATCAAAAATAGGTCAGTTCAGCTGAATTTTCCTCTTCTGACAGGTTATTAATGGATGAGGAGATTTTCATAGATAACAATTACCCAGGTTTTACCAAACTCTTTTGATAGCATGTAAATTTTAAAAAAAAATTTTCTTTATTGTGTTAATAATTGTCAACATGAAAATTTCGATATACAAAAAAAACCAAAAGTGACGACAAAAAGGCTGCAAAATTGTAGATGCCTCTGTCAGTTTATTTTTTGTTTATGTTACATTTAATTAATTAAATTATGTTATTTATATCAAATTTAATATTATTATTGTCATAACAAAACTGTTTTATTTCCCTGTTCATGTCCCCTTCTAAACTTCTTTCTATCAAAATATAAAACATCAATATATTGATCATGCCTAAAAATGTATGTGAATTTGGGAGTCATATGTAAAGTGAAGATGATTAAATCAATAGGACCTAATGAGATGCTAGAGGAAGAGAGTACAGAGAGAAATAGAAAGGACTTGGGGCACAGCCTTAGGGAAGCCCTAGTCAAAGGGAAAGGGACATAAATGATTACCCTGCAAAAAGAGCCTTAGGAGAATTGATTTGATTGAGAGGGAGGCATACATTATAGGACATCACAAAAAGTCAGGAGGAAGAGAGGATCAGCAGTACCAAGTGCTCCAATGTTTGGTAGAAAACAATGGGATATTCTTGTTTTTCAGTTATTTCAGTCTCTTCATTACCCCATTTGGGGTTTTCTTGACAAAGATACTGGAGTGGTTTGTCATTTTTTTCTCCATTTTATGGAGAAAACTGAGGCAAACAGATTTAAGAAGACTTGCCCAGGGTCATACAGCTAATAAATGTCTGAGGCTGGATTTGATCTCAAGAAGATGAGTCTTCCTGCTTCCAGGCCCAGTGCTCTATCCACTTCCCTGCTCAGCTGCCCCCACAATGAAGCCACCTCTGTTTAAACGCTATTCCTTCAGAATGTAGTCTCTAAATATCCTAATCCTAACTCTTGTTATGATCCAAAATTTCAACAAAGCCTGGAACATGATGAACAGTAAAATTAAAAATGAAATAGAAAATACAATAACTAGCATAATTGTAGCTAGAAGAAAGATTTTAAAAGTGCTTTAAAACAACAATATCGAACTCAAAACAAAGGAAGCTGAAGAGTGCACCGTGATACCTGAGAGCCTTTTTGACAGAGAAAATCACATATTAACATCATCTATGTTACATATATATATACACATACATATACATACATACATATATATACATACATATACATACATACATATATATACATACATATACATATATATATATATATATATATATATATATATATATATATATATATATATATATATAGGCAAATACTTGGCAATTACATGTTAATCTTGCTCCTGACACTCACCTATGTTTGAAATGTCTGCTTTACAATAACCCTTAGTGGTAGATGCAGTTATTATCTCCATTTCACAAACAAGGAAACTGAGGCTGAAAGAGGCTCATGATTTGCCCAAGGTCACACAATCAGTAAGCACCTGAGGCAAGATTCAAACTCAAGTCTTCCTAATTCCAAGTCCAACATTGAGATGTCAAAATTTGCCCTTAACTCTTATCTAACACTAAATCTGCTTGTACTGGATTCCCATATGACATTTTTTAAAGTTTCTTCACAAAGTATGGATTCCAAAGAGAGACTGAAGAGGTAAAGAGTCTGAAGAAGCTAAAGGAAGGGATTCAGTGGGGCCAAAATTAAAAAAAAAAAACTAAAGACATGAATGAGGTGAAAGGGTGTCTAAGATGACTCCATAGTAAACAGAACACCAGATCTGGAGTCAGGAAGACTCATCTTCATGAGTTCAAATCTGGCCTCAGACACTTACTAGCTGTGTGATCCTGGGTAAGTCACTTAACTCTGCCTCAGTTTTCCCATCTGTAAAACAAGCTAGCAAAGGAAATGACAGACCACTCCAGCATCTTTCCCAAGAAAATACCAAATGTGGTCATGAAGAGTTGGACACAACTGAAATGACTGAACAAAATGAATGAACAAAAACAAGGCAAATGCAAGCTCACATAGTAAATATTAAAATATGAGAATTGATTGACTCCTTTGTGCAGGCATCTGTCTTTGATAGTGCTGCCTGCCATACAATGAGACAGTATTCACAGGTTATGGATTCACAGCTGGTGGAAGACCTATGAGACTTAGAGAACTATGACCTAGAAATTCTCATCTATGTATCTATGTATCTATGTATCTATGTATCTATGTATCTATGTATCTATCTATCTATCTCTCTGTCTATTTATCTATCTACCTATCTATTAATCAATCTGTCTATCTCCCTATCTGTCTATCTGCCT
>CM053581.1:54808839-54902731 GCA_028627135.1 Pseudochirops cupreus
GGTTGCCTACAGAGATAGGATGGGGAGTGTTTCCCCACTTTATGTCTGTTGGCTTGTTGCCTTTTGGTGTGTTTCACCTATTAGATCATAAGCTGTACTTTTTTCATTGTACAGAACTCACTGCGTAAACCCATTCTGCAGATGCAGATCTGTAGACCATCTGTGACTTAGATACAGTTAGATGTGGACAGAAAACTTAGAAAGTTAAGTGATTTGTAAAATGAATAGAGTGTTACAGCTGGAATTAGACCAAGAAGATAGAAATTCAAATTCTTCCTTACTAGCTGTATGTTGCAGGGTAAATGATTCAATCTCTCTGCTCCAGTGTTTTCATCTGTAAAAAAGAAATAAAAATATCACAGAATTCCCAGACTTATTGTGAGCAGTATTTGGGATACAATTGTAAATAACTTTATAAACTTTAAATGATGAGGATGATGAGGGAGGAGATGAGGGTGATGATGATAATGATGGTGGTGATGATGATATATCTAGTAAGTATTAGGAGAAACTGAAACTACATCTTTCTGGCATCACTGCTGCCATTCTATTCAATGTGGCAGGTCCCTTCTCTTTACACAAATTTGAGGACAGTGATAGCTTAGAGAAGTTTCTTTTCTTTCTCTATTATTTGCCTTATGGATTTCCAGCTCAACAAACACGGACCAAAGGTTGAATATTAATAATGCCTTCCCTGCCTTTCTATACTATGAAAATATTTCCTGGCTTTCAAGGCCCTGTTCACATCTCATACTATCTGAGAAACCATCTCTACCTGCCAAAGTTCATCCTTGCTTATCCTCACTTTGGAGTTCTATTATGTTTAGAATCTGCTCGGTACTCTCTTTTATTTGATTATATGCTGCACTTTTTAGTCCTTACTAATGTTTTTAACACATTGTAGGACTTGTGTTGCAGAAGTTTTGCTCTCTCCAAATAAAATTTTAATTATGTGGGGCATATCCTACTATTCTTCTATTCCTATATGTCTTACACAATGTTGAACATGTTGAAGATGCTCACGTGATTGATTGATTAAACAGTTATTACTATTGAAACATTCTAGCTATTGATGTATAAAAGGGTGATTCATAGGCACATAATCATAGGAGACAGATGGTGTGTTTTGTAATTAATTCTTGGGTTTTGTCATTTGGTAATCAATGTATGTATAGGAAGAGAGTAATAATTCTTGTTTACTCTTCCCTTTGGGTAGAACCAAACTAGAATAGAAGAATTAGGAGTATTAATAGTATTCATTATTATTAGTTAATATAAGTGATTACAATTGAATTCATGGGAACAATTTATAAAATTTATAAAATTGACCATTTATTAAATGCTTACTATGCTTAAAAAACTATGTATGCAAGGTATTTGTGTGAGAATGTAATTATTTCCTAACTTGCAGTGTGAATGCGAATTATTTTTCTATCCTAAATGTGACTTGGGTGTACTGGTTTCCCATATTACCAACTACCATGCCTCTGCTAGACTTGGGATAATTTATTCCTTCAAAGCATCATCTGACATCTATAATGGAGCATTTGTTTAACATTTGCCTTATTCTTTTCCTGTGTTATGTTTTTTTTCTAAATCCATATGTTTCAAATTCTTCACATAACTCATGCTAATGTAATGAATTCTAAATTATTACATAGCCCTTCAAGATCTCCTTGAAATATTCATGGAGATGAACCTGTCTTTTTAAAAGTTATGTGTCAGTGTTTATACTAAAGTCTGATGGACCCTTTCAATTTCAAAAAAGTTTTAAACTGTGCTTCTGTCCTTTGAGCACAAGACTACTTGTAAAGGTACCCATCGCCTGAATATTGGCCAAAGCAAGATAGATTTTTTTTTTTAACCACAATTCCTCATAGACAAGTGTCTTCTAAGGAGAAGAGGGCCTGGAATAGATAATGGTGGAAGGAGAACCTTGCTGAAATATCAAAAGCAAGATGTCTTTCAGTATCAACAAAACAAGACAAAAATGTTTCTTTTCCCTCTAGGTGTATACCAGATGTCTGTGTCAGAAGCAGCTGTGCCAGGAGAAGAAGTAGGAAGACTGAAGGCCAAAGATCCAGATATTGGAGAAAATGGCTTAGTAACCTATAATATCATTGATGGGGATGGCATGGAGCTGTTTGAAATTTCAACAGATTATGAAACACAGGAAGGTGTGGTGAAACTTAAGAAGGTGAGGAGAGGCAGAATGTTCCTACTTATCTTGATGTGAACATTCACCCAATCTAGTAATTTCTTCCCCTCTCTCATCCTTCCCTGACAAATCTAGAATAAATTACACCCCAGAATCAACTGGGATTAACCAGAGTGTGTGCAAATAGTTTAGATTATTCATGAAACTGAACTTTAATGCCATCTGTCACTTCTTACTGAGCTAGACTAATGACTCATCTATACGAGTGGTTCTCAAAATTTTGGTCTCAAGACCCCATTATACTTTTAAAAAATCACTGAGGAACCCAAATGGCTTTTTAATGTTGGTTATAGCTATCAATATTTACCATATTATAAGTATAAAAAAGAACCATAGTATTTTTATGAAAGGAGTTTTTACCTCATTGATCTCTCAAAAGGGTCTTGGGCATCCTCTGGGGTACCAGGACCACACATCTACAACTGCTATTATATAGGACTACAGAAATAGAAGGAATTTTTAAAAGAGAAATCGAATCAACTTCATTTTAAACTTATGACACAATTATAGTATGTTCTATAATTTATTTTTTGAAACTGATTTACCACTTGAAAAATCAACACCTTTCAAGCTTCAAAGCATATTCGGTATGAAATCAGAATTGAGTGATAGGGTTACCTTGGTTTTAATCAAGTATTCATTTTCAACTGGATAGTCCTCCATGAATATTAAGATACAGTGAGTAATGGTGAAAATTGGATTGTAACACTGATAAAAATTAATTTGAAGAATCAATAAAGAAGTAGGACATGGAAAAAGAAATATTGAGGTCAACTGGAACTGAAAGGATGAGGAAGCTATTGGTTATAGAGGAGCAGGTGAATGATGTTAGGTTTTTATCTATGCAGAATTTTGAGAGTCAGATTTAGATTTTGAAAATAAAAAAAAACATTAAGGAGTACTTTAAAAAGAAGATAGAAATAGATGAAAATACCTCAATTACAAAGAAGAAAGAGATTAGGGAAAGCAGAGAGATGAAACCTAGAGAATTGAAGTCCAGATGTTGTGGAAAGATTATTGAATTTGTACACAGAAAATGTAGTTTCCAAAACCAGCTCTGCCACTTAGTAAGTCATTTGCTTAGTAAACATTTATTAAGCACCTTCTACATGTCAAGAACTGTGCTATGCACTAGAAAAGTAAAATGCAGTTCCTGTCCTCAAGTAGCTCTAAATCTAAAGTGGGAAGGCAGTTTTTGAAAAGAAATTGAAAGGGGGTTAAGGAAGGTATGTAGGCAAAGGAGATGATGATAATGTCCAGTACAAAAGAGTACAACTTGTGGAAAATCAAGAGATGGTTGTCTAGGCAGCTGTTTTTCACTGGAGGCTTTGGTAGGAATTCTTTGTCCCACTCTAAAATCAGGGTGTGATCAAGGCTGATAGAAACTCTCAGGATGATAATGTTCCCAATGATGAGAATTCCTGGGTTCATGGTAGATTCCAATCTAAATGAGTGCAAATGCCGGAAAGCTGGTTGAGTGATGTTTGAGAAATCATTTTGTATCAATGGTCCTTTGTGTCATTTTCTTCTCTAATTCTGATAAAGCTGAAAATGGTTTTAGATAAATAAATTATAACATGTGAATGATAATGACAGATTAGGTTTCTATAGACTTTATGTTTACAAAACATTTTTTCCTATATATGTTTAGTACTCCCATTTTATTTTTCTGTTGTTGTTCACTTGTGTCTGACTCTTTGTGATCCCTTCTAGGGTTTTCTTGGCAATCATACTGAAATGATTTGTCATTTCCATCTCAAGCTCATTTTACCAATGAGGAAACTGAGGAAAACAGAATTAAGCAATGTGATAAAGGTCACACAGTTAATGAGTGTCTGAGGCTGAATTTGAATTCACATCTTCCTGACTCCAGTCCTGGCACTCTATGCACCATGCCATCTATCTGCCCCCATAGATGAGAAGATCAATGCATAGAATGTTCTTCCTTCCACGCTCCTGTGTGCCTGATGCAATAGAAATACTTTGGAGTTTTCCACTGTGAAATGATAGCCACACTAATGACATCTGGCATGATACTGTCAGCTTCCCTTACTAATTAATATTACTCTTCTTTGTGGTTGACACTGACATATGAGCACTTGACATATACTAGTCCTGAATCCCATTCTTCGCTTTGGATGTAATTGGATGGCTGGTTGAGCAAAGGTTGTCACCTGTTTTCAATGCATTCAGGGCATAAACACACAGTGTCTCTACAATCTTGAAACATTTAAATCACCCCATGGAGCTCCATCATCGCAAATGAGTTCTCTGAATATGATTAATCTGCACATTCTTCTCCTCTCATTCAGTGTGTTTATTCCAAGTGAAGGAACAATTTTCTAAAAAGCAAGCATTCAGGATTAAGTTGGTGGCTACTGTTATTTAATTTATTAAAGAACATTTGTATCAGCTTGTATTATATAGTTTGGAAATTCAAAGTAAAGAGTGGGAAAGTTATTTTAAAAATATGAAGTGAATTTAAATCAACAAACATTTAAGTGACGATGACCTACAATTTTATGAATCAGTTCCTGTGCTAGTCACTCTAAATTTGAATATTATAGTGAGATAGTCCCTATATTCAAGGGGCTTACATTCTACCAGGAACATATATCATGTACACAGATAAAAATAAAATAGAATAGATTGTGCAAAATAATACAATGACTTTTCTTTTGAGGCAGTAGAGGGAGTAACAGTTTGAAGATTTATGAAGGGATCCTTGATAGAAATGGCCTTTAAGGGCAGGTTTTGAGGGGAGGGGCATGCTTGAAGGATGGAGATGAATGGGGAGAGCATTGAAAAATGATAACGAGAAGTCACCTATTTAAAGGCATCAAAATAAAGGATCTAATTCTGTGTACAGAGAAGAGCAAGTTGGCCAGTTCTGTTGAAACATACAGTGCATGGGGAGGAAGAATTTTCAACAAGCTGGAAAAAAAAATGCCTGAATCCAAGTTATAAAGGACCTCTAAAAGATTGATGTAAAAACAATATCGACAAAGATAGATGCATTTTATTCTAAGACAAAAGGGAGCCAATGGAATTTCTTGGGCAAAGAAAACATTGTCAACCTTGAACTTCTGGAATTTTATTTTTGAGTACTGCCTCTACAGTCACCAAGCTATGTAATCTTCATGCTATTTATCCTTTCTGAGATGCAATTTCCTTATCTCCAAAATGGGAATGCTAATACTTGTATGTTCTCCCTCATGTGTTTGTTTAAAGGAAAGTGCTTTACAAATATTTAAAGACCCAGAGAAGTTTTTCTACTTTGTAATGACTTTTTGCCCAATATTCCAATCCCCATTCTGATGCAGTAGGAATTACAGGACTTGGAAACATAGTATAATAGCTCATTTGATAACAAGGGAACTGAGTCTAAAAGAAAGGAAGTCACTTACCCAACATCAAAAGGAATGAGTGTAGAGTCAAAATTTGACTTGGCATCATTATTCTTGTGCCTAGATCTTCAAGTCTATATATTCTATCAGATTCCAAATGGCCAATATGTTTTCCTTCCAAGAAAAAATGGATACTCATTGACAGGGATAAGGATTATCTAGATCAGCAGTTCTCAACTTGTGGGTCACAACCCCTTCACAGGGGTCACAGGGGTCACCTAAGATCACTGGAAAACATATATTTTCGATGGTCTTAGGAACCGAGACACTGCTCCTCTATCCATCTCCAGGTGGGTCCACCCACTTGCAGATAAGCCCATATACGAGTATTAAAGGGTTGTGGCATTAGGAAGGTTGAGAACCACTGATCTAGACCAACACATGAAAAATAAGCAAAAGCTCCTTGAAGGGCTTCACCTGATTATTTGATTATCAAAGATTTGTTTTCTTTTCCTCACATAACTGTTTAAGAGAGCAAATTGTTTTAAGAACATCTATCTATCTATCTATCTATCTGTCTGTCTGTCTGTCTACCTACCTATCTATCATCTATCTAAATAATAAGGCAACAATTAGTTCTTAATAAGCCAGTTAATATAATTTAATATCTGCAGCTCATACATTAAATTCTTAATACCTTTATAACAAGCTAGGATGATTAAGGGATATATAGCTTTTGGTAATGGGAACATCAGCTTTAAGAAAATATCCCACCTAGAAAAGATCTGAGAACATTGAAAGGTAGAACTTAGAATGTCAGAACACAAAAAGAATCCTAGACTGGAAAATGTTAGGATATAGGAAAAAAAATAGTATATAAAATATATACAAAATATTGTAATAATTTACACAAAAGGGAGCAGTCAATTAACATTTATTAAGGATTCTCTAAGTGATGGAAATTATAGTTATTCAATTAATCCAGGAAGCATTTAAGTACCTATAATACACCAGGCTATGAGTTTACAACTATAAAAATGAAATTATTCTTGCCTTCAAGTAACTTATATTCTATCAGGGGAAAACAACATGTACACATGTAAATATATATGTTCTGCAGCCCTGTTGATGCCTTGCTGCTATCCTCTGGCCTCACTCCATCTCCAGCCTGGAACCCCAATTCTAACTCTGTCCATAGTACCTGGGTTTCTGATTGGTGAGCAAGGACCATAATTAGCTTAGGGATTTGACCAGACTCAAGGAGCTACTGCTCCTAGACTATTTTCATCTCATGCCACTTTACATCTCTTCCTAACATCTTCCATCTCTAGTTCTGGGAATAGGAATCATAGCACTACCATTCCTTGAAAGAATATATCAATCAATGGTCTTATGACTCCATTTACTCCCCCATGGCTCCCTTTTCCAGAAAACCTCTCCTAGCCACAAATCCCCTACAAACATTGTCTTTTCCCATGAGAAATAAACTCATAGGAAATAGGGATTTTTTTGTTTTGTTTTATATTGGTATCTCTTGCATTTGTCATGATGTCTGGCACATACTATACACTTAATAGATGTTTTGTCCTTCATTCATTCATGAAAGGCCTCCTTCGTGAAGTGGCACTTGAGAAGGACTTTGAAGGAAAGGAGGCATTGTGTGAGGTTGAAATTAGAAGAAAGGACATTCCCAGCACGGAGGAAGGCCTGTAAAAATGGGAGATACCAGTGTTTGTCTGTGGGGAACAGTTGTTTGGATTGAATGCAGATGACATGATCTAAAGTATTAAAAGATCTATCTAGAAAGAGAGATTTTAGTAAGAGTGTAAAAAGTTCCAAATGCTAAACAGAGTAGTTTATCTTTTTTTCCTAGAGAGTAAGATTTCTGGAGCAGGGAAGGTACATAGTCAGACCTGTACTTTAGGCATATAAAGTTAGCAGCTAATTGGGGAATGGATTAGAATGAGGAGAGACTACAAATCAGAAGAACTATTTGAAGGCTCTTGTAACAGTCTAATAAAAATGTAATTAAGGTCTAAATTAAAGTGGTAGTTGTTTGAATGGAAAATGTGTGTGTGTGTGTGTGTGTGTGTGTTGTGTTTGAAATGTGATGTGTGGCTACAATCAACGGAAGCTGATTGTATGTGGCAAATAAGGAAAAATGACAAATTTGACTCTGAGATTGTGGATTTAAGTAACTGGAGAAATTATTATGGTCTGAAAAGTGAGAGTAGAAAAAAGATGTTTGTAGAAGTTTGGTTTTGTTTTATTTTTCTGGAGGGGGGATGAGGTGACAGCAATGAGAAGCCTTCTTTAAATTGAGGTTCTTTTGGCACATCCAGCTGTAGATGTTAGTGGGTAATTAATTATATGTTATAGCTCAAGAAAGGTTTGAGGGGTCATCTGCATAGAAATGATAATTGAGCATATGGAATGTGATCAGACCACTAAGGAAGAAAAGAAAGCATGAAACAGAACCCTGAGATTTGCCTACTCAAAGGAAGGTAGTACACACACTGTAATCCCACACACACACACACACACACACACACACACACACACACACACACACAAATTGAAGAAGAAGAAGAAGAAAAAGATAAATGGCTCGGAGGAAAAACCAGAAGAATTCATTGTCATGAAAATATAGCAAAGAGTAAGGGTAAACAGTTTCAAAATGGCAAATAGTTTCAAAAGCTAAGTTTTGAGAAGATGATGCCAAAAATCTCATATGTGTTTGTGTGTAGAGTTAGACATATGTGTGTGTCTCTATTTCTGTCAATATGTCTATGTATATACTACAATTCAAGAACACATCCTGACTAGTTGAGAATATAGTTCCTTTTATAATAAGTTGAATGTGATTGATCCCCTAATCAGATAGAGAATAGATAATATAAGGGAAATACATTGAAAATGGAAGCAGTGGGCCTTGGTTTTGAACTCTGGCTCTGATATTTACTTGGGTAAAGCATAACACTTTTCTGGGCTCCGTCTTTCTCATCTGTAAAATGATGCATTTGGATAAAATCATCTCTAAATTTCCTTCTAGTGCTAGCAGCATTCTCTGATGCAATGATGGATGATATTCTTTCTCTTACCAGCCTGTAGATTTTGAAACCAAAAAAGCTTACAGTTTAAAGGTGGAGGCTGCAAATGTTCACATTGACCCCAAGTTCATCAGCAATGGACCATTCAAGGACACAGTGACAGTGAAGATTGCAGTGGAAGATGCTGATGAGCCACCAATGTTTTTAGCACCCAGTTATATTCATGAAGTCCAAGAAAATGCAGCTGCTGGTACTATTGTTGGTAGAGTCCATGCCAAAGACCCTGATGCTGCCGGCAGCCCCATCAGGTATGTCTATACCTTAAAGCGTGTGATCTGAGTATAATGAATGGTGACAGATGATTTAGGGGCTATTGTTTGAAGAGAGAGTGGCAGCAATTGGGCATGTATAAATAGATTCTTCGGGGAAATTAACCCAAAGGATCCTAAGCACAAGGCAAGATAGTATGGGAATACCAGACAGAATATTGGACCAGGACTTAGGTGATATGGCATCTAATCCTGATACTAACTTGTTCTCTTGAGAATGACTTACAACTAGGAATTTAACCACTCTGCTAGGTATTATCCTTAGTTGCGATAATCAGGTAGATAAAACCTACCCATCCTGTCTCTCAGAGTTCTAGTGAAATAAAATTCACTTCAGGAAAGCACTTACTAAGTGTGTACTTGATACCAAAAAAATGCATTGGGAGCTGATCGAGGTATAAACTTCAGCCAAGACATAGTCCTTGCCTAATGGATCTTACAGACTATGTAGAAGATGAGTGACTATGATGCATAGTATTTCATTAGTTCACCATAAATGTACAAAGTCCTATATGAAGTCTGAGTAGGAGAAGATCATTATCAAAGTCAAGGAATCACAGGAAGCTTAAAACAAGAAGTGGCATTTGGGCTGGACTTTAAAGAATGTTGAAGTATTTAATGAGAAAATGAAATTTGACAGAACATTCTAGTCATTAGAATTAACACAGAACCAGGAAAGTATAGATCTGGGTTTAATGGACAAAAAAGCCATTCAGTCTACTTGTACTAGAGAAGGTATGAATAGGATTCGAATAATGCAAGTTAGGAAATGTAGGATGACACTCTCTTATAGAAGTTATTCAGTGCCTGACCAAGGAGTGATGATATTAATGATAATATATGCAATTAAATAGATAGATAGATAGATAGATAGATAGATAGATGGGTAGATAGATAGATAGACAAATAGATAGATGGGTGGATAGAGAGATAGATAGATGGGTAGGTAGAAAGATAGATAGATAGATACATACATACATACATAGATACATAGATAGATACATAGATACATAGATAGATAGATGGATAGATGGATGGATGGATGGATAGATGGGAGTGAGGGACAACACTAACCAAAAAAATAAAAATAAATGCAAGGCATTGTTTTTAAAGAACTCTATTGTCTAAAAAAGCAAACATGAAATTAAGTTTGTTGTGAAAAGAAGCACAAAAGTTACTTTGCTGGGTGTTGGTTTGGTTAGCTTTATGTTAAAGATATATGCTCAGTCTGGATATGAATGGATAACTGGAGAGTTGGAAAGAGGCCAAAACAGAAAAATAAATTATCAAGGATGGAATATGAAAACTAACAGGCTTGCTTAAGGAGATAAGGGTTATTAAAGATAGAAAAGACTGAGAAGGGTCTTTAAAATCCTTTGCATGAAGACAGTCTCAATTTGCAAACCAGAAAATGATGTTAAGATGCAAGAAGAGGGTGGAGATCACACCTAAGGAAAAATTCCAGACATATAGAAATTGATTGCAGGGTATGAATGCTAAAATCTCCTTAGAAGGATTTTGCCTAATTGAGTAGATACTCATCTCCCTTGCCTAAAAGCATGGGATAATCCATCAGTCACTCTAACCCCTTTAAAGGACTTTTCACTTCTCCCTATGTGATCTTTCAAACCAATTTTCCCTTGGCAAAAATGCCATGACATATAAAAAGAAGACTTATTGGGGAACATGGTTTTCTTCAAATATTTGATGAAATGCTCCACTTTTTCCCAGAAAGCAGCCATGTGAACGGAAGTTGTAGAAAGATACATATCAGTTCAACATATATTTAGAGTAAAAGGGAAATAATCAAGCCTGGGGGATTGGAAGAGGGGGGCAATATTTAGGAGGAATTGAGTTCCTTGTCACTGAAGGGGATAAACTGAGGTTGAATGATCACTTACAAGGGTTGTTGCAGAAGGGAATCTTGTTCAGTTGGGGGTCGGACTAGATAAGAGCTGAGGTTCCATTCAATTCTGAGATTCTTTGTGCTCCTAATTAGTTAAAGGTCAGGTTCTGCATGGTCACTTCTTTTAACAATTTCTATAACCCTAATTGTGCATATTCCTTTTATCCTTTTGTGTACTGAGATTAAGTATCCAAGTCAAATAGTAGAGAAATGAATTTCTAGATGTTCCATCACTGTGATGCTAAGTGAGTGGCTTAATATTGCTGTAGAGATATTATGGCTTCCATTAAAATTGATTCCTCAATTCAACCAATGCGAATTAAGTACCTGCTGTGTGGGAAAGCACTGTATTACAATGGAAAGGGTCCTATATTTGGCATCAAAGGACCTAGGTTTGAATACTCATTCTTCCATTTATTGTTAGTGAGACATTGGTTAAGTCAATTAATCTTTCTCTAGGCCCCAGTCTCATTATCTATGAAACCTTTATTTTGATTGACTCTAAGGTCTGTTTCAGTTCTAAGTTTGTACTCCTTTTATATTTTATGTAAGGGACTGGGGATAGATGGACCTTCAATGTCAAGCAACCCATAGTCTATTAGTGAAATATAGCATGCACACAGAGAAGTAAATACAAGATAATTTCAGATAGTAGACAGAACTTAGAAGTTGATTTCTCAAGGATGGTTCCACAGGGAAGGGGGCAATTAAAGCAAACCCTGACAGAATATAAGCATTACATTCTCTCTGAAGTATTCCTCACATTTATCCATATTGGGAGACCCAGGAGTGGCAGCTACATCTAATTTAGGGAATAATTATGTGAACGACCATGCCAACCAAGGGAGTTCCTGAGCCCTCTCTAGTGTTGCTTCACCTTAAGAATAAGAGAGTAGACTTACTCATCTTGTAGCAAACATTTACTAAGAAAGCAAGAAGAGTTAGTACAAAATATTCCCCCCAAACTTGTGGTGTATGCTCTATCAGACACACACAGAATCCCTAGGAAGCACAGAGTCAAATTTACATGGTATGAGGTATATGTCTGAAGGAAAAGAGTGGCAAAGGGTTAACTCACAATTCCTGGCACTGGAACTCTTGTCTCTCTTCATAGGTTTTTCATGTAGTTCCCCTTATGGACAGGGTCTCTACCACTCCTCTCTGACATGATGGGTCATGATCTCTGAAGCTTTCTTTTTGGGTGATTATCTATATTCTTCTGCCCTTGTCACATCTCTGTATTCCTTGCGAAGTGCATGGTTTCCCTCTGGTACAATACCTCTGGTGACATGATCAGTATTGTAGGGGAAAATCAGGGGAAATCACTTACATTAGACAATCATCAAAGCTAAAAATCCAAATTCATGACTTCTCACTTGTGCCCACTTCTCACACTCTACTCCCATTCTTTATGTATTCACACCTCATCCCTCCCAACTAGACTGTCAGCTCCTTGAGGGCAGAGATTCATTCTGTCCAACAGCATCTTCCCAATGTGCTCTTTGGAGCTGTAGAAATGTGTTGATTGATGAGTTAGTTTTCTGAGCTCAATAAAATGAGCCCTTTCAGATGCAGCTTTCCTATTCTCATTTTCCTTTAAGGGCCAGGGCTGTCAACTATTTTTAGGGAATGAATAATTCATCCAATAAGTCTATTAATGGCCTTTTCCTGAGTACTATTGTAGGGAAACAATTAATATGAAGGAGTGTTTTCTGTCCCAGTTCACTTCTTTATCCATTTACATTCTGCAGCTTACTCTCAGGTTTTCTAGCCAAGTGTGGCATCTAAATTCAAAATGAATGTGGGCCAAACACCTCCCTTTGAATCACAGTATCCTAGCATTTCAGAACTGGAAGGAATCTTAGATCACAGATTGTTAGAGAGGCAGTGTGATAGAGTAGACTGAAAAAAAAAAAAGCGTTAAATGAGTCAGAAGATCTGGATACGTTCCCAGCTCTGAAATTTACTAGTTGGAGTGCCATGGAAAAGATATTTCCTCTGAGTCTGAGTTTCCTGGTATGTGAAATGGCTAAAATGATACCTGTAACACCCTAGCCCACCATGTGCTTATCACAAGTAAAACCTTACACAAATACAGGGTATCTCAAAAACCCTAGTGTAATTTTAAACTTATATAAAATTAAACTTTTATTTTAATAAATTTAAAATTTAATGTTGGTGAATTAAAAGTGTCCTGGGACTTCTTTCTAGGAAACCCTGTATAGCTGAGCTAACAGGACAGAGAGTCCATATTCTCTGAAAGTTTCATTTAGGGATATAAAGTTTCCAGGACCACCACTGGGAATGGGAATTGATGTGCGCATAGTAGATCAGCTGTTAAAATTGAGAAGCCCTTCACAATATAAGTTGTTTGAACACAAAAAACAGAATATAAGAGCTGGAAAGGCCCTTAAGACATCTAGTTTCACTTCTTCATTTTACAGATGAAGAAACTGAGGCTCAAAGAGGTCAAGTTACTGAGAACAAACAGTGAGTTATTTTTCAGAGGTTCTGAAAAGTAAATAAGCAGAGCAGTCAAACTTAGAGCCATCTGACACTATTCATATCACACTTATTCCTCTTCAGAACTGAACTACATGAAAAGGTCTGAAATTAATAACATTAGCATAAAATTTTGTTAGCATCTCGAAATGAATAAAGATAAGGAGATTGATTTTAAGGCCATAATGAACTCTGAGAGATAAATTTAGATAAATTTGAAATTATTTAATGTGCCGTATTCTAGAAGCTGGCAAAAGCTGTAGAATTTGTGATTTTCTGAGTAGTTAGGGAGTTAAATAAACTTGTTTCCTAAATTCATCTTCATACATATTCAAGTGATAGATGGATATAGTAAATATGGAGAAATATGCAATTATTCATTGGAGTTCTCAATCAAATATGTTGTATCATTTTCTTTCAATGTGTTATACAAGTAGCTTTAATGCTACAGAATGTTGTTGGTTGTTTTTTTAATAGAAAGACACATAATAAGAGGGGGGAATGAAACTACATAGAATGTAAGCACACAGAGGGCAGTGATTGTATCTAAACTTTTCTTCCCCTTAAGAATCTACAATAATACTTTATATACAGTAGGACATTAACATATACTTATCAAATTCATTTGAATCTCATAGTGTGCCAGTGACAGGCCATATGACCTCTCTGAAGTCAGAGCTTTCTTCTCTGTGGATGAGAGGAGAGATTAGACAATCTCTGAATTACCTTCTAGTTCTGCCATTTTTTGTTCTAAGACTTGTCCTCATTCTAACATTCTACTGCTAATGTCTTACAGATCTAACAATCTATCATAAAAGAGCTTGTCCAAGGCTGCTGTTATATTTTCTAAAGTCCCTTCTAAATCTAAAGTTCTCTTGTCTATATTCTAACATTCCTTCCCTCCTTAGTACTCTTTTTTTTAATGGTTTTTTTTTTTTATTTTTTGCTTTTTGGAGGGGGAAGGCAGGGCAGTTGGGGTTAAGTGACTCCCCCAAGGTCACACTGCTAGTAAGTGTTAAGTGTCTGAGGTTGCATTTGAACTCAGGTCCTGCTGACTCCAGGGCGGGTGTTCTATTCATTGCACCACCTACCCGCCCCCCCATCCTTAATACTCTGGTGATACTAACGCAATAATCTGAAATGTTCAGTTAAATCTAAGAAGTTTCAAACATTATTACGTTAAGTAGCCTAGGATGTGGCATGTTTAAAATCTTAATTTATGTTCTATTTAGATATTCAATTGATCGGCACACTGACCTCGACAGATATTTCAGTATTGGTCAAGAAGATGGTTTTATTAAAACCACAAAGCCTCTGGATAGGGAGGAAACAGCCTGGCTCAACATTTCTGTCTTTGCAACTGAATTCCGTAAGTATTCTTTCAAGAGTTTTTTAATGGTCTTTATTACTGAGAATTATATTCCTATACACATCTGTGCAATATTTTTTTAGTGAAAACAATATTACAGATAACTATAAGTAAAAGATTTTTTCAGTCCTAAACATGATTTTCACCTTTGTTCCTAGGTGGATGGGGGAAGGGAAATTAGTGAAAAAGAGATACCTCTTTTCTGTGGCAGAAATAGGTACAGACTTGACAAGAAATTGTCTCTGAACTGATTCAGTTTTGCAGTTTAATTTTCTAATATTCTCTGAATGAATTCCTATGGCCTACTACCATATATAAGTTTGACAAACCTAGAGCCCCAAGGAACATTCAATCTGCATATTGTGGGAACTTTAATCAAGGGTCAAGAACTATTTGGGAAGAGAATATTGCTCCTTTGGAATTGAATGTCTTCAACAAACAGCCATCATGGTGGAATGAAAATATATTGCTTTTTTTTTTATTCGCAAATTGCAGTTTAGAACCCTTTTACCCCCAGCCAACATCAAGCATTTCAGATGACAGCCCTTATCATGAAAGTCTACTGTCTAGATGACAGATCTTTGTGTTTGACTTTATGGTAAGTTTATGGAAAACCCTTAAGGAAGTCAGTAGAAACATTCTATCTTGTCTTTTACTCTGTGTGTATACATGTGTGTGTGTGTAATATAAATACACACATGTGTAAATATGTTTTTTTTTTCTTCTAGACAATCGACACCAGGAAGCTAAAGTCCCTGTTGCCATCAGAGTTATTGATGTCAATGATAATGCTCCCAAATTTGCAGCCCCATATGAAGGCTTTATTTGCGAGAGTGACCAGACAAAACCTGTTTCTAATCAGGTACATCCTACCTCAACTTATCGAACAATGATAAATGAAGTTCTTTGAAACTGAGGATATTTTTGTGTCTTTTCACTATTAGAAAGAATAGGGAGTCTTAGTTAGCCCATCAACAGTGTTGCTGATTTGCAAAAGATTGATGTCCAATAAAAGGGAAATAATGAATTGACTATTTCTTTCCTGGTCAGACTATATCTAAGGTCTGAGATTCCACATTTAAATATGGGTGTCAACAAGATTTAGTGTATCCAAAGGAATGTAATGATAATGGGAAGGGGACACAAAACTATATCATTCTTGAACTAGCTGAACAAACTAAGGAAATTTTAACATATAGAAAAGAAGCCTTGGGGGAAATGAGACAGTTTTCAAATCTATTTTCAAATCCCTCTTTCACATCTTTATGTGAAAGAGGGAGTAGGCTTATTCTTGAAGTATCATAGGGCAAGACTGAGATAAATATGTAAAAGTTTCAAGGAATTAGATTTCACTTTGATATAAATACTTCCTTATAATTAGATCCTGACGAAGAGTGAATAGGATGCCCCATGTGATATGAAGTTCCATGTCATTAGAGCTCTTTAAAGAGAGGCTAGGGTGTCATAAAAGCAATTATTTAATTGGATTGGGGATAGAGAGTATAGTATGAAGTAGATGCCCTTTTGGTCCTTTCCAACTCTGAGATGTTATGAACCAAATTAAAAGTATTTTCTTTGGTAGGATTCATGGTACATAGGAACCTATTAAAATTCATCAAGTGATATGTTCTCCAAACATGACTTGTTATTAAGTCCCTTTGTTTTTTTTTTCTTTTTACAGCCAATAGTTTCCATTAGTGCGGATGACAAAGATGATACAGCCAATGGACCAAGATTTCTCTTCAGTTTACCCCCTGAGATTGTCCATAACCCAAATTTTACAGTCCGAGACAATAGAGGTTTGTACTAAAGTTCATTTCTATTCATATTATGTGCCTCCCAAAAAAGATGATAAAAGACCGTTATCTTGTACTAAATAGTCTTTTTTTCCCCAAAATCAACATCTCTCAATGAAAGCATTGTACCTAGAAATAAATGATTCTTGCTTTAAATAAGTCAGTTCAAAAAGTTATGATATCCTCATTGTCAGCACACCCTCCACTTGTGCAGATCACAGCAACTCTCTGCCTTAATAGATAGTGTAACGAATGTCATGGTTTTATGGCTGGGCATAGAAGGAGAACTAAGGCATATCAGTTGAAGAAACTAGGGAAGTTTAGCTTAGAAAAGAAAAACACATGAAGACATTATTCAAAAGTATGAAAGGTATGGGATGGCTAGGTGGAGCAGTGAATAGATAAACGGCCCTGGAGTCATGAGGACCTGAGTTCAAATTCAACCTCAGACACTTAACACTTATTAGCCGTGTGACCTTAGTCAAGTCACTTTACCTCAATTGCCCTGCCCTCTCCCCTCCAAAAAGAAAAAAAAAAAAAAGGTGAAAGGGTGGAAAAAAAAAGCCTTAGACTTATTCTCTTTGGACCATAGACCACTGGTCAGGCATATTATGATAAGAAATTTCTATGAATACATGGCTTAGCTTAGATAATATCTTGGGTCTCTTCCAGTGCTGAGCTTCTGGGATTCTTGGTTACAGTGACCAAAAAACTGAATTTAAAAAAAAAAAAACATTCTTACCTTGTGGCCAAACTTTTGGTGAGAGACTCTATGCACTTAGGTAGGCAGATCTCCAAATGACAGACCCCATTCCATCTTTGGATCCATCCTTGAAGATATTTCAGGTTAGAAAAACTTGACAAAGATTGTGTTTTCAAGGTCACCTCTTCTTAGTCATAAATTATTAGAGATGAGATTCTATGAAGGGCTTCCTGCATCAAGGTTTTTTGTTTTGTTTTGTTTGTCTGTTTATTTGTTTTTTAAATGTCTGTTGTCTGTCACTAACTAGTTTCATGAACTTGGGAAAATTACCCACCACATTTTCTTAATCTAAAAAATTGTGGGGGGGGGAAGGAAAATTAATAACAGTTACTCTTCCTTCTTCACAATGATCTTAGGGGATCCAAAGTAGCTTGAGAACAGGAGTGGGGAGCCTGTGGCCTTGATGCTGTATATGGTCTTTTAGATCTTTGGGTGTGGCTTTTCAACTGAGTCCAAGTTTTACAGATTAATCCTTTTATTAAGGGGATTTGTTTTGTGAAGTTTGGATTCACTCAAAGGTCCATACTTGAGGACCTTGAGGGCTATAAGTGGCCTTGAGGCCACAGGTTCCCCACCCTTGAGCTAGATGATACAGATAGAAAGTTGTACCTGGTATCAAGAAGACCTGAGTTCAAAACATGCCTCAAAGACTTACTAACATGTAACCCTTGGCATCTCACTTAACTTCTACCTGCCTCAATTTCCTCATGTGTAAAATAGAGATAATAATATACCTAGCTCCTAGAACTGATGTGAAAATGAACATGTTATAATATTGGTAAAACACTACCTTAAACCAATACATAAAAGCTGTTAAAATTATTATCATTAAACTTCATATCAAAACTTCTTGTAATTAGAAAGTATTATTCCAGGGCAATAGGTTGTTATGATTATGATTGTGAGTATTTAAGCTTCCCTGAAGTGATTCCTTTTGTAAAGTAAACATCACTTAAAAAAAAAAAAACAATAGATAATTGGCCTTTCTCATTTAAATTTGGTTCATTTGGATTTTATTTCTACACTACATTCATTTTTAGCAAGACACATCTATGATGCTCTCTGAATTGACACCAAAGACTGTTGAGGATATAAATCCTAATGGTCACCAGCCTGGATATATGAAATCACCTCATATCAACTTGGGAGAGGTGGTCTCTCCATTTCTTTATCTATTTTACCTCCTATATCCCATATGTGTTTTTATCTTTCCTACTAAGTACTTGTAATATTTCTATACAACAAAATGTGCTTACCAAGGGAAGTCAACCCATTATTTATTTTACAAATAATAGACTGAGTAGTTGTTTGTGAGAATTTCTTGGTCTGCTATTATGACTGCTGTAATAAGTGTCTAAAGCATTTTTCTAGTAAATTGACATGCATATATTAATCTAGCTGAAGGGCAGTCATGAGGAAAAAGGATTGGATTTGTTCTGTTTGGTCACAAGCATCAGAACTGGAAAGAAAGAATAGACATTTCCAAGAGAAATATTTCAACTTGTTGGGAACTAAAAATAAATAGATAGATAGATAGATAGACAGATAGATAGATAGATAGAAAAATAGAAAGATAGCTAGCTAGCTAGATAGATAGATAGACAGATATATAGATAAACATAAAAAAAAACATTCTAGCAATCATCTATACAAATGTGGAAGGGGCTGCCTTAAAAGAATGAGTGCCCTTTTGATGGAAAACTTTAAGAATGATCTAAAAGTTGTTCATTTACTTGGGAAGTTTGGAGATGTTCTTTCTCCTCACATCTAAGTTAGACTCATTTTTATAATTCAATACTTCCACTCTCAAGGCCTTAGTTTCTTAATAGGTAATATTAATGACTGTACTGTGTAGTTTATAGGGTTGGGAGTATTTCAAAACTCAAATAATTTGAATTTTGTTATTAATTATCTATAAGGATTTGTTTCTGCTTATAGTTTTGTCACAATTCTTAAAAACGGACTCAATCCCCATTCATGGTTATTCATTAGATGGTGTAAGTCAGACAGTGTTTTATCTCTGCCTTCCTTTTGCTTATAAATGAGATAATCCTGAACTAGAAACTCTATTTTGTGGGAATTGCTAGGTGGATTTTTATTTTTATTTTTTTAAAAGAAAAATGACTTTATTAACTGTGGCAAACCATTAATGAAAACTCTAATGTTTGGTGCTATTACAGAGCTTGAAAGTGAATATAGTCCTATAATTATCATTTAAGAGAGTTCCTTTCTACTGGGCTCCTTGAAGTAATTACATATTGCAGTAATCCGAAAGAAGTAATCACATTCTCCATCTTATTCATAGACAACTTTGTTATCAAACCTCTCTGCACTGACTATTTCCCATTGAAAACATAAGATAATGGGTTAGCTCATGCTGAGCTAGCGCATCCCGTCCCTTCCTTGCTGAGTGTTTAGTCCCATTATACTTTGTAAATAAACAGCATTGTGTTTGCCTAAATTCTACATAAGTATTTGGTATCTTAAAAAACAAGACAGCAAAATCATTTTAATGCATACAGGTCTTTTTTATTGCTACAACAGCTCCCCCTCCTTTCCATCCTCTCTTTAATCTTCTACTATTCTCTACACTAATCTTCAAAGGAGACTCAGTAGGGAGAATCAGAGTAGAACACTTAGATGCCTCTTTTCCATTCAAAACCATCAATGGAATTGTACTTTTGTGCATATGTGTAGGAGATTCTGGGTATGTGCCACACAGGTGAAAAGAAAGTCATGTAGAAGTAGCATAAGACTGGAGAAAGCATGGCTTCAGAGTAATAAAACTATATTTTTACAGAAGAATAGACTATTGAACTGTGAGAATTCCTTGGTCTGCTATTATGATTACCATATTAAGTGTATAAAGAATTTTTTTCTTTAAATCCAAGTGACACTTCCTGCCTATGTGACTTTGGAAAAGTTACTTGACCTTCCTGGGCTTTAGGATCCTTATCTTAAAATGGGCACATTGACCTAGGTAGCTGAAGTACCAGATCTATGAGCCTATCAACTCTGAACTTCAATGTGTTTTATAAAATGTGAGTGGTGATATTTATATAGTCTCCTCCACAAAGTAGCTGATCTTAAAACACTAGTAAATGTAAATTATTTTCTGGAAAAACAATGAGTGTAGAATTTTGATTTTGACAGTGCAAGGAAGTCCAGGAATGGAAACTCCCTTCGCAGGTGAAGGATAGCAATTGCTCTTCTCTTAGAGAGTTATTTGAGACATTGAGAAGCTAAGTGATTTATCCATGTTCACAAAGCTAATACATGTAAGAATCAAAACTTGAACTTGGCTCTTCCTGACAGATCTGTCACACCAAGTTACCTCTCTCTGCAGTTATAATTTCTCTGAAAAATGATAGCCTTATGTGAATTCACCACAAAAGGTAATCTAGAAGGAACCAGCAACACAGTGGGTAGAGTACTGAGCTTGGTGTCATGAAGGACTGAATTCAAATCCTTCCATGACACTTACTAGTCAGAGAATAGGTAAACCTCTCAAACTTTCTGCCTCAGTTTCCTCATCTGTAAATTCAGACCATGCTCCCACCTTCCTCATTGTTGCTTTGAGGATCAGATGAGATAAAATATAAAGTAGATGATGATGATAATGATGGAGGCAGGATATATGTGTTTATGGAACAGTGAGACAGGATGTTGTAGTGAAACTAATTTGACTCTGAGAATCAGGAGCCATGAGTTCTAGGCATGAATTTTTTTTTTCACTTTGGGCAAGACACTTCATCTCCCAGTGGATCTGTGAATTAGGCTAAAAGCTCAATCTAGGTCAAGAGCAAATAGGCAAAAAAAAAAAAGTGATGTGACCTTACATGTCAAATATAGAAGGATGGGATTCAAATTAGGGAAGCACTGATGCCCTGAATGTCCTGTCTTCTGAGCAGAACACATCTAGAATATTTTGTTCATTGATGGGCTTCATGTTTTTTTTTTAGAAAGATATTAATAAGCTGCAATGTGTCCAAAGAAGGGCAAACAGAATGTTTAAAGTCATTATGCTTGTCAAGGGTCTTTCATGCCTGTTATCACATTTGATCTCATAACACTTAATGATAAATACATCCAAGTTGAGTGATGAGAAAAAATGAGGCTGAGGCTGAGTGACTTCTTTTAAAAAGTCATATAACTACTTAATGAGTTTCCTGACTTACATTTCTCTATTGGTTCTGCTAAACCACACTGACACTGGCCCTGAGAGTAGAGATTATTTGAACTTTAAGAAGTTATTCTTTTGGGCTGAATATCCAAATCAGCAAAAGTGAAATATGGAAGTAGGGATGACCTTAAAATGGAAAATACATATAAAGATTTGATGGGGCTGGAGTGGTTAGTGTCTAGGGGCACTTTTACTGTGACATTCTGTGTTTTATGTTCCCTTCCGACTATAGTATGCCATGTTCTAAGATCCTTCCCATCTCTAACACTCTAGAATGGTAAGGTACCATTTTATTTGCATACATGCTAGTCTCCTTCAATTGTTTTCATTTGACTTTCAAACTATCATGTTCTCAGACATCTTCCAAATCTTTTTTTTTTGGAGGGGGGAATGCAGGGCAATTGGGGTTAAGTGACTTGCCCAAGGTCACACGGCTAGTTTTGTGTTAATTGTCTTAGGCAGGATTTGAACTCAGGCCCTCCTGAATCCAGGGCCAGTGCTCTATTCATCGCTCCACTTAGCCACCCCTGATCTTCCAAATCTTAACTGCTAAAATTTTCTAGGCAAGTTGGAAAAAAGGAAGCTTGGTCCTTAGTTGTTGGGTTTTTTTAAAGTTATTAGTCAAACATTTCATATTCTGCCTTGACATTCTTTAGCTTGGATTCTTCTCTTGATATCAATTCCACTTTTGATATTTTAACTACTGGATCACCTTAAAGCAAGTCACCTAATTTCCTTTGGCCTATATGGGAAAATGAGAGATCTGGACTAGATAACTTTTAAAGCTCCTCCTAGCTCTTACATTCTTTGTACTACATCATAGACTAGGAATTGTGATTAAGTCCTGACTGGACCACTAGGTCCCTCCCTCATGACCTTTCTTGGTCTCAGTCTATTCATAATGTATCATCAGAGACACCATACTAAACTCCACCATCAAAGAGAGTTGTGAAGAATTACTGAAAATGAAGCTGTAAGACATGTCATCATGACAGTCTCACTTTGTGAGAATGAAATGAGAAAGTTTTAGCAAAAAAGTGAAGTTCAGTAATTATGGGACAAAACTTTGTTTTGGCACATATGTCAGAGGCTCATTACTGACATGTAGGGCATAAATTATGGTTCATTTTCCCTTCTCGTTCATTTGTCCCTACACAAACAAAACCTGGTGACATCAGCAGATAGCTTTCCGAAAGACTGAACATCAATCAACTCACTCTACTGCTTATCTTTCCCACCCTGGTGGCACCTGGAAACATCCTCCCCCCTAAAGGGAAGTTGGTTCCCCGGAAGGAAGCGCTCCTACTCACAAGCTGTCTTACATGAAAGGGGTTTGATTCAGTACTGTAAAGTGCATAGCAAGGTCTCATAACTAATCCCATTTATAGTAAATATGTCAGAAAAAGACAAACAAAAACATGAACAAAACCTCCCTTCTCTTTCTGCTAGCCATCTACTTTCCCACAAGGATGTATATGGTAAGCAAAACATGAAATTTATTTGAAAGCTAGCAGGTATAATAGGGCTAGAGAGTTAAGGATCACAGAACGTATCGCTGGAAGGGGCATTAGAGATAATCTAATCAAAGATTTGATTTACTTCATTGTTTAAACTGAAGCCAAAAGAGGGGAAATGACATGTCCAAATCATAAAGGTAAACTCAAAGACAGGATAGGAACCAGTTGTCTAAAATTTTTAACATCAGGTTAACAACATCCTGGGTATATGAAGGGTAATTATAAAAGATACAATGGAGTAGAAATTGTAGATCATGAATGGTGGCCTATAGAGTTTGAGTTCTATTCAGTGGATAATGACTAATCACTGAAAATTCTGGAGCAATAGGAGGAGAAAACAAATTAACGGATTTCCGCCGAGTTATAGACTTAGTTTCTGGATCGAAAGCACATTCTAAGTACTTGCCATTTCCCAGTTTACAGGGTGTCCCAGGAAACCTGTGTATTCTGTGAGGGACAATTTACAAAGATAAATTCGAGACAGAAAGAAAGCATAATTATTTACAGAAGCTAAAATGGGGAACATTAAAAGACATCTGCCATTTTGATCTGCCAACTTATCCTTGTCCATATTGGAGCAATTAAAATAAACTTTTGCAAGACCATCTTGACTGTCTTTAAATTATACAAGCAGAAGACCAGAAGTATCTCAGTATGCTATTTGAGGCTGCTCATAAAAAAGATGTCCTCAATTTAGGGGAGAAAAAAAAAGACAGTTGCCAAGTGGTCTAATCATGGTAAGCTTGATTCTGCTGTATGGGCTCAGCCAAAATCTTCTCGAAATGCTCACATGGAACTGAATAAGCAAGGCAGACTTAACCCTAGAAATAGTGGAATTGGCTTGGAAGAATGGAATAGGAAGGCACGCTTGTAGGAACTGTGTTATCTACGTGCATGTCTGTATACACACACATAATCATGCACACACATATGTGAACACACACATTCATTCTTTATGTGTAGAAATATATGCATACCTATACCTACCCCATTATGTGTGTGCATGTGTATAAACGTACATGTTTATATGTGTATATATATACATATATGTATCTATGTGTGTATACATATACATTCTGAGACAGTTAGGTGGCATACTGGATAGAATGTCAGGCCTAGAGTCAGAAAGATTTCTCTTCCTGAGTTCAAATCTGGCCTCAGACACTTACTAGCTGTGTGATCCTGGGCAAGTCACTTTACCCTGTTTGCCTCAGTTTCCTTATCTGCAAAATAAGCTAGAAAAGAAAATGACAAATCACTCTTGTATCTCTGCCAAGAAAATGCCAAATGTTGTCATGAAGAGGAGGACACAACTGAAAACAACTGAACGACAACAATATATACATTTTGCATACATATATTCTTGTGTGTATATGTGCATTTATATGTATGTACACTTATACCCACATTTATAGATGGGAAATCTACAAAGAATTCGAGAATCCCAGTTTTGGAAGAAACCTGAAAGGCCACCTTAATCAACCATTCAACAATATTTTTTTTTGCTTTTTTTTTTTTTTTGGATGCGGGGGAAGCAGGACAATTGGGATTAAGTAACTGGCCCAAGGTCACACAGCAAGTAAGTGTTAAGTGTCTGTGGTCAAACTTGAACTCAGGTCCTCCTGACTCCAGGGCCAGTCCTACATTCACTGAGTCACCTAGACACTCCAACAATATTTATTAATAGCTATCACTTATATGGCATCTACTGCACACAGTTAAGCACTGTGTTAAGTGCTTAACAATATTTTATCTGATCTTCCTAACAACATTTGGAGGAAGGTGCTATTATTATCTCCATTTTATATTTGAGGAAACTGAGACAGAGTGTAAGTGACCTGTTCAAGGGGACACAGCTAGTAAGCATCTGAGGCTAGATTTGAACTCAGGTCTTCCTGACTCTAGACCCTTATCTCTATTCACTCTATCACCTCACTGCCTCTAATTTATTAAGCACCTATAGAACAGGGACCATGCTAAGAGCAGGATTTATGGTTTTCCTTTGTGAACAATTATCTAATATCTATTGGAAGTGACTTCCCCAGGGTCACACAGCTAATAATATCCATTCATGGGGACCCTCCTAATTCTTGATGTAAACCATGCTCATTGTTGGAAAGCTCAATTTTTGAAATTTATTTCATGCATTGAACTAAAATCCTCCTATATTTAGTATATGCTCATGGTTCCTAGACTGGACTGTGGCTTGAAATAGTTCTAATCTTTTCCCACCTGACATCTCCACAAATGCTTAAAGACTATAGTCATCACCTTTAAATCTACTTTTCTCCAGACTAAGCATCTTTTCTTCCTTCAGTTGGTCAACCTATGCCATTGATTTATAATACTTTCACCATCTTAGACATCCTGTTCTAGAGACATTCAGTCTTGTCCCTCCCAAAATGTGAAACTCCACATCTAATTCTTGCCTATACTCTCCCCCTCTGGAACATGCATTATCTTCTGCAAAGTTGGTGCTGAATAAATAATACTCAAGTGCATGCAAGGCTTTTATGAACCTGAGTTTCAACATAAAGTGTCACTTTGCCCTAACATCAAAAATCATATGCATCAGCTCCTTTATCTCTGCATTATTCAGATATATCTGAATGGTGCAAGTGCCAAGCTTTAAAACAATATAAGGAAATCAGAGAGATCTACAGGTGGCAGGGAGTGTGACAGGTAGGCTGATAAACATGATTAAAAGAACAGAATGTAGGTCCTATGAGGAAAAGTATAATGAACAAGGATCACTTAGCCTCAAAAAGAGAAGACAAATTAGCAACTAGAGAAGAAAAAGGATGGAGGGAGACCATACATTGATTGTCAAAAGACCTGGCTTCTGCCCCATTCTCTGCCACTAACTTGCCATTCATCTCTGTAGACAAATCACTCTCCAGAACTCAGTGGGTTCATCAGTAAAAGGAAGAAGTTGTACTAGGTGATGGCAAAATTTCTTGATGAATTTATTCTACTCTTGTCAAATATATAAATGGTTTTTATTTGTTTATTTTGGGGATGATGATCAGCTATTTTGCTTGAAGATGATAATCAACTTTTTATCATATCTTTAAGAGCCTGAACAGGAGGAAATAACCTTGATGTTCAGGAGGAGAGATATTGGTGGGATATAAGAAAGAACTTTTTTAGCAATTAGGACTGTTATGGTTGAGCCTGAATATCTCCAAGAAGAGAAGCTTCTATATTGGGTGATACAGAGTCAGCTATATGATTAAAGGGAAGATTAGAGTTAGGATGATCCCTCAAAGTTTCATCAGGCTGGATCAATCTACTCATACCTCAAGAAAACATAACTTTTTAGTTGTAGATGATTGGAAGAAAGATATTCAGACTAGAGAAGGTGACTCATCATACATTCTAGACCAAGCTATGTCATTAACTATGGGACCATAGGCAAGTCATTTGTCTTAATGAGGTCTAATTTTTTCATCTATAAAATAAGTCAGTTGATCAACCTTTAGAACTATCTAAGATCCCTTCTAGGACCAAATGACAGTAAGTGTCTAGAAAATGCGTAGATAATAATACTGATGTATGTGGTCTTTGTTGTTATTACAGAGAGATACTTTGTGTTGAAGCTTACTTTTATTAAATATAAAGTGAATAAGTATTACATCAGTTCTAAAATCCCATCCGGTTCCTATATTCTATATTCATTTCAAATTAACAAGCAAGTGTTGAGCTCCTATATGTAAGACAGAGGGCATATAGAAATGAAGGAGAAGGATGTCAATAGGGAGACTGAGGGAAGAGGCAGGGAGAGGAGGTAGGAGGTAGAGAGAATTTACTATATATGGGGTAACTTCTACAGAAACATTGAGGCAGTGAGGTGACACAGTAGATAGTGCCATACTTGGAGACAAGAAGACCCATCTTCCTGAGTTCAAATCTGGCCTCAAATACTTGCTAGTTATGTGACCCTGGGCAAGTTATTTCCCCTTGTTTGTCTAAGTATTCTCATCTGCAAAATGATTTGGAGAAGAAAATGACAAACTCCTCCAATATCTTTGTCAAGAAAACCTTAAACTGGGTCAGTCACACAGAGTCAAACATGACTGAAATGACTGACCAACAACAACAACTACAAAGACACAGAGTTGAGAGTAGGCAGAGATCAGATGGCAGTCTAGTTTAACTGGAACATGGCGTATGTGAAGTGGAGTACTGTGAAATGTGGCTGAAAATAAGAGAAAAATGAATAATATTTCTTTATCAATATGCTTTCCTAGAAGGTGAGTGTGTTAGCACACTCGTGATGATGGCAAGAGTGAGCAGTTCCCAACAAATAGCCGAGTCAGCCTCTCTAGAAAAGAGAGCAAGATCTGTTGATTGCCATGTTGGAACTGAAGGTTTGTTCCTAGAAAAGATTTCCTCACCCTAGCAAACATGTGAAGGCTGTGAGGTTAGCTGATGGGGAATTACGATTTCCAATTACAGTGGAATATTTTGGGTCATCAGATTGACCACTGAAAATAATGGGCTCCCCCAGCTCACCCTTCAGTCTGAATCTGAATTATAATTCCCTCATTTGAGTGAAAGATTAAATGAATGAAGAAAAATAAATAAAGCAGAAAATGCAAAATAGTAAATTTACTATCAAGTCTCATACTAAGAATTGGTACTGGCATTTTTTACTTCTTTCTTCATAGCTTCTAAAGATCTATTATTGCATGGATATGTACTCATCCTCTACTAAATCAGGTTCAAAATCCATCCATGAATTAGGAGTAAATGCGAGCTTCCTTAATTGTAATTTCTCCTGTCCCCCCACCCCCCCACGCACACACATCTTTCACAATTCATTAACTGATCCTTAAATTTCCAGTGATAAATTTCCCTGCTCTTAGCTAAGCTACCACTGGAACAAAAGACATATAACATTCCAATCTTTTGCAGTTTCATAGTAGCTATGAAATCACGTGTTCTCTTGGCATAGCCTTTGACACCTCAGGACAACTGCTATGACAATAGGATGCAAAGAAGATATCAACTGAAGTCTGTTCTTCAGAAAGAGTTATCCCCAAATGAATAACTACACATATCTCTGTATCCTATAAAACTCAAATTCCTTCATACACACACACACACACTCTTAATACTTTTTAACCCTTTCTCTAAGAAATGAATTTATATAGTACATTAGTGGGGTGGATCTCTCTCTCTGGATTCTCTTGACAGCTTTTTTCTCCTCTAGGATTATTTTAGCTCTTTCTTTCTCTCCTAAAGTTACAGTTAGGCTCCATGCCCACCCATGTTAGAAAAAAAAAAGTAATTTTTATCCTATCACCAGCTTAGTAAAACTCATTAATGGGAATGATCCAGAAAACCAGTGTATGCAGAGGTGTAGATGTAAATATCTCAGGGTTTTGAGGTCATGGTTTCTATTAAAATAATTGAGTGGAAAGGAGGGAATAACCAGACATAGAATTCTACTTTCTTTTCTGGTAGTCGACTTGGGCAACTGGATTTTATAGAGTATATTTGCTTCACAGTAGTTTATTGGTTTGGGAAAATGTTAAGTTAAATACTCAAAGGACTGAATGCCCGTGATCTATAAGAAGAGATCTGATTTTACTGAAGGAGATACTCTTTCCCCCAGTATGGATCATAAGACAATCATACCTTAATAGAGGTTTGTGAGAGTCAATAATAGATGCTATGACAACAAACCAATCCATCATTTTGTGTTTTACTATCTAGTGATAAGTGTAGCATGCTTAGCTAAATATGTCTCAGTCATGCAGTCAATCCATTGCCATATCCATAATTAAAGCTTCTCCATTTAGAAGGACTTGCCAAGGCTGATGGTATGCTATGATGGTCTATGAGGACTCGGAGTTCACCTCTAAAGCATGCTGAAGCTTCAAAAAAGGACCCAAATTAGTTAATCATTTCTCCTTACACTGCATTCGATGAAACAGCATTACAGCTAATAGTTAGTTCTTGTCCCCAGCATAGGAACTGAGTTACAAATGGAAAAATAAGCTAAGGAGCTCTGAGGGGACTTAATTAGGGGAGTAAATATCACTCCAGCAGAAAGTGTTGGTTGTTGTCGGTAGCTATCTAATCTGTATCTAGGATGATCAGGATTTTGCAACATTGTGGCAGGATCCAATTATAATATGAATTGTAATTAGTGACATGTGAGTGGCCATTTGTTGGGAACATGATTTGTTTGATGTTCCCAAAACTGACGTTGCTTTAGCTCTCAGTAGATCTGAAGTACATGCCTTCCCTTTCTCCCAGATTTATTTCAAACACTAATATTAATCTATATAGAATAATCACTATTTTTTTCATATGTGGGGAATCTGAAGTTCAAATAAACTAGAGAACTTTTTGATGGTGGCACAGCTAGGAAGTGTGATAGCTTGGAACCCAGCTTTTCTCATTCCCAGTCTAGCGTCTTTTTTTCTTCACCATATTTCTTCTCCAATGCCTATCATCCCCAGTGTTTCTCGGTCCCACCACCTAATCTGTTTTTTGTTTCTTTGGTTTGTTTTGTTTTGTTTTTGTTATCTATGTGACATTTAAATTGTCCTGTCTTTTTTTCCATTGAATGGCTGGTTTAAAATAATCCAGCTATGTATTATATCAGACACTATAAATAGACATTGAGAAACTTTACTCGGGAATTATGAATGAGTTAGTGAATTCGTGGTTTTGGAAGAGTTTCATTTGATAATTTGATCATTTCAGAATATCTTAGTGGAATCAGCTTAGAAACTTAGATTCAGTTTAGTTTTTTGTTCGCTTGTTATATTTTTTCTTGGAAAAAACAAACATTCTCTACAGTGATCTGACTTCGGGGCCCTGGGATTTGTAAACTGTTTACTATTCTCTGTGACTTAAATATTAAGATTCTATATATAATTTATATTTTCCTATATCAAACATTCATCTTTATTCCCTCTCATCTCTTTCTCCACATTAAGAAAAAAAAAGTTAAGAAATATGTATTGTTAGATAAAACAAATTCTTACATTGGTCACATTCACAAAATGTGTGTGTGTGTGTGTGTGTGTACGTACACCCCAGTTACCTTGCTATGTACTAGAGATAGAAAAGAAAAAGACAGTCCCTGCCTTCAAGGAGCTTACAGTCTAATGGGGGAAGCAACAAGCAAAGAAATATGTATGAATAAGGTATATACAGGATGGACTGGAAATACTAAATGGAGAAAAGAGGGGATAGGAAAAGGCTCCCTGTAGAACATAGAGATTTAATTGGGAATTGAAAGAAGTCTCGGAAACCAAGAGTCAAGAATTACAGAAAGCATTCCTGATATGAGGAGCTGCCAGAGAAAATATATAGAATTGAGAGAGATAATTTCTCAAAGGAGATACTATTTGCAAAGTGAAATGTTGAAGCGTTTGTTTTTGAATTGACCTTTGCAAGCAAACTCCTGTTGATTCCCCCTGTTCTTTCCTTGAAGATTATATAAAACTTTGCAGTTTGTGATTCACCTATGATTTTGTTCAATGCCGTAACAATCAAATACCCTCTCACAGATGAGGAAACTGAGGATCATGGTAAAAGAGTGGATAGGTAGGATAGTGAGTAAAATATTTTATTTGTAGTTTAAAAGATCTGAGTTTGAATTCTGCCTCATAGTCTTACTAGCTGTGTGACCCTGGGCAAGTCACTGATTGATCCTCCTTCAGTGTTTTGGCCCTCATTTGCAAAATGGGGCAATGATGACACTTACCTCATAAGCCTTTTTGTGAGAATCAACTGAGGTAACATATGTAAAGTACTTTGCTAAACTTAAAGCATTATTTAAATCTCCTCCTTGTCCTCCTTGTCCTCCTTGTCCTCCTCATCCTCCTCATCCTCATCCTCCTTGTCCTCTCATCCTCCTCATCTTCCTCCTTGTCCTGCTCCTCCTCCTTCTTCTTCTTCTTTCACACCTTCTCCTCCCCTTTGTTTTCCTCCTTCCTTTTGTCCTCCTGCTCCCCTATTACCTCCTTCTCTTCCTCTTCCACCTTTTCTTCCTCCTCCTCCTCCTCTTCTTCTTATTTATTATTGTTATTATTATTTCAAAACTTGATCAAAGATAGAGATAGTAAATAGCAGAAGAGGGAAATAAACCCAGTACTTCTGATGCCAAATTCTTTTTCTACTCACCATCTGCCTCTTCTTCAAAATGAGAGACAAATTCATCCAACCATCTATCCATCTATTCACCCATCCATCCAGTAAAAGAACTACTAAATGCACGATCTTATCCTTATGTAAATTTGTATGATTCTGGAATTATTTGAAAATCTATAAAGTTATGCAATTTGAAGGAAGCATACAATATTGGCAAGTTTTAAAGAACATGATTTCCACAAGAATTTATAAGTTGGCACAACTTGGCTTGATGGCAGTCTGTTCAATAACTGGTTGTGCAGACACATCCATGATTATTCTTTACACATAAGAAATGATGGGAAGATGCTTGGAAATAAAGTATCACCCATTGAATAGAGTAATGAAACAGTCACACATGTGTTACCTGGAAATGACAGCTCTTGAAACAACCCTGAGACCTGATTGTTAGAAGGTTGCAGTGAGAAAAAAAAAAGTGTTTACTTTGGAGACTTTTGTAGCTGTAAAATACTATACAAAAGTGAACTACAATCCCATGATTTTAGCCATACAGGAAAATCTGAGAAAGAATCCTAAACAGAATAATATTTATCATGGCTATAAATAAGAGACATTCATTTCTTTCACAACGTTCTGTTCAGAATGAAGTCATATCTTGAAGCTAATTCAGTCACTGGTCATAGTAATAGGATCCAAAACTCTTTGTAAGAAGCTAGCTGTACAATACATAGACTGTTGGGCCTGGAGTCAGGAAGACCTGGGTAGAAATTCAGCCTCAGCCACTTAGTAGCTATGTGACCCCTTGGCAAGTTACTTAACCTCTGTCTGCCTCAACTGTAAAATGGAAGTAATAATACTAGCACTCATTTCCTAAGAGGTTTCTGTAAGGATCAAATAAGATAATAATTACAGTATTTAGCACACTGCTTGACACATAGTAGGCGATTAATAAATGTATATACCCTTTTCCTCCGACTCTTATTCATAATTGAATGCCCACTAGCCTAGCATGTAGTGGTCTGTCACATATATAAATTAATGACATCATAAATGGCCTTCAGACGATGTAAGGAAGGTTTTTATTCCATCCCAGGTTGAACTACACAGCCTGTGATTTTCTTGCTAACACAGATTTTTCGTCATTCCCTGAATAAATGATTGAATGAATTAGTCAGCCAATCAATGCATGAAGACAGGAATGAAAACCAAAACAGAGTTCTTTTTATATTTTGAACATTCTTTCATATTTTTATGTTTCCTTCAATTCTTTGGTACACTTAAGATATTAAAAACTAAAATTCTTTATAGAATATTATTAGTCATAGAATAGCTCATTAAGAATCTTATTTATGTTGTCTTTAAGAAAACTGAGTCTAAGACAACAGAAATGTTTTACCCAAGGTCATACAAGGAGCTAATGACAAGGATAATGCTTTAAAAATAATAAATTAAATAGCCACCCTGAGGTAGGAAGTGAATTATCTACATTTTATATATATGAGGAAATGGAAGGAGAGATTAAAGAACTGGCCCCATATAGCTAATTAGTTTGAAAGCTAGGACTCTAATCCCAGTGTCTTGCAATTGCCAGCTTAGTGCTCCTTCTGTCATACGTCATTTTACGTATGTGGACGATGAGTGCCAGAGATGGGAAATGGCTTCTAGGAGGTCACGCAGTGAATACGGAGCAGAAACAGGAGCGGAATCCAACTTTCTGAACTCCCAATCCAGTGCACTTCCCTTTAAATTCCAGTGTTATTGTATATTATAAAATTGCATTGGACATACCAATGTTACTGTAACTCAGTGGTTCTCAACCTTTCTAATGCCACGACCCTTTAATACTCCTTTGTAGGTATATCTGCATGTGGGTGGACTCTCCTGGGGACAGATAGAGGAGCTGTGTCTCAGTTCCTAAAACCATTGGAAATATGTTTTCCGGTGTTCTTAAGCAACCGCTGTGACCCCTGTGAAAGGGTTGTTGGACTCCCAAAGGGGTCGCAACCCACAGGTTGAGAACCGCTGCTGTAACTGAAGGAATCCACACCTATAACTTATAGGAAGCCTTTCCCACAGAACAATTAAAGCTACTTGCTGAACAGTGTCCTTCTTAGGAAGTTGCAAAAGAAAAAAAAATTATCTTCCAAGTTTACTATAATATTAACAATTTCAAAGACATGGTAAATCATCTCTCCCCATCATAAAAGAGCAGGGGGTGAAAGGGAGGTTACTAGGGTAGAATATTAAATACATTAACAGATAAGATTTCAGGATTGGATGCTTCTGCTTAATTAAAAATAGCCAACATGAGTACAGTGTTTACCATGTTCCGGGTACTATGTTAAACTGTTTATATGTGTGTAGATAATTATCTCATTAATTCTTTGTGGTTTTTTTTGTATAAGAGAGGGTTCAAAAAGGAGACATGACTGAAATAAAGAAAAAAGGCATCAATATAATAACACATTTTATAGCACTTCACCAAAAATCCCTTACATTTAAATGAAACTTTGTGCCAGACACTGTGATAATTAACCTTTACAATTATTGTTTCATTTGATCCTCATGACCACTCTGGAACACAGTTGTTATCCCCATTTTGCAAATGAGGAGACTGAGGTAAATAGAGGTTAAAGAACTTGTCCAGGTTTATACAGCTACTAAGTATCTAAGGTTAGAGTTGAACTAAGGTCTTCCTGATTCCAGACCCAACATCCTATCCACTGTGAGTCTGCTGCTTTTACAAAACACTTTCCTCAAAATGTCCCTATGAAAGAAGTAGTATGAGAATTGTTGTCTCCACTCTGAAAGAGAAAAAAAAATGAGGCCTAGAAGAAGGTTACACAGCTATAAGTGATGAGGCCAAGACGGGAGTCTAGTAGTTTCTTGGTCCAGTACTCAATTCTTCTTCTGTGATAGGTAACCTACAAACAGAATAATGGTTTTAATCAGATTTAAGTTGCTGCCCCCTTAAGAGTTGGCCCCAGTGGTATATTAATAATGAAAAGAAACAGAATGCAGAGAGTTCCAGCATGTCAGGTAAATATGGAGACTTTGTTGGGAGGAGGGGTTGTGGAATGGACAGGAAGCATAGTGAATAAGAAAATATAGACCAATTTGTACCAAAAAAGGAACACCCATGCAATAGGACCATGGATTCAATGGAACAGGTCTTGAGTGGATAAATTGTCATCATGACAAACACGTGGCTTTTCTTAGCACAAGTATATGCATGGTACTATTCTGAATTGATACTGCCTGTTTGAATGGGACTACATGATATCTTACAGTCAATGATTAAGGAGACTGACACACAGGAATGATGATGTTAGACTATCAATTTATCTGCTCCAGAAAATTCAATTTCATATGTTTGTACTAAGATTTAATTCACTTCCACAAATATTTGCTAAGCATCTATAGGGTTCAAAATGGAAGTTTCAAATAGTCAGATTTAGGCTTCCTGTGGGGAAAAAACAGCTAAAACAAAACAAAACAAACAAAAACCAAAACAGACCCTCTAACAGTTAGCACTATCAAAAAGTAGAATGGGACATCTTGGGAAATAGCAAGATCCCCCTCATTGGAAATTTTCAAGAAAGGCTACTCAGGCAGTCATCAGTTATTTTGTAGGAGGGATATTTTGTCCCATATGGGTTAGATTGGTTGTTCACAGAGGTCAACTTCAGTTCTGAAGTTCCATGATTATGCAAAGAGATTTGTGTGGGGAATGGGGAGTGATTCAAAATTTAGAAGACTAATAGTCCTTTGCCCTCTTGTCCTAAGGGAGCTATGGAGGGGAAGACATTGAACATTCCTAAATCACTAGAATCTGAAAGAGGGGAGCATAAGAATTGAAAGTGCTATGTAAGCTTTAGCTGGAGAACCAAGGAGGGTTTTCTGGAGCAGTTGGAACTTGAAATACCATTTAATTTATGGTTACTACAGGCCATCGATAGATGAGGCAGACATCAAGGAATCAGAGAACATGTTCGGAACTTAGTATGCCAAACAGCCTCAGTCATTCTTAGATACTTAGATTAAGGAACAAGTGAGGAAGATTTGCGGAGTTAACCTCTATGAGGAGGAGAGTGACCTCCCATCTTCCTTCCTGAATGCTAAAGAGTCCTGACTGCCGGTCAAAGGAACCCAAACAAACAGCTTGCTTTTTCTTCACAGACAACACTGCTGGTGTTTATGTCAAACGTGGTGGTTTCAGCCGGCAAAAGCAAGACCTATACCTGCTACCAATCGTGATCAGCGATGGGGGGATACCTCCCATGAGCAGCACCAATACTCTGACAATCAAGGTCTGCGGATGTGATGTGAATGGGGCATTGCTATCCTGCAATGCTGAGGCCTATGTCCTCAATGCAGGACTGAGCACAGGGGCTTTAGTTGCCATCTTGGCCTGCATTGTGATTTTGCTGGGTAAGCTATGTCCTTCATTATATGTCTGAGTTGATTTATTCTTGGTTAGGTATGGGAGATTAATTTTAAGATCCATGACTTTGTCATAATGTACAGGTGGTTCAAATATTTAGGTTGTCTGATATGAGCTAAGCCCACTGTGCCCTGCTGTACCTTCATCCATCCAGTGAAAGGTAACCATGGAAGTGAAAGGGACAGAGATCCTGGCATAATGAAAAAACTGATTAAAGGAACTAGGGATGTTTAGCCTAAAGAAAAGAGTTAATAGGGTACAATTACTTATTTCAAGTATTTCAAGGGTTATCATGTGATAGAGAAATTAAACTTCTCTTTCACTCTAGGGAGGAACTTACAAATTTCAATCATAAGTAAGGAAAGAGTCCTCCCAACTCTGTACCCAAAAGCAAAATGGGCTGCTTTGGGAAAGTCTTAAAATCAACTTTCTCCTTCTTAAAGAAACAAGCTGAAATTCCCTAAAACAGCAGTTCTCAACCTCTGGGTTGCGACCCCTTTGGACGTCAAACGACCCTTTCACAAGGGTCGCCTGAGACCATCGGAAAACACATATTTCTGATGGTCTTAGGAACTGCGACACTGCTTCTTTATCCATCTCCAGGTGGGTCCACCCACATGCAGATATGCCTACATACAAGTATTAAAGGGTCACAGCATTAGGAAGGTTGAGAACTATTGCCCTAAAAGTTCATGGATGCCTACAGTTAGAGATGGAAGAAACATTTTAACTCAAAATGTTAATTGAAATATCAAACACTTATAGAGAACCTTAAGGTTTTTGGAGCATCTTCCTCATAAAAACACCAAGAGATAAGAAGGGAAGTATCCCTGTCTTCATTTCACAGACAAGAAAAATGGGCCATAGAGGCTTCACTCTATCATATATTACTCACCTGAGATCATAGAGCTTATGTGTCATGAAAAAGAACTGAACACAAATTTGTTGACTCTATTAAATTTTCATTCAACTATAGTACATTGCCATGTCCTTCTTGGTGGTAGAATATAGACCATCAATGTTTCATCCATTTACCACTTTCTCTTCTAGAATTAAAGTTGGAAGATATCTCAGCATGCTCTTCCTAATCTAATCACTTCACCTTATAGACGAGGAAATTGTCAGGAGTGCTTATACTATAGTATAAGAAAAGTCTTTCTAATAATTAGAAGTGTCTTAGCTACAAAGGAATAATGGACCTTCTTCTAAAGAACTGAGATCAAATAATTAATCAAGCAACTATTTAAGGATTTATTATATTCCAGACAGTATAATTGGGATACAATTAAAACAAGAAGTAAAACCAGTCTCTGTCCTCAAGGAGATTACATTCTTAATGAGAAAAGATAACATATATAAACCAGAACAAATAAGACAAATGCAGGTTAGATAGAAGATAACTTTGAAACTATTTCTTTGGAATTGTTAGTTGAAGCTCTATGACAAAGAGAGTCTAGATGCCCCATAGCCTAACCTTTCTCCCTTTAATTCCGACTCAGCAGTACAAATATGTGGGAGACATGTAAAGGAAACTGAGAACATAAAAAAATACTCTAGCTTCATGTTTTCTTTATCTTTCTCTACAGTGATTGTCGTATTATTTGTGACCCTGAGAAGGCAAAAGAAAGAACCACTAATTGTCTTTGAGGAAGAAGATGTGCGAGAAAACATCATTACCTATGACGATGAGGGTGGTGGAGAAGAGGATACAGAGGCTTTTGATATTGCAACCCTCCAAAACCCTGATGGGATTAATGGATTTATCCCCCGTAAAGATATCAAGCCAGAGTATCAGTATATGCCCAGACCTGGTCTTCGACCAGCTCCCAATAGTGTTGATGTTGACGATTTCATCAATACAAGGATACAGGAGGCTGACAATGACCCGACGGCTCCCCCTTATGACTCTATCCAGATCTATGGCTATGAAGGGCGGGGCTCGGTGGCTGGCTCTCTCAGCTCCTTAGAGTCGGCCACAACAGATTCTGATTTGGACTACGATTATCTACAAAACTGGGGACCTCGTTTTAAGAAACTAGCAGACTTGTATGGTTCCAAAGACACTTTTGATGATGATTCTTAACAATAAAGATACAAATTTGGCCTTAAGAACTGTGTCCAATATTCTGACGACCCCAGAAGAAATGTAAACAGGTATTTTTTTAAAATCAAGGAAAGGCTCATTTAGAATGGCAACATTTTACAGAGAGGATCACTTTAATAAAAATGAGGACCTCCCAGTGGTAAATACTGTGAAGTACCTTTTCTCCCAAAAGGCAAATATAGAAGTTGGTTATCGACTTCACTCAAGAGAAACCACTTGCCGTGCAAATTATTTAAGTGAAGGAAAATGTCAACAATGGACTTAACAATGAAGGGATTTTTTTTTCTGTGTTATGGACATCTAAATCTTTTAAGTCAAAGAAGCTTCCACAAAATTAAAAAGGACAACAGTTCTGAGCTGTAATTTCGCCTTAAAACTATGGACACTCTGTACGTAGTGCATTCTTAAACTTGAAATATATAATATTCAGCCAGCTTAAACCCATATGATGTATGTACAATACAATGTACAATTATTGTCTCTTGAGCATCAAACTTGTTACTGCTAATTCTTGTAAATCTTTTTGCTTATACTTTCATCTTAAACTAATACGTGCCAGATATAACTCTGTCTTGTTGCAGTGGGAGGCGCCCTATTTCTATGTCATTTTTAATGTATCTATTTGTACAATTTTAAAGCTCTTATTTTAGTATACATACAGATTTCAGTATTCTGACATGTAAGAAATGTTACAGCATCACACTTATATTTTATGAACATTGTACTGTTGCTTTAATATGTGCTTCAATATAAGAAGCAACCTTTGAAATAAAAAAAAATGATTCTTTTTTTAATCCTTGTTTTCAATTCTTAAGCATTTAAAAGGATCCCCATGTTTCTAATGTCCCATTTATAGTTCTAATGGACAATTGTGACCTTTTAATAGCCCTATTTATTATCTGTTTGAAATTTGTCTGTTGCCTTGTTAAGTGTTTATTTAAAAAGCAAATACATTTTACAAATGTTTTTCGAGAAGATTCTGTAATGTCGTGTGAATAATTTTGTACCCTCTCCCGAGAAGATGTGGCTTCTCTCAGAGCACAGATCCTAGGAGGAGATGATGCTCTGGACTGAGGGTTGGTTCTCATTTTTCAATATATGTTATGTAATGTGCATTTATATTCTCTCTTAGTAATTCTATGATTATGTGATAATAAGGCAACGAAGGTCCCATAATCACCCACATTTGTAGTGGAGGCTTCATTGTCTTGAATGAACTCCTCTGGCATACCAGAGAATTCTTAAGTCTTACCCCATGTGATTAAGAGAGCCCCTCACAATGTTCCACCTGACAATTAGTTTATATGAATAATAATTATGACTCTAGCATTTCAAGATTTTTTTTGTTTTTCTGCTGTAGAATGACCTCGTCTTAGAATAACCAGGCATTTAAATTTTTAATTTAAGATAGTGATTTCTTTCATATTTGCTATTTTTAGCATTTTTAATTGTTTGAAACTATCTATGGCTTTTTTATATATATTTTATTTCAAGATGGGGCAAGGGGAAAGGGGACTGGGATAGGCTCAATGTATCAGCTCAGCTCTGTATATGTCTGCAGTCTGCTGAAACATTACATAGCTTCTTGGACTATATAGCTCTTTGCTGATGCTTTATCTGCTCTGGAGAATCAGAGAGGAAACATTTAAATGGAGTTTGAAAGGACACAGAAGTATGGCACTTTGAGAAGATGGTATATTCTTACTCTCATGACCTCTGTGCCATGGGTGCCATGTTCTTCCGTGGCAATGAGAAGATAACCTAGATTATATTCCAAATGACAGCTAGAGCAATAACCAGTGTGCGTGTGTGTGTGTGTGTGTGTGTGTGTGGTGAGGTTGACTTGAAAGAGGTTGCCCAAGACGACCTCTCAGGTCACACCAGTGCTGAGATGTTAGGATTCTATAATTAGCAATAGTAGGGGAAAGGTAACATCAACATAGCACATCATTTTTCTTTTTTCATCCCAGGAACAGTTCAAGTGGCCTATCTAGGATTATAATCAATGCTTAGATTTTCTTTCTTTCTCTTTCTTTCTTTTTAAATTATATAATGTTATTCTATATGCTTTGCTGGGACAACTTTCCTTTTAATTACTTTTAGTTCAAAACTGAGTCACAAAACAGAGATAATCACTTTCAAAAGCATTCCTATGAGCTCCTCGTTCACATTGACCACTTTGCATTCAAAGCAAAGTTTTGCAGATGTCAATGGATCCAGCCCAGATAGGGTGAATTCAGAGTCCTCCATTTTAACAAAGGATTATGTCCTTTCTCTAGCTTCATAAATTTGCCAGTTGGGTCCCTTTTTTTTTTCTATTTTTTAATAATCCAAAGAATATTTTGCTAGATTTGCACAGTTCTCCTCTTGAATTTGAAACAACGGAAATAGGCAAAAAAAATGCAAAAATCATACTTACATGAAAACACAAGTACAAGTAAACCCATTGTAAAGGTTGATGTCAAAGGACACCATTGGAACTGTATTAGGGATAGAATTAATCGCTTCGTTTTCTACATGTTTATGCTCAACTTAAAAAGGGGCACGGCCACTACTTTTTTAAGAGTTATAAATGATTGGCTTTGGAGGACTTTTTTGTTGGTTTTGTTTAGTTGGGCTTGGGTTTTAGTCTCTGTTGTTTGTAGAACCCTCTTAGAAGCTTGGAAATAAAATTTCTTTCCCTAATTAATTTGTCATTTTTCATTTGGCACTTGGGCTTGGGAATGGAGTATAAATCAGCGTGGGGTTTCTTCATCACTCCTGCAGTCTTGTACTAATCCAGCTCCCATCTCTCAATCATTTGACTGTTTCTAAAGTGTTTTCACTTATGAAAAAGACTGAGAAGTACTTTGCCACATGTCAGTATTTCCATTTTGCAGGTGAGGAAGCTGGACAAACAGTTAAAACCTTATGCAACCAATAAACGGTTTTTCTGGGAATCAAATATTTTGACTACAAACCCTAATTTTTTTTTTCTAAAACTCTCTCCAGAGGTCACTGAACTCCTAAATTTCCAAGATTCACATCTTTCCTATACTTTAGTAACCCAAGGTCTGATCCTTGTTTGTGACACCCATGGTCACCATTGCATGTGCTACTATGTCCATGATTCAGATTTCTTATGTCCTTCTCTATGATCATAATCTCTTATTTCATTTCTTCCCTCATAAAACTCATCATGGTCTTCATCTTGATCTACATTTTTCCCATCATCTCTTCTGTCTCTATATACTTTGCTTTTACTTTACTGCCTTCATTGTCTTGACATAAAAAAGTTAACCAGTTTGTGATACTCTAACATTGAATTTGTCCCATCTTAATCTTCTTGTTAGTCGCACTCTAATCCAAAACCAGATTATTCCTGTCAATGAACTTCACTTCTATTTAGAATTGTCCTTGGAAAGAATCCATTAATTGTGTTGACTAGGTCCACTATATGTTATCTACTCTTGACTGAGTCTAGATCTCCTTACTTAATATCCCTTTTATTCTTCTTTCACTGACTGTCACTTCTTGAAGCAGTTGTTCAAAGATTTCATGTCTCCACCACCATCTTCTCTTTCAGAAGATGATCTTACCCCATACTTTATCAAGAAAATTGAGGCCATATGTTATGAACTCCCTTAGCCTTATTCTATGATATAATATACTCATATATCATACTGATACAATACCTCATTTTCTCCTCCCTTGAGACTGTGATAGAAATCTGGCTCTTCTTTAGTCCTTATTCTTTTCTTCTCCATATGTTCTTCCATCCTATCCCACCCCCTTCAAGAGCCTAACTACTCAATTATTCCTTTTCCTTTTATCTTCAAACAGTCCTAAACTACTGGTCTATTTTCTGCTGTTCACAAACATGCCTTTCTTAAGACAGATAGAAAGATAGGTAGATAGAAGCATGTTTGACCCTGCAATATGCTCAAGTTTCTTTCACAAACTCTTAGAAAGAGTCATCCATTTATTGCATCCTTTTCCCCATCTTCTACTCACAACTTTCTTCAGACTGGCTGCTGATTCCATTAACCAATTACAATTATTCTCCTCATGTATACCAGATATTTCTTAACTGGTAAAATCTATTAAAATATGAACTATTTCTTACTTGCTAAAGTAAGATGAATTTTAAGTTAATCTACCTTCAATTTGACATTTCTGTAGTTTCTGACTGGCAACTAATCCATCCTCTGATAACTACTTCCTGTGATTCTATGATACTGTTCTGTCCTGGTTTCCTTTCTACTTATTTGACCTATTCTCTCTCTCCTTTGTCAAATTATCACCTATATCTTGCCACTAATTTCAGATGTTCCCAGATCTGTATCCTGGATTTTCTTCTCTCTCTTCACCCTCTATCTTAGTGATCTTATGTCCTAAGAATTCAATTCTTGCTATACAGACTCCAAAATCTGTGTATCCAACTCTGATATATCTCCTAACTATAGTCCACATCCCCAGCTGTCTGCTAGATACATCTACCTGGATGTCCCATAGAAGTCATAGATTCATCTACTCTAAAATGGAACTCATTACATTTGCCTTCAATTTCCCCCATTTTTGTAGATGATACTATCCTTATAATCACCCATATTCATAATTCCAGAATCATCCTTGACTTTGCCTCTCTCTAGAAGCTCATTTCCAGTTATTCACCAAGTCTTGTCAAATCTACCTCTATCCCATTTCTTGCTTTCCCTTCTTTTCTCTAGTCACACCGTCACTGACCTATAAGCAGTTCAGCCCATCATGTTCTCCCATTTGGGCCATTCCAAGATTTCTAATTGGTCTCTCTACTTCCAGATAATTGTCTTTCTAATCTATGTCCTAGATAGCTGCCAATTTAAGATTCCCAAAATACAGACATGACCATAACATTTTTCTCCCCTAAAATCATCTGGGGGATGGGGGGGGGGGAGTGGTATCTCTGTTGTCTCTATGATAGATTATGAACTCATCAGCTGGGCATTTAATGCCTATAGATATTTGTCACCCCTTTCCATCTGGTTTGCATTATTTCCTTTCATGTACTATACATTCCAGTCAAACTGGCCTGCTAGCTTATCCCCCTCAATCCGCAAACTTTACAGATCACCTTCTATCTCTTCAATTTTGAACAGGTTGTCTGTTATGTCTCTTAAAATTCTTGACTTCCTTAAAAAGGAATAATTCAGATACCACCTACTGACTTTAGCACTTCTGGATTCCCCCTTGCCCTCTGACCTAGTGATACTCTTTCCGTTTTGAAATTATGAGGTATTTATCTATCTGTAAACCTGCTTGATCTCCAAGTATAATATGAACTGCTAGTTGGTAAGGATTGCTTTGTTTGTATACAGGGAGCCTATCACAGCTCCTTACACATAAAAGGCATCTAATACATATTCATTGAATTTCCATTATACTAGGAATGAGGGGAGAACATTAAACTAAGAATTGGAATACCTGGGTTCAAATCCCATTTCTAACTTTGGAGAAGTTACCTGATCCCTCCAAGACGATGTTACTTCATCTTTGTAATAGGAATGAAAATATGACTCCTGTATACCTCACAGAGATGTTAGAAGGAAAATACTCTTTCCTTAAATGACTACATTAATATGTGCTATCTACTCACTGTTTTTTTTTTCCGATTCCACTTCCAGATAATTGGTGATGCCCAAGTGTATAAATGTACATGTTTTTCCTAGTAAATTCTATCCACCAACCCTGCAGTTCACAAAACTATTTCTTAGTAAAGTAGATCATGGTTCCCATATTCCGGAAGCTCTGAGGAGCAAGACTTCTTATATTACTTTAGAAACAAGAAATAATAATAAATTGTATGAATGTTGGGGAAAATATACCTGCAGTACCTTTTCTCATTTCATGTTTGTGACATCTCTATCTGCTATGAAGGTCAGGGAGTATTTCCCTTTCTTAGTGACCCTTCATTTTCAGGAGATTCTCTTTTTCTGGAACTTGAAGCAAATGGTGATGAATTAAAAGGATTCATTTAAAAAAAAAACAGGTCAGTACATGTGAGAGACTGCAGGATATATTGGAAAGGACGCTGAGAAACGAGTCACGAGAGAGGAGATACTAATACTGGCTCAATTTGTGTCCTTGGTAAAGACCTTTCTATTGTTGCAAATTCAGTTTCTAGATATAAGAAAACAAGAGAGCCATCAAAGCATCTTGAGATTTCAAGTTAAAAAGGGTGTTAAAGATTTTCACACACCTCCCAAAAAACCCTGTACTTATTTTCTCTGTGTTTATTGTCTCTTCCAATAAACTATAAGATCTTTATGAGAAGAGAGTATTTTCATTTCTATTTTGATGTTCAGGGCACTTGTAATAGTGCTTGAAACAGTGTCTAAAAATCCGAGCTTATTGACGTAGTAAATCCCCTCATTTTGCAAATGACAAGACTGATAGCTATAGGGATTGTGACTTGCCCAAAGTGACATGGGAGAAAGGGGCTAAGTATCAGAGTTAAGATTCAAACTCAGATCCTCTGACTTCCAAACAAAATTTCTTCTTTTCTTCTCCTTTTTTTCTTTTCTTTTTTCCCATTCCTTCCTTCCTTTCCTCTTTTCTTCCTCCCTCCTTCATCCTTCCCTCCCTCTCTCCATCCTTTCCTTCCTTCTTTTCTTCCTTTCTTCCTTCCTTCCTTCCTTCCTTCCTTCCTTTTTTCTTTCCTTCCTTCCTTCCTTCCTTCCTTCCTTCCTTTTGTCCTTCCTTCCTTCCTTCATTCCTTTCTTTCTTTCTTCCTTTCTGCAGATTGGTAATATCTAAAGTTCCTCCTAGGTCTAAAACTATAAATTTATGATTCTGTTTTGGAGGCTGGATAATATACTGGAACAACATTTGGGATTTGGAATCTAGAGAGATCTGTATGAGTTTGACTCCTGTCCCCTGACGTTTTATTAGCTTCAACATCTTATCCTCACTTTCCTCACCTATAAAATGGGAATAATAACATTTCTAGTATCTACTCACCTCATAGGATTATTTTTAGGATCAAATGAGCTAAGTGTATGTAAAGTATTTTGCTTTTTTTTTTCCATATTTTTGCCTCTCTCTTTAACTAATGAGGGAGCTAAGGTTGAGATAAGTAACTTTCCCAAGCTATGTATTGCCATATATAGAAAACATTTAACCTATGACCTAGTACATTTTTGCTTTTATAAACTTTTGCTAATGAATTCTCCTCAGTAATAGACATTTCCTTGTCACTATGTAATGAACACATTGATTTGTGATTGGTTAAAGGGGGGACATGGTTTGAAGTATCTGTCATCCCAGAATCACACACACACACACACACTTTTGATATTACATTTTGGCTATGAGGTGATATTTTAAAAATCAAAAATCAAATAAATATATCTGGATATGAAAGTACCTCCTCTAAAGCCTCATCAGGTCACAGAAGTGACCCAATGAGGAGCTAGCTGGTCATAATAGTCTTAAAGGGTTTTGTGTTTGGACCTGATGAAAGACAGTGTCTCTTGTTCAGAATACTAGCCTGTACTTGGAGATTCTTATCAATAGAAGATTGACATCAGATAATAAATAACTTTGGCCACAGAAACTCATGAGAACTTATGAGCCAAGGCCTGAATGGGGTTATGTTTTGCATCAGTGGAGAGAATAGACAATATTGAAAAAAATCAGATCTTTTGGTATATTAGTGCTCATTTCTCGATTCATTCAATCATTATTTATTAAGTGTCTACTATATGCAGGACTTTGTGCTAAACCTTGTAGGAGAGAGAAGAATAAATAAGGCAAATACTCTGTTGTTAGATTTATACAAATAATTGCACTTTTTTTTTTTATGTAGAATTCTTAACACCAGGACAAAGGGCTAGGTGAGTTCGGAGATGAAAGAGGTCACTTCTAGATAAAGAGATTAGTAAGAGGTGGCATCAGATCTGAGCCTTAAGAAAAGTGAGACATTGAATAGGAAGAGACAGGTAGAGAAGATATTCTAAATATAGGGAAGGATAAAAGCAGAGACCCAAGGTTGGCCAAATGCCCAGTTTGTTTGTGTTAGGGTTAGCAGTCCAGTTTGACTGAAGCTTCTCTCTTAGAGTACAGCATCCTCCAAGGTCCAGATTTAACCTCCCTCTGTATCCTTGCCTCTTATCTCGAATTCCATTTAATTCACTCCATGCTGCAGTCAAACAATCCCTTTTTTTTTTTGAGGGGGGAAGGCAAGGCAATTTGGGTTAAGTGACATGCCTAAGGTCACACAGCTTATGAGTATCAAGCGTCTGATGCCGCATTTAAACTCAGGTCCTCCTGACTCCAGGCCCAGTCTCTATTCACTGTGCCACCTACTGCCCGCCATTTTTTATTCATTTTATTTTTAGATAAGCGCATTTCCAGTAGGAAAGCCATAGGGAAAGTCTCGAGTACTCTAGCTGTGTTTGCTCCCAGGACATGATGTGCTGAAGATAATTATATAATAAATGAAATGAACAATCCTGTCACTTACAAGGCACCCAGATCTCTCCAAAGGAATGCTTGTACCATTAAGCATTCTATGAATCTGAAAATAGAGCTCACCTAGAATTCTGTAATCCAAAGGATTGGCTACATTTTGCAGGTAAATATGTTAGCTCATTCTACACAACAAAATGATTGGTCCATTGCTTGGCCACAATTTCTTCAGTCACTGTGCTTAAGTTAAAATGAGTGAGTGTAAAATAGAATATAGTTCAGTGAGAGTCCAAGTATTTAGTTTATGATCCTTACTCTGTCTCTAACTGGATCTGTCACCTCGGGCAGCAAGATTAATCTCTCTTGTGTGTAAGATAAAGGCTGTGAACTAGGTGACCTTGATGGTGCTTTCCTGCTCCAAATCCAACCATCTTATGAAATGAGATGATGCATATAAAGTGTGTTAGAAACTGCCTTATTTCAATACTTCAGTGACTTATAATTTCATCATTGTGGATACTTCCAACACTGACACAAATTTGTTGTTGTTCAATTGTTTTTCATTTGTGTCTGACTATTCATGTCCCCATTTGTTCTATTTGTTTTGCCAGAGAAACAAGAGTGATTTGCCATTTCCTTCTCCAGCTCATTTTACAGATGAAGGCAAGCAGGGTGAAATGACTTGCCCAAGGTAACATGACTAATACATGTCTGAGGCCAAATTTGAACTCAGGAAAATGAGTCTTCCTGACTCCAGGCCTGGCATTTTATCTACTGTGCTACCTAGTGTTATAATTTACACCACATATTCCTTAGCAGATGGATTCATGGGGTGCAATGGTTCAACTCTATATCAAACGTGTGTATGCATACACATCCACACCCACATATATATGTACATATACAAACACATTTATGTGTAGATGCATATAAACATATATGAAAAAATATATGCAATATACTTTATAACTATGTATGCAAACATATGTGCATGTAGATAAATATATAAGGATATATAGCCTATGTTTCATATGCACATAGACGTGCATGTGCACATGTGTGCACACTACACATACACAAGCATGTACACACAAAATCACATGCACACGTGTATGTGCACATATGCACGTACATATACATATATGTATATACACGCATATACACGTACACGTATATATGCGCATACATGCAGTGCACATGCATGTACATGTACATGTACATATGCATATACATATACATGTCCACATACATATACACATACATATACATATACATCTGCATATACATGCCCATGCATGTACATGTACACGTACATATGCATATACATGTACACACACATACACATACACATACATATACATATGCATATACATATGCATATACATATACACACAATTATTCCAAGTTGGACTGGCCTCTGATCAAGAAAGAATCTCTCCACACTTAGCTTTTTGGTCCTTAGCTGACAGGTATATTGCATGTTAAAGGCTTTCCAGTTTCTGGTTTGGTTTTGGGGACTCCTAGATCCCCTCCATGACGTGATGAGGTATCAGAAGCGCATTTTAGCTGCTGTTGAAAGCTTTAAAGTTCTAAATACAGTATGAGGTCTAATGATTGTAATCATTTTCATTATTTTATCCCCCAAATCCACAGTAACTATGAACAAATAATAATGGCTAAAATTTACATAGCACTTTAAGGTTTGCAAAGTATTTTACATTTATTACCTCTCCAGACTCTCAGAAGAGCCCTGTTGAGGCAGGTGCTATTATTATCCCCATTTGACAGTAGAGGAAACTGAGGGTGAGATAAGTCACATGACTTGCCTTGCTTGACTCAGCCAGCAAATAGTTACTTGAAGAAGCAGGATTTAATCTCAGTTCATTCTGACTCTGGATCCAGAGCTCTAGACACTGTGGCAGATGTCTCAACAACCACAACAACACCAGCAACAAAACAATCAAACTAAACATGTAACAATGGCATAGCCAAAGAGTTGGGTTTCTGCTTACCAGAAGATATCTTCAAATATTTGGACTTTAGATCAAATTCAATTCCATCCTAGTCTGTTGATCATATTTTGTATACATGAATATGTCCCATTAATAGATAGCATTTTCATAGCGTTCTGGACCATGCAAAACACATTCCTTATAACAACCTTGTTGATAATGTGGCCTATTATTATCAATTAATCAACTATTTGATCAATACCAATTGGATGCAAGGTATTTACAATATACAGGCAAAACCCAACTAATCCTGTCCTCTAGGAACTTACAGCCTATTAAAGGTATTCATGGAAATATTACATACTGCATATACAAAGCAATTCCACATTTTTAAAATTTGTATGCAACCTTTAATGGGGAACACCAGAATTCAGAACAGCAAATGATCTGTTACACAGGGCTTTAGAAACTTCCTTGGAGCCTTGAGAGTTTACCTGACTTACCCATTGTCAAAGTCCTTATAAGTATCAGAGGTAAGGTTTAAACTGAAGCCTTATAGACATGAAGTCTATCATCTCATCCTTCTGTTGATGAGAAGACTGAAGCCCAGTGAGATGCAGGGATTTGTCCAGGATCAGACAATTGGTAAGCCTTGAAGTTGATAATTCTAATCCAGATCTTCTGATTCTAAATTCCATACTGTTTATATAATGCTGTATTTATTTTAAGCACATTGACTTTTACTGGAGAGCAATTCAACTTTTCATTAGCCTACATGTGACTCAAAGGATAGCTTCTGGATCAATCAAAATAAAAATTTTGTTCAGTGCTGTTGGGTTTAGTAGCCTCATGCAGACAGACTTAGCACTGGAGATATTTGTAGCTACAAGACTGCTTCTAGAGAAATTATCATAGATTTATTATTATTATTTGCAAACAACTATTAGTAACAAATTAATGAATAGAGACAGAGAGAGACAGAGACAGAGAGAGAATTTGAAGGCACACTTCTAATCTAGCAATTAATCAATAAACATTTACTGAGCTCTTATTATGTACCAGCCACTGTATATGTCCTACTATGTCTTTTTTTTTTTTTTTTTGCTTTTTGGAGGTCAATTGGGGTTAAGCGACTTGTCTGAGGTCACACGGCTAGTTTTTGTGTTAAGTGTCTGAGACCGGATTTGAACTCAGGTCCTCCTGACTCCAGGGCCTGTGCTCTATTCACTGTACCACCTAGCCATCCTTGTCCTACTATGTCCTATCCAAAACAAAAAGGGGAGAGGCAATCAGGGCTATTTTTACTCACCTAGATTAAAGATGCCACTCTTTCAGGGACCACTGATGCAACAACATTGAGGTGAGCTGGGGCTTAAGGAGATGGTTATGGGGTTTGACTCCCAGTAGCACCAGCAAAGCTGCTGCTGGGGGTGACCTGGTAGAGTAATTAGGTTGTAAATGCCCTTAGGCACCAACTGAGGGATGAAATTTGTATAGAGAAGGCAGGGAGTAGAGAGGAGGTAAGGTTTGATCCATAATGAGTGAAGACTAGGTGTGATTTTATTGTTGATTGCAGGGAGGGTGGGTTTTAACCCTTCTTCCTATTCTCAAATTGGATAGTCACACATCCCACAACCACTATGGTGACTACCACTATTTTGGAGCAGAGTGTCAAATTCAAATTAAAACAGGAGCCAACAAACTGTACATAAGGATCCCTAGAGGCTGCATGTTGACTTAGAAAACCATGTATTAACATTATCTATGTCCTATACTACTTTCATTCATTCTGCCATTTTTTTCCCAATTATGTCTTAATCTGGTTCTTGAAAGCATGACAGTCTGCACTGTTGTCAAAGTGTTTGAAACCTCGGCTAAAAAGGACCACAGCATTGAAGAACTACTCATTTCTCTTTTCGTGATTATTTATGTGTTTTATTGATTATCCTAGCCTGATTTTGTTGCTTCCCACTCTACAGAGGAGAGTGGTTAGATCATTTTCCCAGCGCCACACAACTACAAAAGGGGAGAACTAAGACACAAAGCCAGGCCTTCCAACAACAAACCTAATACTCTAGAGAAAGTTTGGTATGGTCAAAAGAGATGGAAGGAGCTTTAGTAAGCATCTTTGGCCAACTTTCTCAATTTACAGTTGAGAAAGCTATAATAGAAAGGAGGGAAGTGAATCACCGAAAGAACACATACCCATTATAGACAGTGGGAGTTCTTTCTCTCCCTATTGCTCTTTCTTTCCCATTCTGCTTCCCTCCTTTGAAGAGATGTTCCATTGGCAAGAACATTTAATAATGACTCGTCCATCTTTTAACTGCAATGAATGTCTGAATACAAATTTCATGATGATTAGATATTTTCATTTTATTGAGACTTTTAGTCTGTTTCATTACTGGAAATGCCCTAGTCAGAAGAAATGGGAATCAATAATGTAGTTTCATCATTCTAATATGTCCCAGAAGTAAAATCATCTGAAGTAGTTTGGGACGATAATTGATAAACAGAATAGTAAAGTCTTGCCAGTGTTTTACATTTAATTTTAGGACAAGAATAAACATACCTATCAACAAGGCAGTTTCTGGTTGGAGTAAGAGACTGGTTTCCCTAGAGGAAAACCACCCCTAAGAATTGCAAAATGATCAAAGAGGCAGTAAGGCATATGGAATGGGAGCTGGAGTCTGGCTGGGGACCCAGGCTTGAGTCCCAGCTCTCTTCTCTAAATATTATGTGACCTTTGACAGCTTATTTTACCTTTCAATTCCTCAGTTTTGTCAGCCATAAAGCATGAAATAATAAACTCACTAGCCACTTCATGGTATTTTACTAATTACACATAGTTTTCAGAAAAGAAAGAGACCCCAGAGATTATCTAGTCCATGATATTAGCCTGAGGTCTGGGGAAGGGATCTTTGGACAGATTTTAGAGTTTTATGGATTTGGATAGGGAAAAGAAAAAAAAATATTTTTCAATAGCATCTAAGATAAATTTCACATTTGCTTCAATTATGAATAATATTTGAAAATATTATTCTGAGAAGGAGGCCTTAGATTTCACCAAGCTGCCAAAGTGACCCATGAGACAAAAAGGTTAAAAACCCTAATCCTGGTCAATTTCTTCATTCTCCAGCAAGAAAATTGAAGCTCACACAGATTCATTGACATCTCCCTGTTCTCCCAGCTGATGAATTTCAGAGGATGGATCTGAGCCCAAGTCTTCCATCGCTCGTGCATTATTCTACATCTTTGTTGTTGTTTAGAAAGACTGAATAAGATAATGTTAGATGAGCATTTTGGAAGCTATAAAGCATTCTATAAATATGAGTTATGGCCATTTTAGTGAAAGGTTCTTTAACAGGGAGACCCAGATTCCAGTTTTGCCAGGAACTCATTTTATGACCCTGGTCCAGGAACTTGGTAAGTGAGGTTAGATTAAATGATGAGTAATCCCTACTAACAGTTTTAACTTGGAGCCAAAGCTATAGATGTGAGAGCCAGAATTAGCCTTAGATTTTAGATATGGTGAATTCTATTAAGGAGCTGAAGTCAGTTCCAATATAATGAGCTGCTTGAACCTGAAAAGCTTTGGGAAGGTTAGTTCCTTTTGAACAAATATAGACTCAAGTCAAAGTTCAAGTTTAGGTAGCAAAATTTCTATCAAAACCCCAGATTACAGGGAATGGAGAAATTTGTTTTTCCTCTCCTCATTCCCATTTTCAGACCCTAATCTGATGTTATTGTGAGCTATTTCTCATGAATCCATCCAGTGCTGGGTATGGGCCATATGCATAATTAGGAGATCCTATTATGGAGAAAATGACTGATAGGTCTTCCTCAAACACAAACACATTTAGAGATGGGCACAGTTATTATAGGACCTTATGCTTTGTTGTTCAGTTGTTTCAATCACGTCCAACTTTTGGCGTCCCCATTCGGGGTTTCTTTGGCAAAGACACTAGAGTGGTTTCTTCTCCAGCTCATTTCAAAGAGAAGGAAATTGATTCAAACAGGATTAAGTGACTTGCCCAGTGTTTGAGACCAGATCTGAATTCAGGAAGATGAATATTCCTGACTCTAGGCCCTATATTCTATCCACTGGGTCACTTAGCTTCCCAGAAGACTTCTTAGGGTTAAATATGAGATTACCACTTTTGACAGAAATGGAGCCTGAGGCCCATAACAGGGATGAGATTTGTCCAAGGTCATAGAGCTAATTAGTGGTCAAATGGAGGACTGGATTCTACATCTCCTGCCTTTTGGCTCCAAGCTTTATGTAACACATCCCCATGACTCCCTAAAGTCAGTCTTGTGGTACAGTGGATAGAGCACTGTGCCTGGAGTCAGGAAGTCGTGAGTTCAAATTCTACCTCAGACATTTACCAGGTATGTGGCCCTGGGCAAGTCATTTATCATCTTTCAGACTCAGTTTCCCCCTCTGTAAAACCTATTTCCCAGGGTTTTTGGATCAAAGGAGATAATATTTGTAAAGAACTTACACAATGCAGAGCATGTCTTAGGCATTCAATAAATGCTTGTTTCTTTCCTTCCTCTAGAAGGATAAAATGCAGCAGGACATATTAGTTTGAGAGTCAAAGATTTGAATTCAAATACTGACCCTATACTCATTGCCTAGGTCATCTTGGGGGATTTATTTTGCTGGGGTTTATTTTCCTTATCTGTGAAATAAAAGTTAGATGAGACAGTCTCTAAGTGCTTTTTAGATGTCCATCACAGTAACAGTGTAAAACTTCCTGTGATTCCTCATATTTTGCATCGAAGCAGCCTTTTTTTTTTAAGGTTTCTTTTTCAAGCCTCCCTCCCCCAATTTCTTGTGTCCATTGTTTCTGGGAGGATGGGCTAGGAACCCATAATGAACATGGGTAGAAAACAGTTCCTTTTACCTGTCTCTTCTTGTTAGGTGAAGCACAATCATATTTTGGTCTGATTGCTTTCAAGGTGAACAATTTCAATCATATTTTAGGTCCACTTTCCTCCCATCAGCTTAATTGAGCATTCATGCAGAGGACTAGGAGAGGCCATTTCCCAAGCCTTATTCACAGGAATTTGCTTACGACTAGAGTCTTTCAATTAGGTCAGAGGGTAGTGGAATTCTTTCCTTAAGCTGAAAACGAAGACCCAGGCCAGCAGTTCCCAGGCAACTCTGGGCATTGCTAGGTAATTAAAAAAAAGAAAATCTGTGTGGCAAGGGTCAGTTTGGGGTATTCATAGAATCAGAGAGTCTCAGGATTTGTAGCAACCTCACAGGTCATCCAGTCCAGGACACAAGTGACACATGAAACACGTCTCTAAGACCCCTGGCAAAAGCTCATCTGGCCTCTGCTTAGGCTTTGTGGCCAGGCATGAAGAGCTATCCAAAAGGGCTAGACTCAGCAGTACTAATGGTTTATAAGCTCCTCCTCCTCTAAACCTGAGGTCAAACTTCCCATACTTTGCAATCATAAACCCTGGTTCAGACCTTTGTAACCCTCACAGATTAAAATGAATCTTTCATCCTTCTAACAAGCCTTTGGGTACTTAGGGACCACTATCAAGGCCATTTGCTACTGTGCATGACCTTCACCACACCTTCCTTGAACCTCAGTTTCATCATCAATTACCCTATGACTCCAACCCCAATTCTTCTCATTTCCTTGTGCATAATTCTCCTCCCTGGACCCTATTCCGTTGTTTTCCCTTTAGACTATAAAATGCATTAATAAAAGGCCAAACTAACATAAATTCCTTTTTTAGACAGGATTTCTAAACTAGCAGATGAAGTGAAAGTTTTAGATATGCTTTATCTAGATGTTAGAAGAGCTTTTCCAAAAAGTATCTCATCATATTCTTTGGAGAATATAGGCAGGGATGGATTTAGATACCATAATCATGTGGATTTAGAAATCACTTAGCTGACTGGACTATTAATTAATGTTTCAGTATTAATCTGGCAAGAGGTCTGCAATGGAATGCCCCTTGGATTTGTGCTTAGTCCTGTACAACTTAGCATCAAGGACTTGGATAAATGTATGGAGAAGATAGCTGCTCATCAAATTTACGAATGACACAACGATGGAAGGAATAATTAACACACTAGATGTCAGAGTCAGGATTCAAAAGGATCTTGATATGGCAGAGCATAGGCCCACTCTAAGAAGATGAAATTAATTAGGAAGTCATGTGAAGTATTGTACTTGGATAGAAGAAAATGACTTTACCAGTATAAGATGTGGGAGACATGGTTAGAAAACAGTTTTTGGTGAGGAAGCAAGGAAAAAGGAAGGGAAGAAGGAAGGAAGGAAGGAAGGAAGGAAGAAAGAAGGTAAGAAGGAAAGAGAAGGTAAGGAAGAAAGAAAGAAAGAAAGAAAGAAAGAAAGAAAGAAAGAAAGAAAGAAAGAGAGAAAGAAAGAACGAAAGAGAGAGAGAGAGAAAGAGAGAAAGAAAGAAAAAGAAAGGAAAAAGAAAGCAATCTCAAGGGTTTTAATGGACTGCAAGCTCTACATGAATTAGATATGTGACTTAGAAGCCAAAGAAGAGAACATGAAATTGAAATAAATTACATGGGGTATATTTAACAGAAATAGAAAGGTGATGGGAGCATTGTACCCTGCACTCATCAGTTCTCATCTGGAATATTGTTTTCAGTTCCAGGCATCTTGGTTTAAGAAGGACATTAATAACGTCTGGGATTCCAGAGGAGGGCAGGAAGGTCGGTGAAGGGCCTTGACTCTGTAATACTGAGGGTGGGTTGAAGGGACTGGAGATGATTAGCCTGAACAAAAGAACGTACATGGGGGAAATGATTGTTAATTTCGAGAATCTGTAGGCATTCATGTGTAGGAAAAAGACTAAAACAGTCTGTCCCCAGAGAGAGGAACCAGGAAGTATAAGTATAAGTTGAGAAGGCACATTTAAGCTTGGTGTTAGGAACAGCTTCATAATGATTAGAGCTGTCCAGAAGTAAAATCTGTTGCCTTTAGTTGAGATACGTTAGCACTCCTTGGAGATCTCTAAGCAAAGTCTTGTCACATGCAATCTATCATCTGTCTATCTATCTATCTATCTATCTATCTATCTGTCTGTCTGTCTGTCTGTCTATCTGTCTGTCTGTCTGTCTATCTCTCTATTTATCTATCTATTTCAACACACACACACACACATATACATCAATACATATGACCACTTGTCATATATAGTAGGATTCCATTTGTGCAAGGGTGTCTGTTTATTATTGTGTGATTCTCTTTGTAACTGTCTGTAACAAGGCAGCCATTGAAGTCCTTTCCTCAAATTTGGTGATTCTTCATTTATTTGTTTGATTTTCATGGGCAGACATAGTCTTATTTTCTTATATCTGTAACCCTAGAGTTTGACAGAGTTCTTGGCATGTAATAAATATTTAACACAAATTTTCACCCCTGCATAATGAAGAGGATTGGAAGAACTTTCTAAGATACTTTTTAATCTGAAATCCTATCATCTTTTTTTTATATGAAATCTTTCTCTATTAAAAGCTTGATTTTTCCCTCCTTTGGAAAGGCAGGAAAACCACTGATTGAAAGGAAGAATGGGGGCATTTTCAACATAAATATAATTTAATATTTGCCCTCCTTCCCTAAGCCTTCCATTCTTTTGGATAAACATCCTTAGTTTTCAAGAGATCTTCCTATGTTCAGGTTTCACCCCTCTCTTGTTGGGTTCTATTGTGAAATTGTTGAATTACCTCCTACTAAACATAGTCCCCCCAATGGCATCTCTTTAGGGCAGCACACAGTGGGACTACGTCACTCTTATTCTAGACACTGTGCCCCTTTCATTGGCATTTACCAAAAATCAGCAGTTTGGGCCGCCATACTACGGACTCATACTTTTGATGGTCATGTTGATAAGTTAAGTCTTTGTTAAAGTCCTATGTATGTGGTAGCTATTCTAATCATCATTTTTGTTTTTATTATCAGCTGCTATTACCATTATTGCTGAGTCATTATCAAGCTTTAAGTTTAATCTGCTTGCTTTTTTTGGAAACCAAATGTTACTTTGGCTTTCAGACTCTGGAAATTACTGAGTTTGATCCATCATGGGCAGGGGAATCATCTGACCAAGTCCCTTATCCTTGAACTCATCCCTTAGTTGTTTTGTTTCGTTTTTTCCCCAGTTAAAATGTCTGAGCTGAGAAATAGAGGCATACAAATTGAATCTTTTAATAACTTAGAGGACTGTCCATTAAGCAAATTGAGACATAAGGTCTGAGTAGTTGAAAGACTAAAATTACTTCTAGCCAGTGCCCTCTTTCACTGTTGTTGGGCTTCACAAGAGGAACAACTGGAGGGAAATTCCTAATGCAGTTTGTTTGAAACATTTTGAAAGTCTACATCCCATTGCTTATTAGCCAATTTTTGTATGTCTCTCTGGGTCCCTGAGCATTAAATCTTAAATAGGAGTGCTTGAAATTCTATGGGCTCACTGCTGCTGCTATGGGAGCATATACTGGAAATATCATGTGATTTTGGGGGGTGAAAGGTTGTAAGAGATTAAGTAAATGTGGTTGAGATGTATGTAACCATGCTAACCTGGACTACATTTCAGGGTAGGTTATTAGAAGGCGTAACTGATTGGGAGGGGAAAGGATGGCTTCAAATCACAGATTGGCTATTAAGTGAGTTACTTTGGGAAATCATTTGCCCTCTTTGTTTGGGTTCAGTTGAAGGGCTGTACTTGAGGACCTAGAGGGCCACATGTGACCTCAGGACTGCAGTTTCCCCATACCTGCTAGCACTTGTTAGCCATGTACCCTCAGTCAAGTAATATTTCAATGAGCTGCATTTTCCTGAGAATAACTTACTCTGACTATCTCATACAGTTGTCAGGATAATAGTAGGTGATTAGTAGTTGGTGCCCGATAAACAGTAGGAGCTTAATGAAAGTTTATTGAAGTGACAAAATTAGATCAACAGTTTGTTGCATTTAAAGTACTCTATGCATGTATAAAATATATAAAAGGTGGTAATTACAAGTCATCCTTAGAGTCAGGAGGACCTGGTTTCAAGCCTCACCTCAGGTCATTTCACTACTCAGATAACACCATAATACCAGAACCCAATAAGGAAACATAGATCTACGTTGTTAGAAGACATTGCTTCCCAAGAGTAGCCCAGCATTCTATACTGAGAAAGCCACAGGGACACATAGTGTGTGCTATACAGTAGGGGCAACTTGGTGAAGTAGCAAGTTAGCGCATGTTGGATAGATGAGGGGGACTGGAGTCAAGACGATAAGAGTTCAAACCTGGCCACAGACACAGACTGATTGTATGACCCTGGAGAAGTCACCTAAATGCTCTCTGCTTCAGTTTCCTCATTTGTAAAATGGGGATAATCCTAGCCCTTAATTCCCAGAGTTGTTTTGAGGATTACATATTTATAAAGCACTGTGCAAACTTTAAAGGGCTATACCAATAGTAACTATCCTCCTCCTCCTCCTCATCATTATGATCTACAAACATATTATTGCTTGAAGTCAGATTTCCAATACTGTGTTCAGTCAATCAACAACCCTTAAGTGCCTCATACTTTCCAGGCACTGTGCTAAACACTGGGGATGCAAGGAAAAGCTGAAGGAGAATCTTGACTCTCAAAGGGCATTCTCACAAGGGAGATGACATGTACATACCTACAAACATCCAGGATATGTACAGAGTAGAAGGGAGGTTATCTCATGTGGAATGCATTAGGGAAAGACTTTCTTATGAAGGTGGGATTGAAGTTTAGTCTTGAAAGAAGGCAGAAGGCTAGGTAAGGAGGTAGTGTTCTTCAAGCATGGGAGACAGTCAGTGAAAAGACAGTCAGGAAACAAAATGTCTTTCCTGATGAACAAAGAGCCAGCAGCACAATGTCACGGTATTGTAAAGTCAAAGGGGATGAGTAAAGTGTTAGATGGGGCAGCAGGGTGGTGAAGCAGATGGAGTGTCAGACGTGAATCCAGGAAAACTCATTTTTTCGAGTTCTAATCTAGCCTCAAACACTAGCTGTGTGACCCTGGGCAAATCCCTCAACTCTATTTGCCTCAGTTTCCTGATCTATAAAATGATCTGGAGAAGAAAGTGGAAAACTACTCCAGGATCTTTGCCAAGAAAACCCTAAATGGGGTCACAAAGAGTCAGGCATGACTGAAATACAACTGAACAACAAAAAGTGTCAGATGACTGGAAAACTAGGAAGGAGTCAGACTGCAAAAGGTTTTAAATAATTCATATCCCATTCAAGTACAGCAGTTTCTCAGAATCAAAAGGCTCTGATTTGAATTTTTTTTTAATAATGTACTCTCAATGGGGGCTCTCATCATACTATCCCATACTTCTCTAACACTTTACATTTTACAAAACATTTTCTTCACAATAATCCTGTCAAGTTTAGCACAATGCCTGATGCATAGTAGGTACTTGCTCAATAAATTCTATTGAATATCTATGGTAGATGGGTCAGATATTAGAATCCCCATTTTATATTTGAGGTAACCAAGGTTCACAAAGGTGAATTTAATTGCTCATGGTCACACAGCTGACTTGTGATTTAAGGGAAACAGGAATCCCAGCCTTCTGTCTCCAGTTCCAGGGCTCTTCAGACTGTACAAAGCTTCTTCCCTCTATTAGGTCTCTTCTCTCCAAGTACATAATATCTTTTGGGTCCTATATGGTTTCTTACATATTTTGGTTCCTAGAAGTTTCCCCAGTACAAAAGATAATGGATAAGAATAAGAAGTTCAAATTAAGTGTCTGATGATTCGATTTAGACAGAAATAATAGTATGAATGATATTTTAAAAGTTAGGAAAAGTGGAGCAGCTGGGTGGCGCAGGGAATTAGAGCACAGGCCCTGGAGTCAGGAGAACCTGAGTTCAAATTTGTCCTCAGACACTTGACATACTTACAAGTTGTGTGACCTTGGGTAAGTCACTTAACACCAATTGCATTGCCTTCCCCCCCTACAAAACAAAAAATAGGAAAATATTGCAGTGGAAAAAAAAAAGTTGTGAACTCAATGTTAGGAGAACTAGATTCTAATCCTCACCCTAATGAGTTATGTGGTCTTGAGAAAATAATCTTTCCTCTTCAGGTTTCTGATTCCTTACCAGCAATTTGAGTGGCTCGCCTAAATGATGTCTGAGATTGTTTCCAGTTCTAATGGACTACATTATGAGGCAGTTACATTCTGAATGGATAGAAGGTGGTACCTAGAGAGGTTTGAATTCTAAGCCTACCTCAGACACTTAGTAGCTGTGTGGCTCAGAGTGACTCACTGAACCTTTTCTTTTCCTGTTTCCTCATCTGTAAAATGGGGAGAATAATAGCACCTATGTCACAGAGTTGCTAAGGTATGTAAAATGTTTTGCAAACCAGACAGTTAACATATGTAAATGAATTAACATGTACAAATTGTTTTGTAAACCTTACAATGTAATATAAATGCTAACCATGATTATTATTACTATGATCAATTAGTTTCATGTCTCACTAGCATTCTGTGTTCTCATTTCAATCTGGCTCTAACATTCTACTCAGTTTGGAATAATAATCTTTTATTAAGTACCTACTTTGTGCAGCATAGTGCCCTAGGTGATAGAATTCAAACACACAGACTTCGTACTCCAGGAATTTACAATTGAAAGTGGGGAAAGGTATTTACAGAAATATCTATGATGCAAATAAGGGGATATAGTAAATTAGAGATCAAGACAAAGTAATTTAGAGAGAGAATGGGAGAGGGAGAAAGGGAGAGAAAGAGAGGAGGGAGGGAGGAAAAAGGAGAAGGGAAAGGGAGAGATCATTTTAATCTTGTCGGGAAAGAGAAAGACTGACAAGAGAAAAAAAAGATAAGGTTCATAGGGGAATTCACTCCTGAGTTAGGTGTTAAAATAAGGGAAAGCCATCCCCAGTGTGACTGCCGACTGAGAAAGAATACAAGCTGGGAAGTCAGAGGACTTTAGTTTGAATATCAGCTCTGTCTCTGTACTACCTCTGCAACCTTGGTAAGTCATTTAACCCCTTATGGGTCTCTGTTTCAAAAAAAAAAAGGGAACTGAATTAAACTGCCTGTAATTCTCATAATTCTTTTTGTTGTTCAGTTGTTTTCAGGCATGCCCAACTTTCCCTGACCCCATTTGGGATTTTCTTTTCAAAGACATTAGAGTGGTTTGCCATTTCTTTCTCCAGTTCATTTGACAAATGAGGAAACTGAGGCAAACAGGGTGAAGTGACCTGCCCAGAGTCACATAGCTAGTGGGTGCCTGAGGTAGGATTTGACCAGACTCAGTGCTCTCTCTGCTGTGGAATCCAAGTGCCTTTTAATTATTAAGTATCCTGAAAACAGAGATATTTAAACATTCCCCATGTCCTTCTCTCTTCTAGATGACTTAATCCAGGTCAAAAGATACTTTCTAGCCCTGATGTTCTATCTTCTCTCTTCTGATGCTTTATGTTCTATGTTGCCTTTGAAATCTACAACTCTGAGTCTACATTGAATAGTCTGTCCTTATCCCTTTGCTGCAATTAATGATAATCAAGTTTCCTAATGGAAAAATGCATCAATATGTCGAGGAGCTCACCTCTCAAAAAGTCAGAGAGGAGGAATGTCATCCAAGGGGAAGAGAAAATCCATGATTCAATGGCTTATATCTGTCGTATTTCTTTGACTCCCTTTCTGGAGACAATGAAGAATAAAACAATAAAATGTTGTGGTCAGTTGGGAACTTTTTGGGGAAATAACTGCAGGGCCAAAGGACAATTCTTCAGATAAGTAACCAGGACAGAGTGGTATTTAACATAGTTGAAGGAGAATGTAAAATAGCTGTTTTGATTATCTTTGCTGGAGCTGGAACCAGCCTGATTTTAGTGCATTTTGTGAGAAACATGATTGCATTTCAGATTCACAGGCCCCATACCTGGGAAGACATCCAAAAATGGAGATCTAAGACTCTCTTTACACTTAACCTTAAAGGCAAAGACTGTCACAGTCTTGGCTTTTCTGGATTTATCTAGGAGAGCACAAGTCATTCATTATCCTGCATGGCCCGGAAGCTTTCTTTCTTAGCCCAGGATTTGACTTGCCAACCCTGGACCAAAAGCAGCAGCATCTCTCTACAGTCTTTAAGTAGCATAATATAGAAAGACTACTGAATTTGGGCACAGAAGATCTAGATTCCAATCCAAACCCAGCTATCTGCATGACCTTGAGCAAATAACTTAAAATCTTTGGGCTTCAGCCTACCTCTATAAAATAAGAGGCTTGGTCTAGTTCTTAACCTGGAGTCTGTGAACTTGCTTTTTATTTTATTTTTTTTTTAACCTTGATACATTTTTAAAAAAAATATATTTGTTTCTGTTTTGGAAGGGAGTCCATTGGCTTCACCAGACTTTCAAAAGGATCCAGGAAACAAACAAGGTTAAGAAATCCAAGGCCTATTTCACTTTTTTTTTTCATTTATGTTTAATTTCACAACATGACTAATGTGGAAATATGTTTTCCATGATCATACAATAGACTCTATCAAAATGCTTGCCATCTCAGAGGGTTAGGATAAAGGGAGGGAGAGAAATTGAAACTCAAAATTTAAGAAAAATGTTTAAAATTATTTTTACATATACTTTGAAAAAAATATTAACAACAAAAAACAAAAAGAACCCTTGGCCTAGAAGATCTCAAAAGGTCCTCACAGTCCTAATGTCAGTGTCTTCTCTTTGTGAGTACTTTTCATTTGAATTGTTTTGATCTTGTACATCCATTTATCTGTATACTGTCTTACCCAGTAGACTATGAACCACATGAGGGCAGGGACCCTGCCTGCACTTGCCTCTCCCTGTATTCTCAATATTTAAATTAGCGCCTGATGCCATGTTTGTTCATTGACTGCTTATATATCATAAGGGTGACAATGTTTTGCTTTTCCAATTTCTAAACCTTGCCATTCTAAACATTCCCTGCTGATGCTAATCAATCCATAGACATTTGTTCTTTGTGGTCATTAATGGATAAGCACATTGGATCTTCTGGTGCACAACCGAGTCTCCCAGAAGTTTAAGAACTGAGACATCTGGAACATCTACCCCTAACTCATGTCTCTAGCTTTTTATGGCAAAAAAAGCTGGAATCTTCAAAATCTTTCAAGACTGAATTTCTCATGGTCATTTTGTTGTGGTTAGGGTTAGGGGTTGCTTGAGACCCCAAAATACTAACAGTCCGGGTCCTGCCAAATGCATTTGACTCAAATCTTCTCTCAGACAAAGAAAAGTAAAGTTTATTGGATAGACTCTTAAGGAGCCTTGATATGTGTAAAGCTTGTATTGGAAAAATCTATGGTGCTCTCACACACATGGGGCAAGAAGGGGTTTTATATACAGAAAGGTTGTGGGAGGAGTCTAGGGGTGGTCTAAAAGAGGAGTTTGGGGAGGGTCTCCAGGAGTCAGATGATCAGACTCCAGTAATGAGTGATTAAGGGTGGGAAGCTGCTGGAGACTACCTGGAGCTGACAGACAATGGAGGGCCAGGCCATTTCAAAGGCTGAACCGGAGAATCAAGAGTGGGAAATTGCTGGACAAAGGAGGGCTAAAGACTTGGGCAGAGCCACAACTTAAGGCCCATGGCCGCAGGCAAATGCCTTACGCGGGAAGATCTCAAGGAGAGATCAAGGGGTTTCCAGAGCCTGTACCTCATCAATTTTTTCTCTAAGGAACAAGATCCATATAAAGTCTCAATAAACTAAGCCCATTTTCCAGGGAAGTTTTTATTAAAAGACAGAAGGTAAGGATCTAAGTGGAACAAAGTATAAAAGACCTGTCCTCTGAGAATCAAGGAGATGGACAATCAAAGAAGTTGGTGCCCAAACTCTGAACATTAAAAAAAAAAGTTTATTTCATAGTCAGGATTCTATAGGTTGTTTTTTTTGGTAAATTCATCCACTGCACCCAGGCCCACAGGGAATATATCCAAAGTATGTATCATCTGGCTATCTGATTATATTCCTGCACACTAGACTTGACAGGCATACCTAGAGGTATTTTGGTAAATATTTAACAATCTGGTCTCTGAAGTGGTAAACAAGGACATAGGACACACTTTTAAGCTTAATCTGCATTATTATTATTTTCTCCACTGCTTTCTTAAATGTAGGCCATCAACAAAATAATAAACCAAACCTTGATATATAACATTTACTGTTATGTAAAGGATACTACTGAACATTTAACAATTAGCTCTCTTTCCAGTGGGTTTGAGCTGGCTCCAACACATTCTTACATAAATCCCTGTGATCCCTTTGTGAACCCACCCATACTCACAGGGTTGGAGCTAATCTCAAAACTTCCATTTCTCTTTGAAGAAGACAATGTTCCACTACCTTGGGTTACCATGAACTGTTTTACTTTCAAAGGACTAGAATTTCCTTTCACCTTAAAGGTGATTCCAGCCTCTCAGAGAGCCTGAGGAGCTGCTATAAGAATTTTTTTTTTCCCTGATGCAGAGGTATAGTTACAACCCTCCAGTGATCCAAAATCTTAAGGGGCTGCCTAGAACCTCTTCAATCAACCTCAAACTTCTTAGATGACATTTTAAATCTATTTTCCACCCTGATCTCTTAGTATTTACCTCCCCACAAGGCTAGAGATAGCCTTGAGGATACAGCGAAAGGCAAAAACACAACTGTACTCTCTACAAGCTCATGTTCTCCTGGGAAATACAGACAACAAATGACATGCCTACAAGATACATGCACAGTCGGTGGAAGTTAACCTCAAAGGGAAGCTCTAGCAGAAGGGAAAATGGAGGAAAGTCTCTTGCAAAAGGTAGGATAGCCAAAGTGAATTACTTCTTGCTTGCCTGGAATATCCTTCCTCTCCTCACCCCACCTCCCTTCATTCTTGTCCTATCCTTTCTTTAAAGATCAATTCAAATAATTGCTCTTCCAGAAAGCCTTCCTTGATACTCCATTTAGGTTCTCAACTAGACTTTTGCTCTTTCTGTCCATACCCATTGAATTATTTCTCAAGTGCAGTTCTAGACACAGTTCTAGACACTAGAGATACAAAGACAAAAAGAAAGTGTCCTTTGGCATCAAAGAACTTAAATTCCACAGAGGTAAGTCAAACATGAACACATAAGCAAATACAGAAAACCATAGGAGTCTCAACCTTGGTATATGAAAAGGTTGCATGCCACAGTGCAAATAGGTAAGTCTTATTTTCGTGTGATTTAGGGTTGAAAAGGATTTTAGAACTCACTTAGTCCAAGACTCTCATTTTATACAGGTGAAAATTGGCTAACTCATCAAATTCAAGTAACTACTAAACTGGGCAATCTAGATCATAGGAGTGAAGGAATAAAAATCTACAGATGGATGTCAAAGGCCATATAGTCTAATCAATCCTCCCTTTTACCAATGAGGAAACTGAGGCCCAGTGAGGCGTAGTGACTTGCACAATGTCATTCAGGTAGGAAGGGTCTGATAAGGGATTTAAGTCCTATACAACTCCAAGTTCAATGTGTGTGTGTGTGTGTGTGTGTGTGTGTGTGTGTGTGTGTGTGTGTGTATGTATGTGTTTTCCCATTAGATAACAGCTGCCTCAACCGGAATATTTGAAAGGGCATAAGATCTAACTGAAAATAAATAACTCTTCCAATGGACTCTGATTGGCAGGACTTAGTCTATTCTGAACTGAGTTCTGAGCTCCAAGTGGGAATCGAATAATCAATAGAACACTAAAGCCTGAAACCCATCCTGAAGCTCTGGGGAAGTTGGAAGGGCAAGGCTGACCTTTCCTTGTTGGATGCTCACTCCAATGTTTAATGAGGTTGCAGACTCACAGAAAAGTGCATGATCAGCGGGTGTCAGAAAATTATTTCATACTTATTGGATGTTGATTGTTGTTGACACAGACTCTCCTTCAGCTTTCTCCATGTCTACAGGGGTCTTAGCATAGGATCTGGGAAAAGCCAGATCTAAGGGTTGCCAGCCTTAGAAAGAAGCCATGTGGTAAGATGGAAATAGCACTGACTGTGGCAACAGAAAATTGGAATTTTCACCACATCTCTGATACTCCCTAGTTGTATGATCGCAAGTGCACATAATGATGCCACCACTTACCTCTGTCACTAACAGATCAACTTCAGGGCCCAGCTCTGACCAACACTGACCATATGACTCCAGACACATCAGTTTTTCCCTTTGTGCCTCAATTCCTTCATTTGTCATGTGAAAATATTTCTAATAGCACTATCTCACCATGTTTTTGTGAGAATTAAGCACCACAAAAAGAGACGTCACTAGGTTGTAGTAGAAAGGACACTGGTCTTGGAGGCTGGCCTGATCCAATGCCACCTCAGATCTTTACTAGCTCTATGGACATGGCCAAGTCCCAACTTCTCTGAGCCTCAGTTTTCCCATGTGTAAGATAGGGATAAAAATAGCTATTTTATGAAATACTGTAATATTATGTCATATCATATCATATCATTATATTAATGATATCTTAAATGTGATAATATATGTAAACCACCATTCATACGATAAAACATTATTTAACTCAGTCATTATTCAACTGTAGAGCAGGACACGGAGTAAAATTATCATAATGTGGAGATCAACTGATGTCAAAATTCCATACATTGAACGCATGGAGAGAGGCAATATTGCATAACAGGTAGAGAATCAGCCTTGGAGCCAGAATAGATCTGAGTTAAAGTCCTACCTTTGACACAGAGAAGCTTTGTCACAAGCCTCCATGTGGGTAAGTCGTTCATCACTGCACTGTTATAGGCACCTCTCAGTCTATAGATTGCAGAGGAGATGGCCACCCGCATTTGAAGAATATATTTTCTTCAAAACTCAGCTCAAATCCTACCTTTTGCAAGAGACTTTCCTCCATTTTCCCTTCTGCTAGAGCTTCCCTTTGAGGTTAACTTCCACCGACTGTGCATGTATCTTGTAGGCATGTCATTTGTGGGCTGTATTTTCCAGAACATGAGCTTATAGAGAGTACAGTTGTGTTTTTGCCTTTTGCTACATCCTCAAGGCTATCTCTAGTGCCCAGCACACAGTAAAGGTCTAGTAAGTGTGTATTATCTGATTGGTGAGGGATCTACTATGCCATGGTTCCTCATATCACAGATCTGATGTTTCACAAAACATGGCAAGTGAATAAGAGAAATGCTAATCAAGTGTGATTTGAGATCCAAGGAAGGAAGCTCCCAAAGGCATCATCCCATGGCTTCATGGCCTTTTGCTCTGATGTAGGGCTGAGTTTCTAAGCTTCTATTTGGAAGGAAACCAGAAAGGATAGCACTATCCAAAAACACCTCCCTCACCTATCTACAGTAGCTCTTAAAATTAAATTTACATCAGTTCAACTCCAGATTAAACACCAATATGCACTGAACACAGAGAAAGATATAAAGTTTAAAGAATCATTACCTTGAAGGTTACAGTTTAGGAGTATCAGTTGTGGATTCTTTTTTTCTGGGTCTTGGAAGCACTTCAGTCTTGAAGTATCCCCTATGAAAATAAGAGTTTTCTTTTAAAAGGGCATATTCTTTAGAGCTTACTTATGAGCGTAGGACCAAAATAGGAATCACTTGACAACTGACTGAAACCAAAGCTCCTTTGGGACTAAGAAAACATAGGGGGGAGGAAAGGAAAGAGGAGAAGGACTGTAACTACATCAGATAATGCCTACCTATTTCTCGAAAGTTCATTCTATGGTACCTGTGAAATTTATTTCAATGATTCTACATGACAACTTTGCCCAGCATCTGTACTATTTATTGATTTTTACTTTATTTCCCTTCATGCTAAGCTAGTCTACTTACAACTCTGTGAAAAAACAACCTATTTCCTACCTCCAAACTTTTGCCCAAGCTTTTATTTTATGTTTGAAATTTTCTCCACCCAAATCCCTGCCTCATGGAGTTCTCAGTTGCCATGAAATTTCAGCTCATATTCTATATCCTATGGGAAGCCTTTCCTGATCCCCTTAGCTGCTAATGCTCTTTATCTTTTCATATTCTTGGATATATAATTATCTATTTACATGTTTTAATACTCTAGTAAAATGGTAGCTCCTTGAAGCCAGGAGCTGTTTTGAATTGTCTTTATATATGTAGCACCAATCCCTTGCACAGGGTAGAGACTTCCATGTTTGCTGGATTTTTATTACAGCTACACAATTATCCACATGATATTGATCCTAACCACCATGACTACCTCCACTTGTTTACCTCTGTATTTTAAAACTTTGTTTTCCCTGTTGACTGAACAGATTCCTAGGTCATCTGGCAAATTAGATTAGCTAACGTTTCTGCAACATCTTGGAGATTAAAAAGCTACATTCCTCATAATATTTGCCCATGGAGCTAGCTAACTGATCCTAGTATTAGTCAAAAGGCCTGGGTTCAAATACCAGTCCTTGATAATACATGTGTGACGTTGGAAAGTTATCAAATTTCTCTGAGAGCCTCAGCATTCCTTTTTGTAAAATGAAAGGGAGTGGTGAGACTAAATGATCGTTAAGTTTCCTTCTTGTTCTTATGATACAAGAGACCCATTTTTCCAGATGGGAAAAATAAGGGTTGAATTAGGGAATTTATGAGACAATGTTACCAATGATACTAAGTTGTAGAGAGGTGTTTAAATTCAGATCTCCTGCACGTGAAGTTTTTCTGTTTTACCAAGTTCCCTCTGCGGACCAATATACTAAAAGTTTGATGTATTAAGATATTAGGAGGACCAAACACTAAACACCACACACACACACAACACACACACATTAGAGAAGCCAACCAAAATGAGTATGCATATCATGTATTGTATCAGCCTACATCAGTCATGAATCCAGTTGGTGTCAGTCAAAAACCATTAGAGCAAGAAGGTCTCTTAGATTATGGGATATAGAATGTACTGGAAACCTAAGTGCTCATTTTAGAGAGGTAATAGGATCTGAGAAAGTCACTTGCCAAAAGTCACATAACTAACAAGAGGCATTGTTGATATTAGGGCTCAGAACTTTATTTACCCTAACAGAGATATAGGGACTGAGCTAAGATGAGCAATTGACCTATGGACTGTCAAGGATCATCTTAATTATGTTGTCAGAATATAATTTTACGAATGACATTTTTTCTTAAACGGATCAGCCATCAACTGGGATATGAAAACCTTATGACATGTTTTATATCTATAGGAACTGAAGCCGATATCTTTGTTTCCTTTTGCTATTTAAACAATGGAAGAAGTAGTCCACTCCAAATAGACTTAGAATTCCCCACCCATCTTCAAAAACATAAGGTCAATAAATCAGAATTGCCAATGACTTGTTCTTGTACAAAGTAATCAAGTTTATTCATGTTTTATTTTTCCCACCAGCAATATGAAGGAGTTCTACTGAATAAGTTCCCTCCTAGTTCTAACATCCTGTATTTTCATATCCATTCCTTCTAACTCTAAGCTATGCTTCCTCATTCCATTTAAGGAAAACCATGCCATTGATAGTGATGAAAGGTGATAAAGAAAATATCTAGGGGTCACTAGGTGGTGCAGTGAGTAGAGCACCTGCCCTGGAGTCGGCAGGACCTGAATTCAAATCCAGCCTCAGACACTTAACACTTACTAGCTGTGTGATCTTGGGCAAGTCACTTAACCCCAAATGCTCTGCCCTATCCCCTCAAAAAAAAAAAAAAGAAAATATCTAGCCTAACTTGTTTATTTTATTGATGAAGGCATTGGATTTCAATGATTTGCAGAGGCACTAAGTGGCAGAAACAATTTTTGAACCCATTTATTATGATTTTAAGAGCAGGGTTCTTTCTATTACATAATATTGATCTATGATCTCTTCCAGTTTAACATTCAGTGTTCTATGAGGCCTCCCCATTCTTGTAGTCTGTATTTGTATGACAATTTATATAAAAAGATTGTGGCAAATTCTGAAGTTCTTTCTATTTTCCTGAAAAAAAGTCCTAAGCTGAAGGAAGGAATTAAGCAAACAGGGGAATCTCTCAGTTCTAATGATTCATTGTGGAAAACAAAATACAGTCTTGTTTTCTTTTGACAATGATGTAGGAAAAGTAAGATTTTTAAGGTATATAGGTGCTGAGAATGGCAATGTGATAACGTTTTAAAGAAATAGAAGTGTCTGAACTTACAGATTTTTAAAAAAATGCCTCACTAGCATGATCATTTTAAATAATAGCATCATCTCTTTTCCTCTTAGCAGGTCAGGGCCATGCTCTCCAGCTCATTAGGGCTCCAGGGGCTTTTGCATTTATTGAGACCTGTAGTCAAAGCTGGCCATTTATTTGTGCTGCTCTGTAAGCTTAAAGGAGTTTAGACAGGTGAGAAGAAACACGTGGAAAATCATTTCCATTTTCTAAGACCTAAGTGATGGAGCATTAATGCACTATACCAAAGTCCTGCCAACTGGATTAATATCAGAAATGGTTATGGTTTCATCAGTTGAAATAATAGGAAAGTAGAGGCATTATCATCTGCCTAGCTGTTACATCCTAAGGCAAACGGTGCCTTTCCATCTGCCCTGCAGTTGACCTCTCCTGAATCTATTATCCCTCCAATTAGAATGTGAATTTCTTGACAGGAAGGACTTCCTTGCTTTTCTATTTGTAGCCCCAACTCTTAACCCTCTGCTTTGGACATAGTAATGTGTGGGATATGGGGACCCCAAAAATCCCCTACCCAAGAAAAATCAAAAGTCAGACATATCTTGAGGAAGGAATAGGAAGTTTTATTCTCTTCCCCCACAGGAAGAGGGTGGTCTTCTCCATGGCAAAGATCAAGGAGAATAGGTGTGTTACAAAAGGCAGAACAGGAATTTATACCCTAAGGTGGTCAAGCCCCCTCCCCCTGGCTGTCCCTTCTCCCATTGGCTGGGAGGTAGGCTCTCAGTCTTGACGTGAAATCTCACCCAATCCATGGTGGATAACAAAGAAGACTGCCACTATCTCCTATTGGCAGGAAGGTGGAACAGGAAGCCAAGGTATCAGCCATGGCCTTATTTGGTAACCGATAAACAAGGGAGGGGAAAAAGTCACAAGCAAGGGTGGAGGTCAAAAACTACTGAAAGGGGCCTAATGGTTAAGGGTGTGGTATACAAGGTTGGAGGACTAAAACTCCTAAAAGGGGCCTAATGCTAATGACAACAAGGGAAGGGGGGAAGGGTCCTAGGTTGTGTAAACCCAGAACTCAGGTCTGTCCAGTCTTACAAAGTCTATCTCTGGTTTCCAGATAGTTTCTCTCCCTTCTCATTCTGAGGAGTCTTCACAGAGGGTACAGAGAGTGTACCCCACTCAGAAATAATATATTACTAAATAATAATATAGGACTATAACATTACTAAATCTTTTACTAAAATATTATTATTTTTTGAGTTATTAATTAGGATGCTAAATTATTACTGATAAATTCTTTTTCCCCCTTTTTTCCTTCCTTCCTTCTCACATTGAGGATCGGAAGGGAAGAACACAGCATTAAAAGCTAGGTTCATTAAAAACTACAGAATATCCCAATTCTGCACTAGTGACCTACACAGGTTGCTCCAGGAAAAGAGCAACAAAGCAGAGATAATATGTGCCAAAAGATCCCATGATTTTCTTATTTTTCAAATGAGGCAGTGGGGCCAGTTGATTTCTAATGGCCCTTCCATTTCTAAGATGTAGGATTCCTCTAGACCAGTTCCAATTACAATGCCTATTCAAAGACTGCTGTCTCCTGTAGGAGTAAACTCTTGGCCTTCACTAACTGCATTCAGTCACCTTGGGAGTCACCAGACTGAATCTCCCATTCTTCCCTGTGCCAGGGCCCTGCCTTCCTTTGGGTGGGCTACCTTCACATTTCCTTAAGCTTCTTAAAGTCATTCTGTTCAATTTTCTTCTCAGATTTCTGGAGCTCCCACCTCCCACATGCCCTCTCTTCAGTTTTAAACAGGGTCTCCCTCCCAAAGGATTTCACCTAGTGCCTCACAGAACAATCGCCTTAGACCCATGCAGTGTTGTGTTAATTATAGCAATCAGCCTACTCTGGCTGACCTAATTAAGGCTCATTAGCTTATCTCTTCATTTCAAAGCCTCTTCTCCCTGGTGAGGTTTTTACTTTCGGGGTTTTAAATGGCTAGGAGCCTTAGGAAGTTTGCTTCTCCAAGGCCAGCTTTGGATTTAAAACAGTTGGAGAACTAAATCCCTTCAAACCAAGTGTGGTATTTTAGTCAAGGCTGAACAGAAGAAACAAAGAATCTCAGAAAGATCTCACAGCAAGTATCTGCCCCAAACCTACTCTGAATAAATGTCTTCTCTCCAACATTCCCTGATATCCAATTTCTGATGAAAGAGCTCCAGTGAATAGGAACTCAGGAATAATGAGATATGGTCAGAAAAATGTTGGATGTGGAGCAACTCATCTTTTTTTTCTTTAACTTTTTTATTATTATTATTGCCCATAAAACTTACTAGCTGTACTATCAAGGGGAAGCCATTTCATATTTGCAAGCTTCAGTATCCTCATATAAAAAAAATGAGACTCATTGAGCAAATTGTTTGGATTGGTAGGGTGATGGGGGTTCCTCTAATACCTGAATGAGAATGTACCTTGGTATAGTGGAAATAATTTTGGATGTGAAGTAAGAGGGCCAGGTTTCAAATCCCTTGACCTGCTACTTAGTAGATATGTCACCTTAGCCGTATTACTTAATCTATCTGGGCCTCAGTTTCTTCTTTCTGTACAAATGAAGGGGCTGGTATAACTGATCTCTTAGGGCCCCTCAGGATCTAAACCTATGATTCCCTCTATGCTATCACTGACAAGCAATTTCTCACCACCACTTAAAGAGCGTAGAAGAACCCTACATACAAGAGCATTCCTAATAACGATCACCTAGCAAACAACTCACTAGCTCCTCAAGAATACCACTGCTTTTTGGATAGCACTGATCTGTCAAAGGTTTCCTGTTAGTATATCTAGTCAAAATCCATCTTTCATAGTGTTTACACATGATTCCATAAGCAAGGAGAAAAGAAAAACTAATATAAAAAGGACAGGAAAATAATCAATTAACAAGGATTTCTTATATGGCAGACATTGTGCTAAGTACTCAGGACACAGAAATAAACAAAAGCAGTCCTTTCCCTAAAAAAGATTTTATTTATTTTATTTTATTTTGCTTTTTTCAAATGGCAAGTATTTATTTTCTCTTCTTTTCTCCTCCTTTGAGGGAAGAGGGAGCAAAACCCTTGTGACAAATATGGATAGGCAAGCTAAAAAAAATACCATCATTGGTATATCCAAAAGTATGTTTCATTCTGTATATTTAGTTCCTTTTCTCTCTGTCAGGAGATGTTGCGGATTTTCATGGCTGATACTCTAGAATTTTGTTGGTCACTTCATAGAGCAGAGTTCTTAAGTATTCCAGAGCTTAACATAGGTAGGTGTTTAATGAAGGCTTGCTGACTTGATTTTCAAAGTTGTTTGTTTTGTAGGATGTTTTTGTTGTGAAAAGAATTCTTGTTCTGCTCCCTTCACTCTCCCTTCACTTCATACTAGTCTTTTCAGAATTCTCTTAAATAGTCACTTCAACAATTTTTTGATTGGACGATAATACTTCATTTTACTTCTATATCATACTTATTTTCTACCTTTCCCCAAATAATCGATAACAAATATTTCATTCTTAATCAATAAAGGCGATAGAGGCAGTTTAAAAAGTTGCACATTGGACTGGACAAAAATGTATGTCTGTTCTGTACCTTGAGACCATCACCTTCTTGTCCAGGGTGGGTCATGCTTCACAATCAGGCCTATGGAGATATGATTGATTATTTCTTCATTCAAATTTCTTAAGATTCTTCTTTTTTGTGTCAAATATTTTTCTCATTGCATAAATTATGTGTGCAGTTTAATAACTCTTAGGGTATAATTCCAAGTTGCTTTCCAAATTTCTGAACAAGTTTACATGTGCATTCTCATGAGGGAAGACAGGTTGTTCTCTTAGTTGGAATGGGGGTACAATTCCTTTGTAAATCTGAAACATTGTCTGCGGTTCTAATCACTGCATTTTTTGAAAACATAGGACTGGGTTGGAGTGTGTTTAGAAGAAGCAGACAGGTTAATGAGGAGATAGGAAACCATGTCATCTGAGTTGTGGTTTAAAGAACAGAGGCTGTTTGGCTTGGAAAAGAGAAGATATGGAGTGAACAATTATTGACTTCAAGTATTTTAAGGGCTATCCCATGGAAAAGGCATTAGCAAATTGAGAAGCTATCATTACTCTAGGGGAAGATCCAAGATGGTAGAGTAAACAGTCAAGCTTTCCCAACATTCCCCATTTAAATAACTTTTTAAAAATGCCTGAAATAAATTTCTGGAACAGCAGAGCCTCCTAAAGATTGGGACTTTAGAAACTCTCAAACTGGAGTCAGTAAATAGATCTGGTAACTGATCAGAAAGCAATTATAGGAGACCTCTGTTAGTACTAGGTGTAGCACCTATTGCTGGGGACATCCATTGCTTATACTTACCATTCCAAAGCAGAAAGAGAGCTTGCAGTCCCAAGGGAGTAGAGACCCTGAGGAACAGTGTGACTGCCAGTTGCTTGGGGTCCTTTCTGGGTAAGGAACAGAGTGCGTAATAGGAGAACAGTGATGACAGCTCTCCCTTATCACACCACATTGGAAGCACCAAACACTTCCAAACCCTTGATATTGCAGAGTGAAAAAGCCTCAAGCTTAGGACAATGCCTCCTCTAATTCTCCTCCTGTGAATGGAAGTCAAGTTCAGTTAAGAAATAGGTTGAACTGGATGATAGATAGGTTAGTATGGTAATAAGAAAGGTCAAAAAAACAGAAGAAAATAGGGGCAAAAGAGATACAAGTAAAACCTAAAAAACAAAACAAAACAAAGCAAACACAAAAACAAAAACCATGAGCTGGAGAAAAGTCCAACAAGAATTCCTGAAAGGGCTAAAAAAATTTTTTTGGAATCAAATAAGACCAGTGTAGAAAAATCAGGAAAAGAAATGAGAGTGATACAAGAAAGTTATGAAAAGACAACTAACAGCTTGATAAAAGAGGCACAACAAATACTGAAGAAAATAAAACATTAAAAAGCAGAATGTGTCAAATAGAAAAAAAAAAGGAGGTTCAAAACCTCAATGAAGAATATAATTTCTTAAAAATTAGAACCGGGCAATTGGAAGTTAATGATTCCATGAGACATTAAAAAACAATAAAATAAAGTTTAAAAAATGAAATAAAATGCAAGAAAATGTGAAATATCTAATCAGAAAAGTCCACTGACATGGAAAATAGATGTAGGAGAGATAATTTAAGAACTATCGAACTGTCAGAAAGTCATAATCAAAGATTAAATCATATCATATTTCAAGAAAACACAAAGAAAAAAAACCCCAAAATCCTAGACCAAAAGGGTAAAATAGGAATAGAAAGAATCACTGATCACCCCTTGAAACTCAAAATGAAAACTCCAAGAAATATTATTGCCAAATTCCAGAGCTCGCACTTCAAGGAGAAAAATATTTTTAGTAGTCAGAAAGAAATCATTCAATACTACATTTATACAGTCAGAATCATAGAAGAGTTAACAGCTTCTATTTAAAAGAGTGGAAAGATTGGAACAGAATATTTTTGATGGTAAAGGAGCTAGGATTACAACAAAAATAACCTAGCCAGCAAAACTGAGTATAATCCTTTAGGGGAAAATGGACATTTAATGAAATAGAGAACTTTCAAGCATACCTGATGAAAAGATCAGAGCTGAATAGAAAATTTGACATTTACACATAAGACTCAAGAGAAGCATAAAAAGGTAAACATTAAAGAGAAATCATAAAAGACTCCATAGGTTAAACTATTTACATTCCTATATGGGAAGAAGATTCATGTTAACTGCTAAGAAATTTATCATTATTAGGACAGTTAAAAGGACTCTACATAGACAAGATACTGGAGTGAGCCAGTTATGTTGGGATGATCTCATATAAAATGGATAGGTGAAAAAGAGGTATGCCCTAGGAGAAAGTGTAAGGGAGAGGAAGAATAGGAAACATTATCTCACGTAAAAGGAGTGTGCAATGAAGAACTTTTGTAATGGAAAGGGAAATGGTAATGGGTAGGGCACTTAACAGAACTGGTTCAAAGAGGGAAGAATACACACACACACACTACACACACACACACACACACACACACTCAATTGGGTAAACACATCTATCCTACCAAACAGGGAAGTAAGAGGGGAAGGAGGATAAAATGGGATCAGTAATAAAAAGGGGGCAGGTTAAGGGAGAGGGTGGTCAGAAACCAAATAGACTTTTGAGAAGGGGTAGAACAATACAATGAGATGGAAAGAGACAGAAGGAAAAATAGAAGAATATAGGATGGAAGGAAACACAATTAGAAATCACAACTCAGATTATGAATGGGATGAAGTCATCCATAAAACAGAAGCAGATAACAGAAAAGATTAGAAATCAGAATCTAACAATATGTTTTATAAGAAAAATACTTGAAACAGAGATATACATAGAGTCAAAATACGGAACTGTAGCAGAATCTACTATTCTTCAATCGAAGGAAAAGAGGCAGGGAGGGGTGTCAATCATGAACACAAAGTAAAAGAAAAATAGACCTAATTAAAAGAGATAAGAAGGGGAACTATATCTTGCTAGAATGCTTTATAGATAATGATGTAATATCGATACTAAATATATATGCACCAAATATCATGGCATTCAAATTCTTAATGAAGTTAAATGTGTTACAGGGGAAAATAGATAGTAAAACTATTAGTGGAGGACCTCAACTTTCAGCTCTCAGAGCTAGATAAATCTAACCATTAATAAAAAAAAAAGTTAAGGAGATGAATTTTAGAAAAGTTAGTGATGACAAATGTGGAGGGGGGAAATGAATAGGGATAGAACGGAGATATAGCTTTTTTTTTTTTTAGCTGTACATGACACTTTCACAAAAACTGACCATTTATCAGGAGATTAAAAAAAAAAACTTCACAATTATAGAAAAGCAGAAATATTAAATGTGCCTTTTCCAAACCATAATGCAATAAAAATTACATTCAATAAAGAGCTGTGGAAGCACAGATTAAAAATTAATTGGAAACTAACTAATCTAATCATTAAAAAAGAGTGGGTAAAAGAACAAATCTTACAAACAGTCAATAATTGCATTAAAGACCCATGATGAAAAATGCTATCCACTTCTAGAGAGGAAGAACTGATGAACTCTGAGTACCAATTGAAGCATAGTTTTTTTCTTTACTTTCTTTATGTTTCTTCCTTTTTCTTGTTCTTTTTTTTTTCAACATGGCTAATATGGAAATAGGTTTTGCATGGCTTTGCATCTATAACTGATATTGCAGTGATTCACTTCTCAATGTGGGGGTAAAGGAGTGTAAGAGAGAATCTGGAACATAAATTTTAAAAATATACATATTTTTAAATGAAAAAAATCTAAAAAGAGAATTCCTTATTAGAAAGACTTTCTAAATTATTATAAGACAAAAGTAAAGAAAGAGAGTATTAATATGACTTGCTTGTTAACAAAAGGGACAACTAGGATCAACATGTGGGAAGTTACAAGGAAACAGATTTTAACTTAATCAAAGATAGAATATGTTGCTTTCTTGGAACACATTTTAATCATCTTATTTAGGAATTTTTTTTTTGAAGAGTCATAAGTATAAAGCTAGAAAGAATGTTAAAAAGCATAAAGTTGGAACATGGTTGAATTGGTCCAAAAAAATCATTCCTTGGAGTACAAATATTCTTAGCCTGGCCTCCTGTCCCACAAGAACAGACACTTAGGGGTCATGTATGACTCATAGGTGAGAAACCTCTGAGTGGTTTTGAGTCAGTTAAATTGAGGACTCCAGGACATTCTGAAAGAAAAAAAAAGGAAAAAAAAACAATTTCTAGTTGCTGTTCTCAAATCCAGCCCTTGAGTTGACCACGGAGGTTTGGGGAAGGGCAGTGCTATCTCTCACTATTTCTGGGGTAGTGGTGATCTCACTGGGATCCTACTCCCTTCCATGTGGCAGCTGATATAGACAGCGGGTAGAGGGGAGGCAAGTTGGAGCCTGAGTCCCTAGTAGCACCTGTCTATTTTTAAGATTTTGAATCTTTTATAAGTGGCCTTGTGAATTTCAGAAGGCATGAAGGTCTATAATTTCCACCAACTAGCACATTGTCCATGGGCAAAGAGTGTCAGCATCACCCACTGGAGTGACAGGGGCTATTGGCAAGGTAAACTTCAGCAAAAGAAAGGTCACCAGAAAGAAGATAAAGTTTGGCTTTTAAATCAGACAGTGACCAGCATGACTATAAAATGTAAAATACCCAATGAACATTGTATAACTACATTATGCTTTGAGGAGACGCAACCATCAGTTTCCCAGGCATCTGTTTTGTTATTCAGTTATTTTTTTTCAGTCATGTCTGACTCTTCATGATGCCATTTGTGGTTTTCTTGACAGAAACACTGGAGTGGTCTGCCATTTCCTTCTCCAGTTCATTTTACAGATGAGGAAACTGAGGCAAACAGGGGTAAGTGACTTGCCTAGGGTCACATAGCTGGTAAATATCTGAGGTCAAATTTGAACTCAGGAAGACTCATCTTCCTGACTCCAGGCCTAGTATTCTATCCATTGTGCCACCTAGAGGCCTTCTTAGTCAGCTGTATCTTTATAAATGCATTTGCTGATTCCTGTTTAAGATGTTCTGTTAATGAGCTCTATGGTTTGTGCAGGTTTAGCAGTGTTATCTCTGTCAGAATAAGAAATCTATTCTAAGTCTTATTGATATTGTACATTGGGTATCATTTCACTTCTTTTGGGGCTTTCAAAAGAGGCAATAGGGTATAGTGCCTAGACCAGCGGTGTCAAATAGAAACAGGAACATTAAATGTGGACTGCATATTGTCTAAGAAAGGCACATGTTATTAAATAAATAATATTCTAAAAATATTCTATTTTTATTTATTTTGTTGGACTGTGTGGGTTATTCAGGGAGGACTGGCACCTCTGGTGTGAAGACCTGTTGAGCGCTTTTCAGGGCTGCTCATCTTCATTCACTATTGGTGCCTTCTCAACTCTCACTGGTGGCTCCAAGAAGCTATAGTATGTGCAGTTCTCTGCAGATGATCTAAACCAGATTGAGGGTAATTGATAGGTCTCAAACCCGTCATTGAGTTAGGAAGTGTCTACCCCAAGAGTGTGAAGATTTCCTATGGCACAATAGGTATATGAGAATAATTTGTTCCAACAACCATGAAGATGGCTGATACAGGCATTGTGGAGCCCTTAGACCTTGATGTAATGGCAAGCAAAGAAGTACTTAGCACCTTGTTTCAGTTTTTTATTTAGCACCTTTTTTCATTTCAAGTGTCTTTGAGCCTTGCCCTGATTATATCAAGTCTTTGTTAAGAAACAGAACCTGTGGATCCACAGTGGGAGAGACTTGCCAAAGACAGGAACAGAAAGGACATAAGAGGTGGGCAGAACAGGGAAGAGCTAATGACAGATAAAAAACTGAGCACAACTGGCACAGAGCAGAATTGAGAAGGGAACACTTGTGGTGGCTGGCACTCTGTCTGTTTATCTGCATTGTATAGAAGCCCAGGACCTTACTGGAAGCCCTGAAAGAGGATTTTCTTGTTGTCTATTTACAGAAGTTGTGGAGGAGGGTTTCAGAGGTCCTGGAACTATGCTGATGATTTGTGTTGACTTCTGAGACCTTGTTTGTAGGTTTATGTTGATTTCAAAGGCAGATAGTGAATTGATGATGGTGCCAGCAATGTGTGTGAATGTTGTTTTGACTCTGTTAAGCTTTGTCTTCCCAGAAACAGAAACTGTGAAGGACTTGAGGTGGACTGGACACTGTGAGCTTCAACATGGAATGGGACTGGATGAGGAACAGACAAGTTGTTGAGAGCTATCTGCCTGTGAATCCAGGTGATGGTTAGGTATATTTACATAAGAGCTGGGCCCATGGAAGAGGAATAATGGGATCTGGTAGCCAGCCAAAATGAAAAGACCTCTCCTTGGGTACTTAGGGCTGATTGAGCAGATCATGACTTATTGTGGCCCAGGTGTGAGAGAAATTTGTACTTTTACCTTGTACCCCTTAAGGATGGCTGAATTAAGGATGATTAGAAACTAATCACCAATCAAGAAGAAAGAAGATTTTTTTTGACTGATGAGATTAAAGCAGTGACCTAGGGGTGGGAAAGCTTTGACCTTTGTACTTTGTGTCCCTTAAGGAGTATTGCTTCTTAAGGACAATTGAGTTAAGAACTTACCGAATGACACCTTTTGTTTAAAACTATAAGGACTTACTGAACAATAAGTTTTTGTTTAAAACTATGTTGCCACTTTAGTGATAAGTTGTTATGTCAGAACATTATGAATGCTGTACTTTGGTTTCTGTGAATGTTTTGCCTTAGTATATTGCTGAATAGAGAGTTCACTATACTATGTGATCAGAACCTTCAAGCTATTCACAGCAGCAGTCCTCTGGAAAACTGTTCATGCTTGGCTTTACACTTGGATAGACATCAAAGACATAAAGGTCTTCTACTGCATCCCAGGCCATTGCCAGTTGTCCTAACTTTTGTCTTGCCAATGGCCTTTAATGACTCTGGAAGAAAGAGTGAGTCTGATGACTTTTTTTTTGAAATTTTATAACTTTATTTAAATGATGTTCAATTTAGTTTCCATCCACATTGATTGTCAGTAAGCTTTTAAAAGTGGTGACAGGCACATAAGTAACCAATGTATGCAGCTTGTTCGGTGAATCTTCATCCTCATTGTGTTTCCTGGACAGATACACTTGGATACAGTATGGGACATTCCTTATTCCTTTGGCCCAAACAGCTTTGTTGAGTCTGGTGTCAGTGTGCACATCTGGAGTTCCCATTTCTTTCATGGCAGATTTGCAGATTTCCTTTAGAGCCCAAGGAGCTCGCTTTTTGAAGCCTACGCTGTGAATCCTCTTGTGAATGTTGACCATATACTCTCTGGTCACCACCTCATTGATAGCGGATCATCCCTTCTTATTCTCTCCATCTTTCTTTGTGGGAGCCATCCTTCCTGGGACCAGGTCGAAAAGGAAGGAATCTGATGACTTTGTGAAACTCTGGTGTACGTAATCCAATTCATACTCAAGTCAAGACATGCCTATGATGCCATTGCTCCTCTTTGAGAACCAAGGCCAAACAGCAATTCTTTATTTTGTTAAACATTTCCCAATTACATTTTAATCTTGTTCAGGCTGTGCATGGAAGTGTAGGCACAATACAGACTGCAGGGCTGCATGTTAGACACTTCTGTCCTAGACCACTGGACTTGAACTTAAATAGACTTAGGTTCAGACCTTTGCTTGGATACTTTCTAACTGTGTGACTGGGTAAATCACTTGATTACTCTATGTTTCAGTGTCCTCAACTGTAAAATTGAGGAGTTGGATGAACTTTGAGGTCCATTCTAATTCTAATAGAGATTTTACAATTCATAACTATTACTATAATTACCAATTTTCCCTGGGATGGTGAAGGTGGGGATGATTAAAAAAAAACAGATTTCCCCAGTTCTGAATACCTAGCAATCCATAATGTCTGGAACAACAAAGGTCAGACAGGTAGTTATATGCTACAGCCTCTAGTACTATGGCCTCTGTCAAACAGTGCCTGTACCCTAAATAGTAGATAATCTAATGCCATCATTTCGCAAATAAAGAAATCAATGTCCAGAGAGTGGCAGTGACATGCACAAAGTCACTAAACTGGTAAATAGACAAGTTAAGACTTTACATTTGTTCAATCTAGTCTTCTATACCACTTAAAGGTGGCCGCAGGTTTTTATCTCGGTTCTGCTGAGAGGATTATATGAAACCCTCATTCATCTTTTCTCTGCTCCAGGGAAGTTTCTTTCCCTTATGGTAAAGAGGAATTGAGCTCCAATTAAAATCCCCCTTTTCCTTCTCAAATCCTTTCTTTGCCTGATCCTGGATACCCAAGGTTGTAGCTGAAGAGAATGTCATTTGGTTATTTGGCAATCATAACTCTAGTTTACATTTCTATGGCACTCTAAGGTTTTACCCACAAAATCCTATTAGCATTAGTACTCTCTTTTCACAGATAAAGAAACTGAAGCAGGTTAAATGAGCTGCTCATGATGAGATGGCAAATAAATAGCAGATCTGAGTTTCAAAGACAGTATGCAAACAAGTCTCTCAGCTTGTGAGCAGAGGTGGGGAAGGGGGGTGGTGGTGGTGAGAGAGACAGACAGGAAGACAGACCAGAAAGAGAAAGAGAGAGACAGAAACAGAGACACAGAGAGAGACAGAGACACAGAAACAAAGACAAAGACAGGCAGAGACAGAGATGGATAGACAGATACAGAGAGATGGACACAGACAGAGACAGAAAGAGACAGACAGACAGACAGGTAGAAAATAGATGAAAAGTATTCTTGGAAAGTAGCCATTGGGTGAAGGAAAAGTTGGAGAGTATGAAGAGAGCCCTGCTACAGAAAAATTGGACTTGAGCAGAGTCTTAAGGGAAACAAGAGATAGCCGAGAGTTGGAAGTGTGGAGGGAGACTAGTTTGAGGATGAGACACAGGCAGTGAAATGTCAGAGTGGGGCAGGAGTGTTCTGTGCAAGGAACTATAAGAAGGCTAGTGCTGCTGGGTGGCAGAGAATTCGGAGGAGTGTAGTGGAAGACTAAAAAGAGAAGAGGGGGTCAGGTTGTTTCCTAACTCCACATCCAGTCTTTTTTGATTATTCCACATCCTCTGTCTTAAACATTTGAAAAGCACCCCACCCCCTTGACCCCATACCAGCACTGAAATAGTAATATGACCTCCACCTATTATATTCATTATAACTCTTTCCACTGGAAGGAATGGCCATCTCTGATGTACAGCCTATCAGTGATATGTATATATTGGATTTAAGCAGCTGCTGCTATGAATCTGCAGCTTATAGGGACCTCCAGGAAGTCTGTAGGAGATGGGGGCTCCTCCCACACTGATACAATACTCAGGCTCCTTGAGAAGTCCCTAGAGAGATCATTTCCACTTTCAGTAGAAAAAGGTGAGTCAGGAGCCAAGAAGTCATTGTTTATAGGTCCAACAGGGCCCCTGTGTCTAGGAAGGAAGGTAGTGGAGTCTTTGAAATACACTGTCAGCATCTGATAGGAGAGGGGATGGTATCTCCTTGAAGAACATTGGTCTGCCACAACAGCTGAGGTCTATGGTTGTTTCTCATTCCAGGACAAGTCAGGAGTCTTGCCAACCAGTCTGACCTGGTGCTGGGGTTCCCAAAATCATCTCCCAGGGATCCATTTTCAATTAGAAATAAAGGATAAGCTTCACAGAATTTTAGCACTAGAAAGGGCCTTAGATTACAAAATGCTAAGGCATAGAATGTTAGCACTAGTGGGAACCCAAGAGCATAGTATCATTCAATTTATCTTCAAAATCTCCTTTCTTTGGAGCATACCACCATAATTCCAGTCAACAATGTTTAGATCTTTCCTTTCTTTCTTCTTTTTTTATTCTGTTTATCTCTGACATCAGTTGCCAAATCCTATCAGCTCCTCCTTGAAAAAAATCACATCCACTCCCTTCCTTCCACTCATAGACCATTTACCTTGTTCAGACCCTCATCACCCCTCACCTGCAATAATACAATAGCATCCTAACTGTTCCTCATTCTCCCTGTCTCTCCATTCTCTGATTCATTCTTCATCCAGAGGCCAGAATTCACTTTCAAGGTAAAAAATATCCATTGGGTCATAATTGCCTTCAGGATAAAATATAAACTCCTTAGCCTGGTGTTTGACACATCTAGAAGCCACATTGAGTGCAACATAGTTTTGTTTTGACCTTCATTTCATATTATTGCTCTTCAGGTAATATATATTGTTATAACAAGTCCACTATTTTTCCCTAAAACCTCCTGTTCCCTCTCTTGCCTCTGATTTTGTTGTTTTTTAGTCATGTCTGACTCTTCAGGAACCCTTTTGGGATTTTCTTGGCAAAGATACTAGTTTGTCATTTTCTTCTCCAGATCATTTTACAGATGAGGAAACTGAGGCAAGTAGTATGACTTACTCAGGGTCACAAAACTCCTAAGTGTCTGAGGCTACATTTGAAATCAGGGCTTCCTGACTATAAGCTTGGTGCTCTATCCACTGTGCCACCGAGCTTCCCCTCTGGCTTTGCTCACTCTTTTCTTATTCCTAGGATACACTCGTTCTTTGTTTGGGTTTCTCAGATCCTTATTCTTTGAAATTCATTTTAGAAATCACCTACTGGAAAAGCCTTCCCTGCTCCTGCCAAAAATAATACCCCTTCTCTATTTAAATTTCACAGAACACAGTATAACTTTGAGTTATACTAATTCAAATATCTGTTGCCCCTGCTAGAAGACTGTATACGCTTTAAAGACAGGCATAATTTTATTTTTGTCTTAATATCCCCATTCCCATTTGTACTTGTTTAATAGGTGGTTGTAGAATTGAGTTCAAAGTATAATTATCTAATCTTACCCTTTTATTGCCTGTTTAGGTAAACTGAGGCTCAGAGAACACAACAAACTAGAAGGGAACTTAGATATTATAGGATTTTAGTGTTCCAATGGAATATCGGGGTCACTTGGTACAACAGAACCATCTCACTTTAGAGCTGAAGGAAGAGAAACACACAAAGGGAAGGGACATGTTCAAAGTCATATAGCTATTCAACTCCAGGAGTGGATGTAGAAATCAGATCTCGAAAAACAAAATGTACTTTTCCTTATACAGAGTTGCTACAGTTAAACATAGTCTCATGGGCAAGGATTGTCCTCCTAAACCTTCTGATATACTCAGCTATGTTATGAGTTATAAGACTGACTAAGACTGCTATTTGTTAATTTATAAGCGTTAAATAGGTACTTACCATGTGCCACCAGGCATGGTGATAAGTGCTGGGAATAGAAAGGATAGGATAAAACAATCTCTGCCCCCAAAGAGTTTACATTCTACTCTGTAAGTTACATGTTGACAGATATGTAAATAAAATATTTATACAAAATTCTGTTGTTGGGGATTGGGATATACTAAGGGGGGGGGTGTCCTCAGGAATCTTGAAGAATAAGCACTTAAGCTAAGTCTTGAAAATTACCAGGGGTCTTTAAGAGGCAGAAACAAGGAGAAAGGACATCCCATGGCTAAGCAACAATGCAACCAAATTGGGAATTTTAAAGGCAGAAGGAAATTTCATGTTCATATAAAAATAATAACTTTTATTTCTATAGATGTTTACAGTTTGCAAAGCATTTTCCTTGTAACGATCCTTTGAGGAAGATTAGTCCAATTACAATTATGCCCATTTTGGACATGGGGAGACTGAGGTTTAGAGTTTTAAAACCACATCCTTCACATCCTAATAACTATTAAGTGGCAAAGACCAGCAGTATTACTGGCAAAACAACCTCCATTGTCCTACTAAAAGTGCATGGCTTGCATCACAGCTTGCTAGAAAAGAGTATTCATTTCATCTAGTTTGTCAAAATCCCACTGTCTTTAATATGTTCCAAGGTTCTTTCCACCTCTCACATTCTTTGGTTGTAAGCTTTGCCTCATGTTAATAAGAAGCAAAAGTGTCATTGACGGATTAGTTCACACTCATACAATGCATGCTTTGTATACCCCTTAATCATTTTGGTGGAATAATGTACCTTTCTTAAGGGAAAAAAAAGCCTGACTCTTTTAAAGTCCTAAGTGCATGAAGATTTCAGTGGGTGAGTATTAGCATTATGCTCCTGAAATTGTTCTTACAGTAGCCTCTGAAGGTGAGATGAAGCTGTTTGATATGTTTGCTCCGCAGAAGCTGCCTGGGAAAGAGCCAAGGTTTGTCATTATGATTTCCAAAATATCTTTCACAACTGTTCTCTTCTTTCCATTCACATGCCCACCCAACCACTTCAGGCCCTCCTCATCTCTCACCTGCACTATTGCAACAATCTCCTAATTGAATTCCCTGCCATCATTTCCCACTCCAATCCATTCTCCATACAGCTGCCAAAGGTATATTTCTTAAGCCCAGATCTGACCATATTGTTCCTCTGCCCTGTAATTTCCAGGGATTTCATCAGTTACAAACTACTCTGAATAATGTAACTTTCTGGTCTTATATATTATTTTGCTTTGCATATTCTAATTCATGGCCAAACTGGTTTTCTTGATTTTTGTCACATATAACAATTTACTTCCCATCCATGTGACTTTGCAACAGTTATTTCTTATAAGAAATACAGTGTGCTCTATGTAAGAAATACAGAGTTGTCCACGTACCAGGCAATATTCCAGGACCTGGGATTAAAGATACATGCAAAAGAGACAGCCTTTATCATCAAGGAGATGGAGAAGATAACATTTAAGGGGCTTGAAAGTGTAGGGAGAGAGGGCAATGGAGACTATGCAAGCAGGAGCAAGTCCATAGAGTGAAGAGTGGAACCATGTGCAAAGTAAGCATGTACTCGTTTCCCCCTGCAATGACGGTCCCAGCCACCAGAGATTCACCAACCAGAGGAGAGGCTCATGGGATAAAGGTATCTGCAGGGTGAGAAGGCTGTTGGACCAGAGAGAACATCTTGTGACTTTTTGAGAGGATCAGTCAAGATTTTAGGAGCTTGGGGACTTTTTGTGAAAACACGAAGCCTGTCATACAAATGTTGAATAGCATAGGCTCAATGTGATTTACAAGGGAAATTCCCGCAAGAGGGATGCAAAGAAAGAGACTTTTTCTGCTCTCCCAACCTACCTCTTTGGCTAAGTTATTCAAAGAATTGCACTGGTTGGAGGTAATGGATCTAACCAAGAAGAGAGACACATAACCAAGTACAGAAATGGATACGGAGAGATAATTGTCAAGGGTAGAAGAAGCTTCAATGAGCATGATGCCGTTGTGACAGCAAGGAATACCAACAATAGACTCAAGAAAGGAGCAGACCCTGGGAGCCAAGACAAATAACCTACCCCCAAATATGCTCTACTCAAACGGAGCTACATTAAGATTCTACATAAATAGAAAGAAATTCTAGACTCTTGACTCCTAAAAGTTGTGAATTATTATTTGCCACATTTGTATGCTAACGGTGTTTTGCTCCCATTACTGTTCTAATTTTGAGTCAGCTCTTTTAATGAATGTTATGTATATTTATTTTCTTTTTTTTTTTTTGGAGGGGAGAAGGCAGGGCAATTGGGATTAAGTGACCTGGTAAAGGTCACATGGCTGGTAAGTGTTAAGTGTCTCAGGTCAGGTTTGAATTCAGATCCTCTTAACTCCAGGGCTCATAATCTATTCACTGCATCACCTAGCTGCCCTATTACGTGTATTTCTGAAGGAGTACTTACCAGGCATTTGAGGAGGTGGAGGGGAGAGGGGATGGCATTATTTCTTTTTTCCTATTCTTTCTAAATGGCTTTACTAATAACTGATTAAGTCTATTGACTGATTATTAATGGGAAGCACACTGGTTGGGGCTTGAGAGCTAAAGTAATATTTGTAACTACCTACAGGGGCTTGAGAGCTACACTAATATCCATAGCTGCCAATAAAGCCATACTTAGAAAGCAAGGCAGGGATTCAAATTGAGAATATGAGTCTTAGTTGAAAGATGACTTACACACCCACACACGTACCTTTGTTTCCTTTGATAGAGCATAATCCTCTGGTGAGAAGGGATTATTTAATTTTTGTTTACCAAGCATCATGCCTGTTACAAAGTAGGAGCTTAATAAATGATTATTCAGTGATTGTTAGTAGAAAGAACACCAGAATTGTGAGATCCAGTTTCTAGTTCTTGTAATATCATTAATTCAATTTTGGTAATTCACTTTATAGATATGAATTTAGAATTTGAAGGGCATTTAGAGGTAATATAGTCCAAAATTTTCCTTTGATAAGGAAAATGAAAGCCAGTGTGATTGTGACTTACCAAAGGGATAGCTAAGTGGCACAGTAGAGCCAGCAGGACTTGGGTTCAAATCTCGCCTCACATACTTGCAAGCTACGTGGCCCTGTGCAAATCATTTAACCCTGTTTGCCTCAGTTTCCTCATCTGTAAAATGAATTAGAGAAGGAAATGGCAAATATTCCACTATCTTTGCCAAGAAAACCCCAAATGCAATCACAGAGAGTCAGTCCTGACTGAAATCACCCAACAACTACTAAAGTAAGAAAAGCATGAAGTGGCAAATGTGAGATTTGATCCCACCCATATTCTGACTCCAAATCAAGTGAAGTTAGCTGACACAGTGGGTAAAAGTGCTGGACTTTGAGTCAAGAATCCCTGAGTTCAAATCTGACCTCAGACACTTTCTAGTTTTGTGACACAGGGACTGTCAGGTAACCTTTTTTAGTACATCTTCTTGAAGAGGGTACCCACAAAGAGGGTTAGGGTTGCCTGAGACTCCAAAATACCAACATGCCAGCTCCTGTGCAAAGAATTGCACTCAAGTCTTCTCAGCCAAAGAAAAGGTAAGTTTATTGAAAGTTCATTAAAAGTTCGCCATATGGGGTAGACTCTTAAGGAGCCTAGATATCTGTGATGCTTGCACTGGGCAAGCAGGACAGAGTAAGTCTGACACAGAGTAAGTCTGTGCTAAATCATTCTATGGAGCTCTCACACCACTCGGAGAGAAGATGGGCTCTTATACACAGAAAGGTTGTGGGGGGAATCTAGGGCTGGTCTAGAAGAGGAGTTTGGGGAGGGTCTTCAGGATGAGTGAGATGAGGTCACACTCCAGTAGTGAGTGATTAAGGGTGGAAAGTTGCTGGAGGCTACCTGGAGAGGACAGACACGGATGGGCCAGGCCAGTTCAAGGGTGGGAACAGGAGCACCCAGGGTGGGAAAGAGTCGGAACAAAGGAGGGCTAAAGACTTGGGCAGGGCCACAACTTAAGACTCATGGCTTCAGGCAAATGCCATATGTGGGAAGATTCAAGGAGAGCTGCACCTCATCATTCTCATCTGTAAAATGGGGATAATAATAGTATCTAATTCCTAGGTTTCTAGCAAGGATCAAAGGGGAAGACCTAAGCAATGCTCTCTAAAGCTTAAACTGCAGTATGAATGACAGTCGTGACATGTTTTTACTATTTACACTGAATCATTGCTCTTGCTCTGGGTCTCAGTTTCCTCCAAGATAAAATGATGTTGGGCTCCACGATTTCTAAGTGTTCTCCAGATTTTAAGGTTCTATGAGCTTCTATCCAATTATATACAAATGTCCCTGAGTTTCAGTTTCCTCACTTGTGACATGGGTATGGTAACACATTTTAATATAATTACCTCCCTAGGTTGTTTTGATAATGAAATAATATCTGCCAAGTGTTTTGTTAAAGGTTAAATACTGTGTAACTGCAAGCTATTATTTTAAGGTTGATGATGTAGGTTAGAGCCAAATAGGGAAGGACCATAAAGGCCAGCTGATATGTTTCTACTTTATCTCATAGCTGTTTGCCATTCAAAGTCCTCCATAACCTAGCCCCCGCCTACCTTGCCAGTCTTCTTTCTCCTTTCTCCCTCTTATGTCCTCTGATGCGGCGATACTTGCCTCTATGACAAAGACCCCTCATCTCTCTGCTCTGGACAGTTTCTTTAATTGTCCTCCATGGCTGGTTTGTTTTCTCTCCTCATCTTGGCCTCATTGTTTCCTTGGGACTAAAATTCCATATTTTACAGGACGACTTTCCCAACCCCTCTCAATTCTAGGGCCTTCCTTCTTTTAATTATTTTCTATTTATCCAATCTGTAGCTTTTTTATACAGATTTTTTGCTTGTTTTCTCTCTAATTAGATTATACAGCTCCAGGTCACAGGCTGTCTTTGGCCCCTTTTTGTATCCCCAGTGCTTAGCACAATGCCTGGCACAAAGCTGGCACTTGATAACTATTTATTGACTGAATGAGAGGAATGATTTAAAGGGTTTTTTTCATTTGCTTGTTTGTTTTTAATCAGAGTAGTCAAGGTGGTCAGATCTGTGCATCAAGAAAATTCCTGTCTGTGTTGGTATGGGTTGTCTTGGAAAGGAAAAAGAGTGAAGTTAGAGAGACCGGGGAGAAGGCTACCAAATAACCCAACTGAAAGTAATAGGTGTGAGTTTTTCTGTAGCTGGAAGGTTGGAAAGGATAGCATGACAGTCATTCTTTTAACTTTACCTTGAAAATCTGAGCTGTAACCCAAAGCCTCAGCTGCTTCCCAGTTTCCTTTCTTTGTGGCGTCTTTCTCTTGTCTTTGGCCTCCACTTTTAACACATTCTATCTAGTCTCTTGTTTGGGCTTTGAGGGCTACAACACAATCTTTAACTCTCTTCCTGGATTTTGCAGTTCCTCAGCCTGCCTCAAAGGAGACTCTGTGTGTTATGTTCCTCTCTGGAATTCTCCATTGCTTCTAACCTTGGCCTCTTCTCTTCAGAAGCCTTGCCTTCTGGCTACCTCTGCCAGTCTGTCATCTCTCTGATCCAAATAGAGGTGTCAAAATGTCCCAGGGAGCTATTAGCCAACAACTCCCATCGTGACATCAGCTCCTTAGAAGGTTTCTGGGCTTCAGGAATGCATCTGGAGTTCTGAAGTCCGAGATACAAGGCGGCTTTCATCCCTGGACATCTCTCCTGAAGCAGTGAGTCTGATTGATGACAATGCTGAGGATTAAACATTTATGTTTGGAAGTCTAGGAAAATATTGAAAGGGAGTTTAAGCACAAGGCACAGACAAATCCATTGTCTTCTGTGCCCAAACTGGAATGCTCTCTACAATGCTACTAGAATAATAAGATATCTCATGTTTATGCAACAACTCTGTTATATGTAATTCCTGTAGTAGAATTCTTCCCCTCCCCCCCCAAAAATGGCCAAAGACGACATTAGGACTCTAAAAGATTAAATTACTTATCCAAAAAGGGGGCGGGGAGGAGTTCTGACAATAGCTTTTAGAGGTAGGTAGTTTAATTTTTCTTAACCCCATCTTATAGAGGAACAAAAGAAAAAAGACTAACTAAGTTGTCCAGTCACATATCAAGCAGTTGATCAAGAAGTGCTTACTAAGGGGCAGCTAAGTGGTGCAGTGAATAGAGTGCCGGCCCTGGAGTCAGGAGGACCAGACTTCAAATCCAGCCTCAGACACTTAACACAAAACTAGCCGCATGACTTTGGGCAAGTCACTTAATCCCAATTGCCCTCCAAAAAAGCAAAAAAAAAAAAAGCAAAAAAAAAAGAAAAAGGTATTTACTAAGTGCTAGGAATTCTGCTAGGAACTGAGAATACAAAGACAAAACTGAAAGCAAAAAGGAATCTATATTCTAGCTTGGCTGGAGACAATATGCATTTATACAATTACATGCAAAATAGATACGAGAGAATGGAGGGGCGTGTAAAATGTGATACTTGAATTGAGCCTTGAAGGGCAAAGTCAAGGTTTTCACTCCAATTTCTCATTCAAATTCTAGGAGTTTTTCAACTATATCATATTCTCACTGTAAAGAAAACAGTTTTAATTTAAGATCTCTAAAAAGGGAGTAAGCAATGCATGGCATGTTTTCCAAAGATTATCATTCATTCATTCATTTAATAAACATTTATGAAGATTGCTACTATGATCAGCATTATACTTGGGGAGATGAAATCAAATAAAACTTAGTTCCTGACCTCATGGTGCCTATAGTCTAATAAGGAGATAAGTCAGCAATATTTTTAATGTAAAATGCAATATTATGTAGAGTTTAGACTCTGAACTTATTCTCCTAGATCACAGGTTTATTACCAGGTTGAGGCACCAGAGAAAAGCCATCTAAATCTCTCTCAGATTTGAAGGTGTATCCTTATGGCGCTATGGAGTTTCCTGTAATAGAGGAGTGGGAAACCTGTGGCCTCAAGGCCACATACAGTCTTCTAGGGGGTTCTCAACCTTTAGGTCCAATGACCCTTTCACAGGGGTCACAGGGGTCGCCTAAGACAATCAGAAAACACATATTTCTGATGGTCTTAGGAACCCAGACACTGCTCTTCTATCTTCTATCCATCTCCAGGTGGGTCCACTCACATGCAGATACTCACATATGAGTATTAAAGGATAGCAGCATTAGGAAGATTGAGAAACCACTGTTAGATCCTCAAGCATACTCTGAGTGAATCTACACTTCACAGAGCAAAACCTTCTCTAATGCTTTCAGCTTGGATCTTGATTCTGGTGTGTTCCTCCTAATAGCCATAATGGTAATCAGCATTAAAAAGGAATATTTACTGAGGATATAAGAGGAACACAAAGTCTCCAGAACTAGGGGCACACTCTCCACTTTTCCACCTTGGTCCACAGAAGGATGAGTTAAAACTTTAAGTAGTTAACACAAAGCATTGGCCCCATCAAGTTCACTTTCAAATGTGGCATAGCTGATGAACAGTCTCTTCCCCTGATCGCAGAAAACAATTTCTTAGCTGGCTTGCCAAGTCACTCTTAGGCTTCATCCTCCTGGTTGCTTCTCTAGGGTTTCATTTCAGGTTTCACTGTCGGCAGCATCTGGTATAGATTCTCGGCACTAGACCTCCGGTCCTTTGACCTTTCAAATGTCACAAAGCCTTATGCTAAATGGGCAAAAAGAGACTTTAAAAAGAGACGTTTCATCTCAGATAGTAACTTAACTAGGAGGCCATGTGCTCCCAGTCTGGGCACTGTGGTTTAAAGAACCTCTCCACTGGTCCTTTGGAGCTACGAGAGCCATCTTTTTACCTGGTATAAGTCTACGAAGGAGGAAAAACAGAATGGGTTTCTCCACTGAGGCCTTCTGTATGTACTCTCAGTTTTGATGTGGAAGCTAGCCAAAAGATCTTTTACTCACCACCCACAAATTGACAGTAAACAGTCACCAAATACCTATACATATTCTGAAGGGAAGTGCTGGGCCCCTCCATTCCTCCTCCTCCTAAATATCTGGAAGCAGGCTTGCCAAACAGCCATGTGGGGGCTCTTAAGTTTGGGCCCTATTGTCTAGTACACTCTCCCCTCCCCCCTTAAAAGATGGTATGATTAATAACTGAGAGTGATGTAAGGAAAGTCTCATGTGACTTCATATTTCTGTAATATGAACTACTTTTCTGAGGCTTCGTAAAATCGGACTTAACTTAGGCCTCTGGGCTAGTCCTTGTCACTTCCCTGTTCCTACAGATCAAATGAGGTAGTATTTATAAAGCACTCCGTGCAGTGCCTGGCACAAAGTAGGTACCACATAAATGCTAATTCTCTCCCTCTCTCTCATCCAAGTAGTTACTGGAAGTTCCCATTCTCCCAATCCCAATTTAACAATTCTAAAAAGTCCCTTTTCTTCCTTCTTTCAGGATTTAGTGTACACCCCTCCCCCCTTTCCTCTTCCTGGGGCTTCAAATCAATCGAATGGAATAAATATTTACTAAGTGACTAAGATGTAGAAGACAGTGTTAGTTACTGGGTATCGTGAGGCAGTCTTTGCCCTCAAGAAGTTTATCATCTACTGGGAGCATATAAGGGTAGATAATGAAAGGCCTTGGGAAAAAAAAAACGAAACAAAGAACAAAAACAAAAACAAAATCTATTAACATATGACTGAGGAGGTTGGGGTGGGGAAGATTCATAAAGGTCTTAAGGAGATGGAGGATCCTGAGATAATTTTTGAAAGTAAGAATTTTTGAAGAGAGAGTGGATTCCTAGAATGGGAAGGGTTTTCTGATGGGAATAAGGAGGCCAAGAGGCAGAAGAGGGAATGATAAGACAGATCTGATACTCTGCCGACCTCCCCACTGCCTGATCCCCAGTATTCCCAAATTTAGCAATCCATAAGAACAAGGGTTAGCCCCTTGGCCTAGTCCCTCTGAATGGCTGCCAACTGTTGGCCTAAAATTTATATTCTGTTGACAACAGAAGGGTTAAAAAGGCCAAAATTTCATAATTGTGGGTCATAAAATTCTACAAGTCAATGGAAAGACTAGACTTTTCGCCCACCTCCATCCTATGCTACTTAGAGCTGTAATGAACTTCACATCTAGATCCTCTAAAGCACTCATTATACAAATGAGTAAATTGAGTGATAAAGAGGTTAACCGATGTTACCAAGATTGCATAAATAACAAATTGCAGAGGAAGAATTCAAATCCAAGTCTTTTGAATACAAGGCTAATGACCCTGTCCTAATACCATGATGGCTCTTTCCAATAATGTGATCACAAATTATCCCAAGGTAGAAAAATTAAGGAAAGAAAAGGGAAAATATTTGTAACAACTAATTCAGTTAAATAACAACCTTACTTAGAATTGAAAATATAAAATAATAGCCCATATTTATATGGCATTTTGAAGCTTGAAAAGGCTTTCACAAGACATCTTGGTGGCACAATGGATAGATCACTGGATCTGGAGTCAGGAAGACTCATTTTCCTTAGTTCAAATCTGGCCTCAGGCACGTACTTGTTGTGTGATCCTGGACACCCACCCTTGTTTGCCTCAATTCCCTCATCTGTAAAATGAGCTAGAGAAAAAAATGGAAAACCATTCCAGTATCTTTGCAAAGAAAACCCCCAATGGGATCACAAAGGGGCAGACAGGACTAAAAATTACTCAGCAAGAACAAAGGGTTTTATATATGTTGTTTTATCTGATACTGTATCAGCAATGCAGTATTCACAATGCCTACAGTAACTATAAATATGCTGATATAGTTATTAATCACAAAATGGAACAGGCTCTCTACATAAGAAATATAGATAGTGCATTCATTTAAATA